>CM014730.1:39203044-39803044 GCA_004329165.1 Spatholobus suberectus
CCTTTCTTTTTCTTTCTGAAAAGGTTTTCTTTTTCTCCTTCTGCAGACTTGGATATTCAGCTTTGAAGTGCCCATGCTTCTTGCATTCAAAGCAGACTGATAGACTCTTTTCTTTTGGTTCCTTACTAAGTTTCTTAGTAAAGTTTCTAGCTCTAGATCCTCCTTTCTTCCTCCACATTCCTTGTATTTTATAGATATGAAGGATATCTCATCCTCGTTAGAGTCATCTTCAAACGTTTCCCAGAGTATTCTTCCACATTTAGAGCTTTAGACGATGATCCCTTTGCTAGACGCGAGGCGCTTAGAGCAACAGACTTTCCTTTTCTCAATCCTTCGTCCTACTTCAGTTCCAACTCATGAACCTTGAGGGTTCGAAGTAGTTCTTCCATGGAGAGAGTTGTTAAATCCTTGGACGCTTTCAGAGTTGTAACCTGTGATATCCATTGTTTAGGTAAACTTCTTAAAATTTTGTCAATAAGATCATAGTTATCACAGGTTTTACCTAGAGATCTCAAATTGTTTATAATGGTTTGAAATCTACCAAACATAAGTTCAATAGTTTCATTATCTTCCATAGTAAATAGTTCATATTGTCTCATAAGCAGGCTTAGCTAAGATTTATTTACTTGTGAAGTACCTTCATATACAAGAGCTAGGGTATCCCATATCTTTTTAGCACTTTTCAAGTTTTGCACTTTCTCATATTAAAATTTAGACAAAGTACATATAAACATTTTGAGCTTTAGTGTTTAGCAAGTACCTTTGCTTATGTGCTTCTATACACTGACCTTTCGGTAGCTCTATTCTGTTTTGGTCAATAAGATAGTTACCTATCTCCACAACATCCCACATGTTGATGTGACATGCATCGAAGAAGGCTATCATTTTTTTTTCTAGTAATCATAATTTTGATCTTTGAAGAGAGGTGGTCTGTTGACAGCTTGTCCTTTGTTATCCTTGTATACTCAGGATCTTTTTACCTGCACTGTTAGATGCTGAACCCCAAGAGGCCGAGCTCTAATACCAATTTAAATAACAAGTAATACATAAGAAGGGGGTTGAATTATGTATTAAAACCTTTTTTTTAAACAATTTTAAAGACCAGTTAGAAAGTAGATGAGCTGGGCATGTAAAAATAAAAGAAGAAAAGCACGCAAAGAGGATTTTATATTGGTTCACTCAATCTTGAGCTACGTCTAGTCCCTTCGTCCTGAAGGTGTTCACTAACCAACCTTAGGTTACAAACAAGTATTGTTCTCACCCTCTTCAAGCTTTACAAAGCAATCTACCCAGATTGCTCAACCACCCAAATATTTTTTTTTGCTAATCCTCTCCAAGCTTTCACAACATAAACAGTTGTTGAAGCAAAACAACTCACAACATGAGAATGAAAGTTTAAGTGCAGTACAAGAATTTTTACAGAGAATTTGAAGATATTTCAAAGTCGTCCAGTAAGTAAAAATTCATAGTCGTTCTGTTTTTTCTTCTCTTTAAAGTTGCTATATTTTAATCTTTAAAAAATAGCCGTGAAAGATTCAGCTTCAGTCTTCAAGAGAGGTGCGTATGCACGTATATTGAGCTTTCAGTAGAGTCAGAAAAGTAACTTTTGTTCTTGCACTAAAATGAAAAGTGCAGTACTGTGTTAGAGAGTTGTTTTTTGAACATTCTTTATTTGGCTTGCCAACTTGATAGGTTGACTTCCTTTTTCTGTAGGCTATACTTTTATACTAACATGTGTATATTTTTAATTAATGCTCAAACATTTGAACGTTAGATCACTCTAAGTGGTAACAAATCAGTCTCAATATTTTTATGAATATGCAAAGTTTAAACAGCTTTTAAAACTTAATCGTAGAAGAGACTTACGCTTGGACGATCATCATACACGAGTCCATTAGACGCTTGCTAAAAGCTGGCGTGTTGGACGCCTTTATATAAAGCATGCGTTGGACGCTTTGAGAGCTTTTTACAATAATGACTTAAAAACTTAATAAGTTATTGTTATCTTCAAAATTTAAGAGACTAGACACTTCATATGTCTTTGGTTCCAACATTAGGGCATTCTTCCTGTAAAAGGTATAAGTTCACTGCTAACCTCGGTCAGGTTTGCATTATGGAATAGTTGGTGACGCGAGGAAAATTGTTGCTTACTTCAATTGGTAGTACTGTGTTGGTTCCGTATGATAACCTGAAGGGTGTCCTTCTTGTTAAACTTTGGATGGTTGTATGGTAGGCCTATGGTACTGTAGGAGGCTTGTTTGCCCATCTTCCTTTGCAATGAATAGCCTCTTTTAAGCCCGTTAAGGATAATCTTATTGGTGGCTTTGGCCTAGCTGTTGGTTTGGGGGGTGCACCATTGAGGTGTACTCACATATGATCGAATGACTTGTTTCAAATTGCTTGCCATTGTTTGTCACCAGGGTGTTAGGTATGTCGAATCTACAAATGACGTTCTTTCCAAGTGAACTTCCTAATTCGTTCAATCGATAACAACAATGAGGAGCTTATTTTGTCTGACAGTGAGTAGGAAGGAGCCAAGGATGTCCATTCTCACATGGCAAACAACTATGGGGAAAGTATGGTATGCAGAGGTTAGGTCGAGTGTTGATGACGTTTGCATGGCACTAGCATTATCACATTCCTTATGTACTTAGCATAGTTTGACAAAAGAGTTGGCCAGTAGAACCCTGCTCGCAAGATTTTTTAGGCTAAGGCCCTAGCTCTTGTGTGGTTGCCACATACTGCCTCGTGCACTTCTTTAATAATGTGAGGAATTTGTTCAAGGGTGATGCATTTCAACAAAGGTGTGGTAAAGCCTCGCTTGAAGAGTTGGCTAGAGATAGGACACAGAAGCTGGCCGTCAACTGAGTTTTTTTGCTTTTTCTTGATTGGGCCAGAAAACATCCTTCAAGTAGTAATTTAGATAAGGGTCATCCAATTAATGAGGTATGCTGTTGCCACTGCAACTTGGTTTGTGGAGACTGATGTGACTCTAGTGTCCTTAGAGACTGTCTTATTTCCTCATACCTTTTTCGAACTTGTTAACTTGAAAAAAAGGTCAACACAAATGGTTTTGTTCCTTGCTTATGTGAGTGATTGTACATTTAACAAATGAGGATATTAGATTACGTGCCTTGGTCAAGTAAAGAGCCAAGAGCAGGTCTTTGGTTTGGTATTCGTTGATAACTTGGCCAATTACTAGCTGAGAGTCACTGGAGATGTCGACCTTCGACGCTCTAACCTTAGAGGCTAGCGTCAAGCCCACAATGAGGGCTTCATATTCTGCCTGATATTTGGTAGCAATAGTTCGTCTTGTTTGTAATGAAGGCGGTTTTGTCCTCATTGGCCAAGCTCATCCTTATCTGATTGTAATCGGAGTAGGCATCCATCAAATTGAGGATGGATGGCCACACGCTCCATCCACTAATCGATCAACGCTGGGCATCAGGTATGAGTCTTTGGGCAAATTGTGTTCAATTAGGATGCCTTGGCTTAGTCACTTGTAAGCTATCAATGTAGCATTTCCTTGCCATGTCTTGATTGGCTTTCATAATGTTAATTGTGAATTCATCAATTGGGAAATTCATGGTAAGATGTGGAGTGGATACTATGGCTTGGAAATTGTTTAGCATTAGTCTACCTATAATGCATTATATGAGGTAACAACATTCACCAACAAATATTAGACTTTTATTGTTCAGTAGGGCCCATGTGAACCAAACTGAAAAAGTAATAGGAAGAGAGTTTATTTGGATATAGGACATACCTATGGTCCAAATCAACATGACGACTCTAAAGTGTCACCTTTGAGTGGAACTGGTTATTCCTCTGCTAGTAAAGCCGCTTGCTATATATGGATGGATCCTACTCTTTGGGCTATCTTATGGTGCTCGTTATCGTCCTTTTGCCTTCTGGATGAATGATGGCCTCGGGGACTACGCATTGGGCTTTTTCTTCTTCCCTTCCTTTCTTGTCCATTGTAGACGTAGTGGCCTAGATGACCTTGGCGGACTAGCTGCTCATTTGGTTTTTCAGTGCTCAACAGTCTTCAGTATCATGGCCAAAGGCACGGTGGAACTCACAATGCTTACTCTTGTCCACATTTGTAGGCTTCTCCTTAAGTAAGGAAGGCTAATCTAGTTGGTGTGGTATACATCTCTCAATATATGTGTCCTTCTAGTGCTCAATGGAATGTAATGTTCATAGGTAGGGATCGTCAACTGATCTTTTGGTGGTTTGCCAAGACATCCTCATTGCCCTCCACCCAATGGTCAAATCAATATGTGGGGGCACGTGCCAACTTTTGCCTTGGTTTTGACAAACACTTCTCTCTGCCTCTTTTTTGCGATGATGACTTCCTTTGCAACAATCTTTCTCACTAGTTTTTTGCAGAGTTTGGTCATATTTGTTGGGGAGTGTCTTATGAGGTCATGGATGAAGGGACAATCCTTCAATCCATTAATAATTGCCCAAAGGTGAATTTTGGGATCAATGTCCTTGACCTAGATAAGCTCTTAGTTGAAACGGCTGATGTAATCTTTCAAGGGCTCTTCACCTTCTTGAAACAAGTTGACTAGACCAAACTTAATCCGTTGATAGGGGCCACTAAAGTCGAATTAGTTAATAAAGGCTTGCGACAGTTCTTCGAAGCTTTGGATGGAGCACTTAGGGAGACTAGCAAACCATTGAAGTGTTAAACATGCCAAAGTGGTAAGAAATAACTTGTAAAACATAGGGTCAGTTTTCCTGATGGTTAGCATTTTCATATTAGACGTAGTAAAATGCTGGTGGGGGTCAAATGTACATTCGTACAGTGACAGGACTAGATTATGGAAGGAGTTGGGTCACCATTACCTTGACGGAAAATGGGTGTTGAGGTCCATTGGTTTCATAGGGTTGGTGAGTTTTTTTGCCATGGTAAGAGTTTTTTCCTTCGTTTTCCCTTTGTTCCATCAAGGTGTTGAACTTCGCCCTTATCCTTTTGTTTTTTGCTTGAACTTGTTGGTTTTTGCGTTAGAGATCATCTATCTTCTTCATCAGGTCTTAGAGCGATGATCCGCAGCCATTTCAAGTGTGCACCATTACCCTAGCTTCTAGTGGTGGCTTGGGAGTTATTAAAACCTTCTAAGGGACCTTGACCTAGTTGCTAAACCTAATCAAGCCCCTGCGGTGGTTTGGTATATGAAGATGGCATTCTTAGTGTTTCTAACTCCATTTGTAGTAGTGTTGTTGGCGAGGTTTCTACCACAATTTTCTTTGGCATAATCTGGCAATGGGGATGGAAATTTGGACCTTTCTTGTTGGAGGCTTGTTCCGATCTTCCTTGAGTTGGGTAGTTGGTGGAGGTAATTGACCAAGGCTAGATGTGTGTTAGGTCAACCAAGGTCTAATACTATTTTCTCTGTCTTTCTTTCGTAAACCAAACAAAGTGGTAGCGTTTAAAGGGTGGTGTAACAATAAGGGCATCACAATATGCATTGATGGTGCATTGGTTGCACATTCCAACTATGATGTTGGAAATGCTAGAAATTGGTTGTTTTTTGTGATGTTATGGAGTTTTAGTCATTGGTGGTGTTCTTGATGGCCAAGACACAGGTATGTGGACATGTAAGAGATTTGGCAAGACTTGCCTAATTGGTGCTACGATATGCATATGCCTTTCATTCTTTAAAATTAAATTGGATATATTTTTTGGTGTACAATTGTTGTATTGAAGTTAGAACCTATGACTTCATACATACTACCCAAACTTCCTACCACTAGGTCAATCCTAATGGTTCAATTAAATTGGATATGTGTGAGTGTACATAGTTTTTTGTACCATATTCTTTCTTTTTAGAACGGATTTTCACCCAACTTAAAAAAAAAAAGTTTTTTAACTCGGTTATGGGGGATCTGATGTAGAAAGTAGAGTTCCCTCGTTTCCATTTCCAACTTCCCCGATCAATGTAACACCTTTATTTTTGCCTATCAAATTATTTTTCTAATTATTCTATATTTATTTTGAAGAACCGGATGGAAATCTTAAAAATTTGATCCCTATGGTTACATTCGTATTAGTAGTACTTAGTTTAGATTTTTAATAATTTTTGCGATCAAAGCTTGAAAATTTGTAAAATGACTGTCTCATCCTAAAAACTAATAACAGAATTAATAAACAAAAATAGTTAGAAGTTTTTAAAATTTTTGTTAAGTCATAAATATTCTTAAAATAATTATTAATAATTTTAGAAAATTTTCAAAAATTTATTGAGATAATTTTTATGAAATGACAAAAATACTCCCAGTTGACCATGGGAACTAACTAGAGACTTTTTAACCTCAAAATATTTTGAAAATTTATACAAAATATATTAAATTATAAAAATTTTATTTTGAAAGAAAATAGTGAAAATGAAACACTGCTATTTCAATTTTTTTAACTATTTTTCTAATATTTGACAATTTATTTTGAAAAATAGGTAAAGAATTTCAAAATTCTGATTTCCACCTTTGCACTCTAAATTTCAAGAGCTATTTAATTATGATTTTTAATAATTTTTTCAAGTCGGAGCCCGAAGAAATTAAAAAATGACGATTTTATTCCTACTTATCAATATTAAGGGCTGATATGAGAAAAAAAAAATCAATTGACATTAAAATAAAAATTTGAGCTTGAAATCATGTCATATATATTAAAATATGATTTTTTAAATTTTTTAGAAATTTTCTAAAATTTTTGTATAAAATGAGCAAAATGTCCTTGGGTGTCTTTAAGCCTAACCAATATTGGTTTGACATTCCAAAAATGGTGAAAATGATAATTTCAGTTCATTTATAGGTAAAATATTTAATTTTATAATTTTATAAAAATTTGGAAATTTATTGAATTAAATTGGATTTAATATGAATTTTTAGCTCAAAATATAAAATAAATATAAAATATATACAAAAATTCGAAATAATTAATAAAAATTAAAATTAATTATTAAAAACTTATTTTGATGAAAAATAATGTATTTGTCTAGTTTTACATTTAATTTCAATTTTTGATATTAAAAGTTTATTTTATTAAGTTTAGGCGATTTTATCGGTATCGATTAATTCAACTACAAATAAAATTTACACTAATAATTTGGGATAGCTAAGGGGACACGTCCAAACCTAAGGGGGGAAGTGATTCATCTCCTATCTTGGAAATGTGTCCACCTAAATTGAATTTAAATTAAATAAAAAACTAAATAATGACATAATGGATGGTATAAATGGTGGGACTCTCTAAAATTTTTTGTTTCTCTCCCTTATTTCACCATTCTTGGAAAGGTTTTTCCCTAAACCTGTTTAGGCTTAAGTTTTATTATTATTATTATTGTTATATTGTTGATGTTAAACTTTAATTTTTGCTAAGTTGTTACTCTGTCCAAATTTAGATTATTAAATTATAATTGCTTAGTTATTACTCTACTTAAATTTAAATTATTAAATCATAATTACTAAGTTGTTACTCTGTTCAATTTTAGAAAATTAAAATGCACTTGCTTATCTGTTACTTTGCTCAAATTTAGAAAATTAAAATGTATTTATTTAGTTGTTATTCAACCAAAATTTTAGTAATTAAAGTATAATTACTATATCGTTATTATGTTAAAATTTTGCTATTGTGTAATTTTTACAATATAAGGTAGAAATGTTAGTTGTATTGGTACTCAAATTAATTGATACCAGAGAAACCTCAATTTGAGAAGTCAGGAAGTGATAATTTAGTGAGTAATGTAAAGCAAGTGACATGCAGTAGTATGACACCCTAGTAGGAAAGCTGCAGTTTAGTACACTACGGGATGAAAGACAGGGACCCATGGTTAGGTCAAGAGGGTATAATATCGAGTGGTGAGCAACCTGATGGCCAAGGTTGCACTCTTGAGCCGGGACAATTACTTTACCAACTTGATAACCTTGACAACTACTCAGCATCACTAGGATTCATGAGAATATACCTCTATAAATGGATATCCTAAATTGTTATTTTGTTCCTCAATGACAATGAAGACTGTACCATGAGATGATGTTGAGAAGGGTATATCTACTCCTAGTCACTTTCCAGGTTCTGTTAAGAACTATTAGCTACTAATGGAAAGTATGAATCCATACTGAGTCAAGGATAGTATAACATAGAATAAACTTTAGGTTTCCTTTTTATTGTCAATTGTGTTTTATTTGTATTGTGAAAAATTCCTACCATACATGTAAAAGTGATATTAGAACAAATCACTTCACTCCATTACTTTTCTTTTATGCATGATTGATCGTGGTTAATGAAGGTTTGGCTATTAATGAGGACTTATAAGCATTGTCTAATGGCTTGCTATTTTATGGGATAGGATAAACAGACATTGCTCTGACTAGGATTTTTTTATGTATTGAGAATAAGTAGTAATTATTTTGATGTATATTTCGATCTTCCTGTATTTCAATTATTTTTTTGATTATGAAATCATGATGTACAATTCTACAATTAATATATACTGATCTATTTTTTACACCATTTTCAAATTTTGTTAAAATTACAAATTTTCTATTATTAATAGCGAAGAAAAAATTTTACTCGTATTATTAATTAAGTAAATAAATACGAGTTATGTTCAATGTGAACGAGTGTCACAATGAAACTCTACTGCATCAATAGTATTCTCGTGAATTTCCTTGTCGTTCATCTAATTTAGGATCTTGGCCACATCTCTTATATCAAAGAACTCCACAAATCTTTGGTTCTTTTTCCATGGGGTATCTCTCAATTCCTTTATGGGACTTTTCGATTAAATAAACCACCAAACAATAAAAAAAAAAAGGGAGCCAAATTGGAGAGCCAAAAAGTCTGAGACAAAGACATCTCAATCCTATATTATTAACTTAACACCCATCCATCTCCCAAACCACAAAAGTTCTCTGAAATGTATGAACACAAATAAAACGACATCCACATCCACACAATAATAATAAATATAAAGAAAAACAAACGGCCCAAAAAGCTTGAAAGATGGAAACGACAATAATAAGAAAGAGAGTAGTTCCGAAAAGCTTAAAGACTCGACGAAGGTGAGACGTTGGGGTCCACATTGAAGACGACAAGGGTGCCTTGGTTGTGGGTGTCGGGGAGGGCGTTGGAGGCAAGGAGGATGTAGTGGGCCTAGACGTGAGGAGGAGGGAGCACGTGGACGAGGTGGAGAGGTGTGGCAAAAGGGCGATGTAAGGAGGAGGAAGGGGGAAAGGGAGAGGGTACCATTGAATGGGCTTGGTGATGGTGGGTCTGAACTCCTCGACTCTTGGGTCAAAGTTACCTGGGAATTGGACAATGATACAGGACTGTCTTCTCTCTTATTTAAAAGGCTTTTTAGATCGATTAAAATTTTATTTGATATAAAGAGTTTTTTTATATCGATTAAAATTTTAACCTATCTAAAAAGTTAAAAATATTTATAAAAGTGTCACCGCATGTTTATTTAAATCAGTTTTTTCATAATTGATGTTAAAAGCAAATTTTGCATTAGTGAGATTCTCTCTATATTAAAATGTTAGCAATCTCTTCTTACATGCTCTTTTAAACACAATATTTATTATTTGTTAAAATTTATTGAAAATCACAAAATTATGTAAGTCTCACTTTTTATTTACTTATAATTTTTTAATAAATCTAAATTAATAATATTAGAAAAGTGTATTAAAATATATTGTGTTACTAACACTCTTTATGTATATTTTTTTTTATAGTCACTAAATCATTACTATGATTTGAATTTAAGCTCTAGCTAGTCTTGTTCCAACTCACAACCAAGAATTTGAGGAGAGCCTACGTATAGTTCTCTTATTCCTCATTTACTTCAATAACTTAATTCAATCCAATCATGCATAAAAATATTTTATCTATTTAGTCAGTTGTTTCGAGAAAGTAAGCGATGCATGCTAGCTTATCACTTTCTCCTCTCTCCTCTGTGCAATAAGTAGGGCTTTAATTTCTTCGTTTAGGCGGTGCAACAATTTATTTTTATATTATTATATAATTATATACTGACGTTATGGGAAAATAAAATTGCCACCAATGAGGTTGGAATGTTTCATAAATTTGAACCTCCTTAATTATATTTACATGGACACCCAGGATTAAACTTTCATGAACATAATTTTAATGCCCATTCTCTTTTGTTTATAATTACAGAACGTGGGATTCACCAATTCCAACAACATTGTTATCAACGGAGTGACCTCTCTGGACAGCCAAATGTTCCATATAGTTATTGACCGATGTGATAATGTGAAAGTACAAGGTGTTAAGGTATCAGCCGCAGGAAGCAGTCCTAACACTGATGGCATTCACGTTCAATTCTCAACTCCAACGTAGCAACCGGTGATGATTGCATCCCAAATCAATTGGTCCTAGAACTACTAACTTGTGGATATATAGAAATTATAGCTTGCAGACCAGGTCATGGAATCAGGTAATGATCTATATATTATTTGCCCTCCGGAAAAAGTTTGGTAGACACCAAACTCTATTTAACACCTATAGGGAGAAAAGAAAAGAAAAAGTATGATAAATAATATGATGTGATATTAAAATAGAGATCGAGAGAAATATTAAGCTTTGATAGAGTGTATAATATATAGAGATATCTATATATCATTTTACTCATATTCTTGGTCAGGTAAAATATTCATGCAAAACTATAAAATAGAAAAAAAAAAAATTGAAATACACATACTGTAAATATTTTTACACTGTCATTCAATCATGTTGTTTATAATTAAAATTATAAGACTTTTAGAATAGTTACTTTAAAATTTATATATAAAGAGGATTTCTAATTGATAAACAATGTAAAAATCTTTACCATAATAATATATGAAGATTAAACTCTATATTATTGCACACATTATTATTATGTGAAATTTATGTGAGGCGTACTACTAAGATCCTCACTTATTTAGTGGGTCATAGTCATACGCAGATTTTAACCAATAATAATGACAAATGTGTGAAAAAAAAAAGAGAGTTAGATAATATGATTTATTAGCATTTTCATTTGTTTCCATTTCGCTAACATTGGTTCAATATGCATATGGCAGTGTTGGAAGTTTAGGCAAGGAATTTCAAGAGCGCCTGGTGTGCAAAATGTGACAGTTAAAGCAGTCACATTTACTGGAAATGAAAATGGTGTACGAATTAAGTCTTGGGGAAGACCTAGCAATGGATCTGCTAGTAACATCCTTTTTCAACATGCTCCCATGGTGTCCAAAATCCCATTGTGATCGACCAAAATTATTGCCCCAATGAGAAGAATTGTCCCGGTCAGGTGAGTTTCTCAAGGAAAATTTCATCTTCTAGTAGTTTTATATATTACCTCACTCAGTTAAAGCTTATAAAAAAAGAGATATAGCATAAAACTTATATAAAACGTGCAATTTGAACATGAGAACTTTTGTTCCCAAAAATGACCAACACAGGCTAACTGGATTCTCTTTGTTCTTTTGACAAATTAACAAGCATGTTTATGGTTGAATAATGAAATATTAATTCTAACGAAACATAATATGTAAGGGGAATTTTTTTTGGTTTCACCACATACTCTAAAGAAATAGATCCTTTGGAGGTAGAGGTTCAATTGGACAAGATATGGATAGAAACATACAACCTATGAGTTAATTTATCAAGGTTTAGCTGCAGGGAAGAAGTTTCAATGGTAGTGCAACCCACCAAGGTAAAAGTTGGGTATGCCCAATCATATAATCCCATATATAAAGGATTTTTTTTTGGTAGTGTTAGAAATTGAGAATTTTATATTATAATATTAAATGTCTCTGCAGTTACTGTTGCTTATAAAGTTGGCTTTACTTGTGTTTAGAAAAAGTTATTTGTAGGCTAATAATGCTTACCTTTTAGCTTAGTCATAATTTGCTATTTTTTCTACCCAATCAAGGGCTTTTAGCTTTTGTATTCAAACACTTGCTACAGTACTTCACGTCTGTGAGCTGCTAAAATATATCAAAGTAGTATTTGCTCCTTCTTCCTCTTATTTGAGTGGTTTTTGTGTTCTGTCATACAACTCTTTTATGTTCTATTTTTGACATGGTATCAAGAGCTTCATTGATCTTTAAGGGTCTGTGAGGGGGAGAAAACCAGAGTTTGTGTGGGAGAAAAAACCAGAGTCTGTGAAGGAGACAACACCCCCCCTCCCCCCCCCAAAAAAAAAGAGTCTAAGAGTGAGAGAAACCCACACAAAAAAACCTTCAAACACAAAATGGTTTCCAACAGTAGTTCTTTACCTTCACCTCCTATATTTATAAGTGAAAAGTACCATTTATGAGCCGTGAAAATAAGGACTTATCTCAAAGCTCAAAGTTTGTGGGATGTGGTGGAAAATGGTAGCAACCCACCTCCTTTACCAAACAACCCAACAGTAGCTCAGATAAGGAGTCATAATGATGAAGTGGCAAAGGATGACAGAGCACTTGCCATTATACATGCAGCATTGCATGATGATATATTTATCAAGATCCTAACTCTTGAGATGGCAAAAGAGACATAGGAAAAATTAAAGGAGGAGTTCCAAGGAAGTATAAGAACAAAAAGAATGCAGGTGTTAATCTTGAGGAGAGAGTTCGAAGTAGTAAAAATGCAAAAAAGTGAAACTGTCAAAGATTTTTCAAACAAACTTTCAAAGGTGGTCACACAAATCAGAATGCTTAGTGAGGAGCTAAGTGATCAAAAGGTTGTAGAGCAAATATTGGTGTGTCTTCCTAAGAGGTTCGAATTTAAAATCTTCTTTCTTGAAGAAAATAAAGATTTTTCTTAAATATCAATTGTAGAGATTGTGAATGCTTTGCAAGTTACTAAACAAAGAAGATATTTAAGAATGGAGGAAAATATTGATGCTCTTGTGGCCAACACCAAAGGCAAAGCCCAAAGCTGTAGTAGTTTTGGGAGATAGCCATTTGGTGGGAACAAAGGAGGTAAAAAGGCGCAAGAAGTCAACAAAGGAAGAGGCTGGAAAAATAAGTTTTCACCTTGCACCCACTATAAGAAGAACAATCATACTAAAATTTTTTTGTTAGTTCAGACCTAAAGTTAAATGTAGGGTTTGTAATCAACTTGGTCATGTGGAGAAAGTTTGTAAAATTAAAGCAAACCAGCAAGGACAACAAGCTCAAGTTGTAGAACATCATCAATAGGTTGAGGAACAGTTGTTTGTTGCTACTTGTTATTTAGCTAGCAGTAGCAAAGAAGCATGGCTAATTGACAGTAGGTGCACAAATCATATGACTCACAATGCTAGCATTTTTAAGGAACTTGATCGATCTTACTTCTCCAAAGTCACCATTGGAAATGGAGAATGTGTTGATGTCAAAGGCAAATGAGTTGTTGTTGTTGTAGAAACTCCCTCAAGTACTAAATATATTTCAGATGTTTTGTTTATGCCTGAAATAAATCAAAGCCTTTTGAGTGTGGGACAAATGCTAGAAAGGAATTATTCCTTGTGTTTTGAAGATATGAAATGCATTATTTTTTACCCTTCCGAGTGTGAACTTATGTCTATTAAAATGAAAAATAAAAAATTTCTAGTAGAATGGAAGAAAATATTTATGTATGCTTTTTTGATGGCAATAGATGATTCCTCTTTGTGGCATAAAAGACTTGGTCACTTTAGTTATTCCACTTTGAAACAAATGAGTTCAAATGATTTAGTTGAAAATTTGCCTGCCATTGAAGATAATATTGATGTGTGTGATGTATGTCAATATGGAAAGCAAAGTAGATTGCCATTTCCTACTGTAGCAAGCTCAAGAGCCACTGAAAAATTATAGCTTATACACATTGATGTGTGCGGTCCAATGAGCACAACATCTCTAAATGGTAGCAAGTATTTTTTGCTATTTATAGATGATTTAACAAGAATGTGTTGGGTATTTTTTCTAAAGCAAAAGTCAGAGGTGTTTGCTATATTTTTTTTATATATATATAGATTCAAGTCTATGATTGAAAAGGAGGCTGACTATGAAATAAAAAAGCTCAGGTCTGATAAGGGAATTGAGTATACAACAAGGGAATTTAAAAATTTTTGTGAGTAGGCTGGAATTCAACATCAATTGACTGTTTCTTACACTCCTCAACAAAATGGAGTGAGTGAAAGGAAGAACAGAACCGTTATGGAGATGGCTATATGTTTGTTGTTTGAGAAAGGTCTTCCAAAAGCCTTTTGGGTTGAGGTTGTTAATACCTTAGTATACTTGCTGAATATGTTGCCCACCAAAGCTTTGAAGGCAAAAACACCTTTTGAAGCACAGTATGAAAGGAAGCCTTTGATGGAGCATCTAAAAGTTTTTAGTTGTGTATGTTATGCTCTTATTCCTAAAGTGAAGAGAGGCAAACTTGATCATAAATCTAAAGTTGGGATCTTTTTAGGGTACAGTAATAACTCCAAAGGATACCAAATATATAATTTGGAGACTAAAAAAATTCTTGTCAACAGAGATGTGAAATTTGATGAGCTGTCAAAATGGAATTGGGAGAAATATCAAGCAGAAGGTCCAAGCAAAAGGCTGCTTAGAGAAGACAATTTTCAAAAGCAAGATTCTGATGATGGAGGAGAAAATTATGATAATGATACTAATTTTCAAGTAAGAGGCACCAGAACCTTAGAAGATGTATATGCTAGATGCAATGTGGCTGCATTGGAGCCAACAAGATATGCTGAAGCTGTTGAAATAAAAGGATGGAGAGCTACCATGCAGGAGGAGATCAATATAACACTTAGCAGCTTGTAGACATACTTAATAATCAAATGGTAATTGGTGTTACGTGGGTTTACAGAACCAAACTTAATCTTGATTGTTCCGTGAACAAACTCAAAGCAAAATTGGTGCTAAAAGGTTATTTTCAACAACATGGTGTTGATTTTTCTGATACATTTGCTCCAATTGCAAGACATGGTACAATTAGATTGCAGCTAAGTTGGGCTGGAAAATATATCATTTTGATGTTAAGTTGGCATCTTAAATGGTTTGCTTGAGGAAGACATCTTTGTTAAACAACTTGAAGGTTTTCAAGTTCCAGAAAATAAAGTTTACAAGCTTCACAAAGCATTGTATGGTTTGAAACACGCACCAAGGGCCTAGTACAACATAATTGATAGTTATTTTCTACAAAACAAGAAAGCTTTAAAAGGAGTGAAAATGAAGCCACTTTGTATGTGAAGTGGTCAAAGAATGAAGTGCAGCTCATTATTTCCTTATATGTTGATGATTTATTTGTGATAGGGAGTTAATCAAATTCCCTAAACCAATTCAAGAATGGTATGGAGAAAGAGTTTGAGATGACAAACTTGGGTAAAATGAAATATTTGCTTGGAATGGAGATTTTCCAATCAAATACTGGAATCTTCATTTCGCAAAAGAAGTATGGTTTGGAGGTATTGAGAAAATTTCACATGGAGAGATGCAAGTCTATAGCCACTCCACTAGTTGTGAATGAAAAATTATCAAAGAATGATGGTGATAATAAAGCCGATGCTTCTGTTTATAGAAGTTTAATTGGAAGTTTATTGTATCTTTCAGCTACCAAACCAGATTTAATATTTGTTGCAAGTTTATTGTCCAGGTTCATGCATTCTCCAAGTCAAGTTCATCTTGGTGCAGCAAAGAGAGTTTTGAGGTACATAAGAGGTACAACTGATTATGGTTTGTGATTTTGAAAAATGAAAGTGGAGAGCTTCAAGGTTATGCAGATAATGATTAGGTAGGGAGTTCAAACAATGCAAAGAGTACCTCAAGCTATGTTTTCTCATTTGGCAATGGTATTTTCTCATGGAATTCAAAGAAACAAGATGTAGTGGCCTAGTCCTCAGCTAAAGCTGAGTATATTTCAGTTGCTACAGCAACAAATCAAGCCATTGGGCTAAGTACAATTTTATCAGATGCTGGGCGGATTCAAGATGCAGCAACTATTATTTGGGTGGACAACAAGTCAGCTATTGCTACAGTAAAGAACCTTATTCAGCATGGAAGGACTAAGCATATCAAAGTGAAGTATCATGGCATTAAAGAAGCAAAGAAATCAAAAGAAATCAGCTTGAAGCACTGCAATTCAAAAAATCAAATTGCAAACATTATGACAAAAGCCCTTTCCAAGGGAAAGTTTGAAGTGTTGAGATCAAAGCTTGGAGTGTTGAAGAAAAATCTGAAAGAGGAGTGTTAGAAATTAAGATTTTTATATTACAATATTAAATGTCTCTGCAGTTATTGTTGAGTATAAAGTTGGCTTTACTTGTGTTCAGAAAAGCTATTTATAGGCTAATGATGCTTACTTTTTAGCTTAGTCATAATTTGCTATTTTTTCTACCCAATCAGGAGCTTTTAGCTTTTGTATTTAAACACTTACTGCAGTACTTCAAGTGTGTGAGCTGCTGAAATATATGAGAGTAGTATTTGCTCCTCTCTCCTCTTATTTTAGTGGTTTTGTGTTCTGTCCTACAACTCTTTTATGTTCTATTTTTGACAGATAGATACCACAAGTATCCTCCACGGGTGGCCATCTTGCTCGAGCCGAGTAGGACCATTATGGACAGCAAAGCTCTCCCTCTGAGTATTTAATGCAGCTACATACTCAACATTCGAACTCAAGACCATTGATTAAGCTGGAACAATCCCGCATTAGTTGATCCATGTGCTCTCTGGTATTTAGCTATGCTGCAGCGGTGAAGTTGAAAATGGAATAAAAGCCAAAAAAAGTTGTTCAGCCAACCGGAAAAACCTCAGATGTTTTGGAAAGGAATGCCTTTTGTTGGGGATAAAAGAGATATGTCTTGATTAGATCATTGTTATGTCAATGAGTGCAATCACCAGAAAATATTGATTCTCTACAAGATATAGGTTAATAAAGGAAAGGGTCCCATTACATGACTGGATGGAAGATTTCTCTTAGTTTATTGTTGATAGTCTGGGATGATACGTGTTACCTAAAATATAAAAATTACATTCCTTTCTCATCCTCATGACCTAATATTTATTACTAACAAAATTGTATCCTCATCTTCACAACAAAATTTAGTAACAAAAGTGCAAACACAAAAGGCTTTATCACGTAAAATCACGACAGAGAATTACATTTTAACATTTGCCAACAGCACTACCACAAACCATAATCATCAAATAAAAAAAAAAAAAAAAAGGTACTACCACAAACCACATCTGAAATGATGATTACAAAAGCCATACCAAGAGGCTTGCATTCAGTCACGAGCAACAACAAGCACTTGTTTACCAACATTGCGACCACTATAGAGGCCAACCAAGGCTGCAGGTCCATTCTCAAGGCCCTCAGCTATGTCTTCCACATACACAACCTTCCCTTCTCTGATATGAGGCAGGACAAACTCCAAGAATTTGGGATATAGGTGATAGAAATCATTAACATTAAAACCTTCCATACGAACCCGCTTAAATATGAGATTTGCCAAATTTGTTACACCTTCAGGTTGTGTAAGATTATACTGTGAGACCATTCCACAAACAGGTATGCGGCCATGGACTCTCATATTCAGGAGTACTGCATCAAGTGTCTTGCCCCCAACATTCTCAAAGTAAATGTCAATGCCTTCTGGAAAGTATCTGATGCATAAATTGATATGGACCAGTCATTAGTGTATATTGAATGGACAAATTTAATCAAAATTTCTCTATCACAAGACTGTTAAATACTGAAATACTGACCTTTTCAAAGTTGCATTGAGGTCTGACTCTTCTTTGTAGTTAAAAGCTTCATCAAATCCAAATTTATTCTTCAAAAGATCCACCTAGTTTTGAAAAACGCATTCATAAATAACTTGATTTTATCCTTTCATAACAAACATTCCGTGCATTTTTATTTACATCTTGGAAAATCCCAAGACTATGCAAGATGTCTCAAAGTTTTCACTGAAAAGGAATGTCCAACTAACAGAGAATATTATCTAAGCTTGGAAATAGGCAAAAGCATTTTCGTAAAATATTTAGGCTGATTCAAAATAGTAGTACTTTTTTTTTTTTGGAAGAAAAAATAGTAGTACTTTAAACAGTAGAATAAAAAACAGAGAGTTTATGCTGATTTATCATACATGTAAACATATATAATGATAATAATTAGAAGAATACCTTCTGTTTACTTCCAGCACTTCCAACCACGTAACAACCAGTCAATTTAGCAAATTGACCAACAAGTTGACCAACTGCACCAGAGGCAGCTGAGACGAAAACATTATCTCCTTTCTTGGGAGAGCCCACTTCAAAGAAACCAGCATAAGCAGTCATTCCTGGCATACCTGTGTTCAAAGAACAAACTAACATGGGTGATGGGTCTTAAGGCACAATAAAATGTGAGGAAACAATGGAACAAGCATCCATAAGCTTGCTAAGATTCATTTTGAAGAAGCATAATATATACTAAAATTATCAAACAGAAAATTAGTACAACATAAACAATATAAACTGAGGCTTGCATATCATATTGACATCAGATCCATGATTCAATAAGAATCAACATAAATTGTGTTTGTTGAATACATACCAAGAATACCAGTATAATATGAGAGTGAGACATCAGTGTGCTCAATTTTGAAAAGTATTAGTTCTGAGGGAACCAAGCTGAATTCTTCCCATTTGGTAATTCCCCATACCAAATCATCTTTCTTATAATCCGGGTGTCCAGATTCTAGGACTTTTGATACCCCATATCCTGTTAATGGCTGCATTTACACAATAGTTAGTAACTACATAGTAAATTTATGATTAAAAAAATGTATTTTCAAAACTACACTACAAACATTGTTTTTATTAAGGTACGTCTTTAATTAAAGTATTTACACTGGAACCATGGCATTCATAAGCAGCCCGATATGATGGTCTGTTTTTTTCATTGAACCATGGCATTCTCATTGCTGAACTGTTTTCTCAAAAAAAGAAAAGGCTTCTTTGCATTTTTAGTTCCTTAATATCGCGATTGTGTAATTTTGGTCACTTAAGTTCTAACTGTGCTAATTGGGTCACTTATGTTTTCTCCCATTTATAATTAGCTCGTTCCTCCTTCTTGATTCCATTTCATATTTAATGGAATTAGCTGACATGACAAATTAGGCATAACATGACAGTGTACTAAGTAAAAAATACAGAATATTTGAACTACAATAACTTGAAAAGGTGCTCTGACTGTATTGACTTAATTAGTATGTTGATGATGTTTGTAAGTAAATTATTTTTATGACAACAATGAACAACAAAAGAAGAAATGTCCTTACATTCTAAGAAAATTACTTACTTAAATATTGAATGAGATAAAGAGAACTAATTGTAAATGGGTGAGTGACCCAGTTGACCCAAATGGATGAAATTATGTTTTAGTAATTTTATTCTAAAAGCAAGTTATTAGTAAAACATGAAATTCTTTATTCAAGGCTGAAATTATCTAAAATTACTTCAACTCAAAATCAATTTTTAACTTAAAACCAATTCCTCCACGTAGGACTAAACATCTAAATATTTACCTAAAATTACTTTAACCGGTGTGAGAATCAATTCCTAGCTAAACCATAAGATCAAACAAGTGAACATATTCTACTTAAAATGTATTCTAACATGATTTTGGATGATCCAATATAAATCGAAACAGGCAATACACCTTTTGTGTGTCAAAACCCATTGTGAGATAGCATGGTAGGGTATGATATAACATTGTGATTCGATAACGGTAACAGATAGCATGTGAATTAAACATTACAAAATAAATGAAAATAAAGTGAGAAAAGTTTGATGACTTACAGAGCCAGGTGTATAAGTATGAAACCCCTCGAGGGCATCCATGTTGGTCATGAGGATGCGCATGTAAGGATCACAGGAGAGGTAGAGATTTTTGAGGAGCACCTCATTGGAACCTTCTGGAACCTTCAATGGTATGGTGCCTTCAACTATGTTCATGTCGGATTCCTTAGGAAAACCACTCACATAGTCCCTTAGAACCACCTGTCTGTTCCTCACTTGTGCCATCTTAATTCGTAGCCTCTGTTTGAGTGTGTTGTTTGTGTTGTGTTGGTTTCACTTGATCCGTTACAGCGGATGGATATATTTATAGGGAAACATGTGAAAATGGGAATATCAAATAGCTAATGTGTCATTATTGCCCATTTATTAGCAATTATCATGATCGAATTTTATAAAATATAGCCGTGGAAAATTGCTTCCGTGTTTGACTTCGTATGATTTAACAAATGTTTGTTTATAAGAGGAATAATAAATTAACATGAGCATGGAATGTGTCATCATTGCCTACGTTATAAGAGATAAAGTAAATCAAAATTAATTTATGTATCTCAATTTTTTTTAAAGAGTTTAATGGTTATGCACTGTTAGTATAAAAAGTTTTATACTGTTATCCAATTAGAAATCAGCGTTAATATGATTTTTAAAGTATTTATTATAAAAGTCAACAAATTTACAATAAATGATTGTTTGTGATTGGATGACAGTGTAAAACTAGAAATCAGCGTTAATATGACTTTTAAAGTATTTATTATAAAAGTCAACAAATTTGCAATAAATGATTGTTTGTGATTGGATGACAGTGTAAAACTACTTTACACTGTTAATGCATGACCATTAAACTCTTTTTTAAAATGTTAAATTAGAAAATTTTAAAAAAATTAAGGTGTACAAAATTACTTATTTTTATTTTATTTTATAAATATACATAAAGATAAAATTCATTTTAAAAATTTATTTAAAAAATTGACGACCTTCTTTTTGGGTTATGGCCCCACTATAATTTGTTCAGTTGTTCTTATCTGGTCACACTTGGAATGTGAATGTTCTAACTTGTCCTCGTCTGGCCACACTTCGAATGTGAAAGCTCTAACCTGTTCTCATATAATGCATGTGGCCTACATTTTGTGCGAACCTTCCCGATTTTGGTGGAGCAATTCACAATAATTGAGTTAGCTCGCGCTCCCAACTCGTAATGGTGTTTTTTTTTTGTTTCTGGACATTCAATTAAAAAAGTTTTTCATGGGATGTCATGTGATGGTAAAAGAGTTTAAAATTTCCTCCAAAAACGACTGAATATACTTCTTACAATCATATGTATATCTAAAAAAATGTAGTGACAGTATAAATAATTTTTATTCTGTTAACCAATTATAAATTATGTTAGAGATGGCTTTTTTAAGTTAATTATTGTAAGAGGAATGCTAACAACATTATCTCAAAGACTCTATTTCTAACACTCTTTCCTGATTTAGAAGTAAAACTCACTAAAATTTGTAATTTTTAATAAATTTCAGCCAATATTGAGAGAATTAGAAAAAGAGTATTTGAGAGAATATTACTAATATTCCTCATTATTGTAAATATCAACAAAATTACTATATGTAACAATTTTTGCTTAGTTCACAATGTAAAGATCATTTATATATACTGTGAGTGCATGTATTAAATTTAAGTCTTTATTCTTGAGTGTAAAGATATCTGGTACGATATTCTCTTCTCTATTTTTATGTTTTTTTTTTTAAATTATCAATTATTAATTTATATATATTTTAAAAATTATTTTTAAAAATTTTTCTTATACATTAAGATTTTTTATTGAAATTTATTTTTGTGTTAAGATTTTAAATTTTCAAATATCAACTCTAGTTACTTTTAAATTTTTTTTATAATAGAATTTCTTTTTAGCCGTTTATAATCTAAAATCAATTCTTTCCATTATTTTTAAGGACTTTAATTGTCATGTATTGTTAGTGTAAAAATTTTTACACTATCAACAATTAGAAATCATTCTTAAAATGACTTTTAAGGTAATTATTAAAAAAAGTTAATAAACTTACCATATATAACGATCTATGATTAGATAACAATGTAAAAAACTTTTGCACCGTCAATACATTTCAATTAAATTCATTTTTCAAATACTTACCACTTTCCTGCTTAATCTAAGTTCTATTTATATTAAAAAAAAAATAGTTATGCAAAGTACAAAAACAAAATGCTAGTTAAAGGTTCCTAATTTTAAGAAATGTAATTTTATAAATCCTATATTATAAATTTAAATCTCATTTTTCAACATGAGGACGACTATTATATCCGTCTTTTCTTTGTAATATGTAGTTTCATCATTATTTAATAATTATTTTTATATTTCATAAAAAATCTCAAATATTAATTTATATTTGTAAAAATTAAATTATTAATGATATTAAGTTTTTGTTAATACTTTTTCATTTTAAAAAATATTTTTATGTTAAGATTTTAAATTCTCCATTTTAGTTTCACTTTTAAAATTTCCTTTTTATATTAGTGTTTTTCAACTAATATCTTAATTAGCTATAGTCTGAAGTTATTTTTTTTCTCAAATTGTTTTAAAACAGTCTCTTTTTCTTGTGAATCGAAACTAGTTATATTATTTCTACTTATATTTTTTTTTTTAAAAAAAAACCATGTAATGTACAAGATATGTATAAGTTGACCAACGGGGGTTGGATCTAACGGAAGGAGCTAGCTCCCGCTATGAGGCGAACTAAGGTTCGCATCTCAATTCAAAGATGTGTCCATATTTAGTTCTTACAAAATCTCGAACAGAATTGTCTTCGAATGAGGATACCTATGGAGAACAAAAAAAAAGATATGTATTAATTGCACTCTCCTTCAATGACTTTATTATTATTTAATAATGTTTCATTTTTAATAATTTTAAATTACTAATTACTTTTAATTTTCTTCATTAATTTTACCATTTTTCTTGAAATCTCATTCTGAAAATAATTACTTTATTGTTTTACATGGATTTTTTTTTTAATCTTGAATCTCAACTACTTATGATATAAAATTATTTCCTCTCTATTTTTGTAGATTTGTTATTTGCAATCAGTAATCAAGTAGCCAAGAATTA
The DNA here is from genome assembly GCA_004329165.1 of Spatholobus suberectus. NCBI lineage: Eukaryota > Viridiplantae > Streptophyta > Magnoliopsida > Fabales > Fabaceae > Spatholobus > Spatholobus suberectus. Next base: position 39,225,978 of record CM014730.1, read on the forward strand.
TCGATTGTCAGAGGAGCGGAATGGCAAATCAATTTAGTATGGATCAGACAAATTAATTCCTTTCTACTTTTGTAGATTTGCTATTTGCATCCTAAATTTGAGCTACTTATATTTTTTATTATTTAAATTAATTATTTATCTTGCTAATAAATTTTAATTTTTATTAAATATTTTTAAATAAAATTTCAAATGTTTATCTGATTAAAATACTCATATAATGCATGGAATACCTATCAATTAAATTTGTTAATTAGGATCTTTTGTTTTATAAGTCATAAAATAAAAATTGATTTGATTTATTCGAAAATCTAATTAAATAAAAATCTCTAGGTACATATGTTCTTATTTCCTAATAAAAACATGACATGTATATTACTTTTCACACCTCAATATTATTAAAACTTTAAAAAGGATATTAGATGGTAAAAAATCATACACGAGTGGCTTCAAATCTTGCAGAAATGATGTTATACGGTGTATTTACACTTATTTCCCTTGAGAAAATTTACCAGTTTTTAAATAGTGCTTTAGCCTTCAATTTGTTTATTAATGTTAGAATGTTACTCAGAGAAAGTTGAATAAGAAAAAACTTAGATGCAGTTTTTTGGGTGCTTTTAATGTTGTTTTCTAATTAAAATTGGAGTTTCACCACCGTAATCTATATTGATCTTTAATGCATATACATTATCGCAGTAAAACTTTAATTTTAATTGGAGAACAACATCAAAATAACTCAAAGAACTGCACCTAAGTTTTGTCTATTTGAATATTGTTTGAGTTGTCCCTTTCACGTTAACAAAATTTTTGATTGGTGCAAAAGATGCTCTGACCATTTCTGCTTATGAAAATCACTTTCTAATGGATTTGGTCTCTTTATTCTGAAAATTCTTTTAACTTGAACACTATTTAAGGATGTTAGCCTGAGGAATTTTGGTATTTTCTTCAATTAAATCACTAACAACAATTGATTTAAGCATGATCTATCAAGATCTCTGCTTCTCGAGGTACTATTCTACAGAAATTTTAGATTCAGCTTCTGGAGACTTGCGGTGAACTCCAAACACTTTTCCTCTATTTCCTTCGCTATGTTTGCATTTGAATTTGACTTGTCCTATTCTTTTTATACATTCTCAAAGTAAAGCATTAGTATCAAAGGGTTCAAAACACTTAGAATTTGATTATGATAGTTTGTTATCATTAAAATCTTCATCTTAAAAGGGGTTTTGACTCTGACGTATTTTTGCAAAGTTATCAAGTTGGTTTTCTTTTTCATTAGGTTTGAGATGTAATGACTTTAAATAAGTGTTTCATAGTTGTATAATTTAGAATGTGCAAATGATTTCGATTGTGAAGGGAAATTGGTTGCACAATTTAGTCTAAGCATGAATAATCATATCGACTTGTTCTGTTCCCATTGTCAATTTTATCATCAAAAAGTATTTTTCCCTAGAAAAAGCAAATGCAGTCAGGAATTATATATAAAAGTTACTTTTCATTCTCATCTTCATGACCTAAAATTTAATAGTAACGAAATTGTATCCTCATCTTCACAACAAGATTTAGTAACAAAAGGCTTTATCACATGATATCACTAGAGGGAATTACATTTTAACTAACATTTTCCCACAGTACTATCACAAATAACCCAATTGAAAATGAAGATTGCAAAAGCCATACAAAGAGGCCTGAATTTTCAACACAAAAACTTAAAAACTGAAGAAATTAAAGACAGCAATGTCCAACAAAAGCATCTGCATTCAGTCATGAGCAACAACAACCACTTGCTTACCAACATTGTGACCAATGTAGAGGCCAACCAATGCGGTAGGACCATTCTCCAGACCCTCAGCTATGTCTTCCACATACACAACCTTCCCTTTTCTAATATGAGGCAGGAGAAACTCCAAGAATTTGGGATATAGGTGAATATAATCCATAACACTAAAACCTTGCATGTGAACCCGCTTAAATATGAGATTTGCCAAATTTGTTACACCTTCAGGTTCTGTAAGATTATACTGTGAGATCATTCCACAGATAGGTATGCGGCCATGGACTCTCATATTCAGGAGTACAGCATCAAGTGTCTTGCCCCCGACATTCTCAAAGTAAATGTCAATGCCTTCTGGAAAGTACCTGATGTATAAATTGATATCCACTAGTCACTAGCGTGCATTGTCTTACTAGTCATAGTAACTTTTTAGCCGAAAATTAAGTTAACATTATCACAAAAATGCTAAATATTGACCTTTTCAAGGTCGCATTGAGGTCTGACTGTTCTTTGTAGTTAAAAGCTTCATCAAATCCTAATTTATTCTTCAAAAGATCCACCTGGTTGTAAAACACACATTCAAATGAGAGAAGAACTAGATATTTTTGTTAGTGAGAAAAATAAAATAAAAGGCTAAATTATATTTTTGGTTCCCTTATTTTTCTCAATCCATAATTTTGGTCCCTCTACTTCTTTTTAGAGACATTTAGTTTTCCTATTTTTAAAAATTCGCAATTTTGGTCTCTTCGTTAAATTTCTTAACGTTGACTTTAACGTGTCAATGTTGACTTTGACCTTAACATGTCATTTAAGTAGTGATATGTCAGAATCAACATTAAATTATTAACGATCAATGCAAGAAATTTGACGGAAGAACCAAAATTGCAAATTTTTAAAAATAGGAAGACTAAATATCTCTAAAAAAAAAGGAGACTAAAATTACGGATTGAAAAAAATACGGAGACCAAAAATGTAATTTAGTCAAAATAACAGGATTTCAAGTCCTGATAATTAGACTACTGTTGCTGGTATATGCCACAATTCTCTTAATAAAAGTTCAAGGTTTATTTTTGGGGTAAATCAGATGGCCAGAGGGGGGGGGGAAGGGTTAGATTGGATGCATTTGCAAACAAACTTCAGAAAAGGACAACAGTGATACAATTTTAAGAAGTATAGAAAATGTTATAGAGTGCAACTTCTGATATTTGACGTAAATAACATTATTTTTTTATCAATACATAAATAACAATATGATCCTTTCATAATAATAATAATGATAATAATAAAGAATTTCCCATGTATTTTAATTTTACATCTGGGAAAATCCCAAAAGTATGAAACATGTTTCTCAAGGGTTTCACTGACAAGGAATTTTCATTTAACAGAGAATATTATCCAAGCTTGGAAATAGGCAAAAGCATTTCCGTAAAATATTTAGGCAAAATCAAAATAGTAGTACTTTAAACTATAGAATAAATGATGACAAGTTGCTACTAATTTATCATTTATGCAGACATATATAATAACAATAATTAGAAGAATACCTTCTCTTTGCTTCCAGCACTTCCAACCACATAACAACCAGTCAATTTAGCAAATTGACCAACAAGTTGACCAACTGCACCAGAGGCAGCTGAAATGAAAACATTATCTCCTTTCTTGGGAGAGCCTACTTCAAAGAAACCAGCATAAGCAGTCAATCCTGACATGCCTGTGTTTAAAGAAGAAGCTAACATGGGTCATAAGGCACAATTACATGTGAGAAAACAATGCAATAAGCATCCATAAGCTGGCTTGCATGCTTGCTAAGATTCATTTTGAAAATGTATAATATATACTATGAAAATCAAACAAAAATAGCACAACATAAACAATATAAACCGGGGCTTGAATATCATATTGACATCAGGTGCAAGATTCAATGAGAATCAACATAAATTGTGTTTGTTGAATACATACCAAGAATACCAGTATAATATGAAAGTGGGACATCGGTGTGCTCAATTTTGAAAAGTATTAGAGATGAGGGGATCAAGCTGAATTCTTCCCATTTAGTAGTTCCCCATACTAAATCACCTTTGTTGTAATCCGGGTGTCCAGATTCAACGACTTTGGACACCCCAAATCCTGTTAATGGCTGCATTTGCATAATTGTTAGTAACGACATAAATTTATGATTAAAAAATATTTTTTCAAAACACAAATATTTTTTCAATGTTTTTAAAACCAGACCAGTCATTGAACTAGTCAAGAAACTAATACAAGGTTCAATGGTTCAACCGTAGTTGAACCATGGTTGAACTGATATTAATAAAATAATAATAACAATTAAATAATACATAAAATAATATTAAAAAAACATAATATCATAAGTTTATAATACTAAAAACTAAAAATAAAATATAATTTTATAAGTTCTTAACATGTACAATACCTAGAAAAGTTCAAATTAAATATGTTATAATACTTAAGTCTAAATTTTAATAATACACATTAACATTTATTAATAAAAACAAGTTTATATTTAGAATAAAAAAATGACAAACATTTTAGGTTAATTTTCATTTTTTAAGAAAAAACATCAAAATAATATTTTATTAAACATTTTTTATTGAATCGTTGCGAACAGATTTTTGATCGATTTTGACCGGTTTTACAAGTTTTTGACCGGTTCACTGGTTCGTAGACTGGTTTTTTAATTGACCGGTTTTTCGGTTCAATTGGACTTGACATAGGACCGGTTTTCCGGTTGAACCGGCCAGTCTGGTCTGGTTTTTAAAACATAACTTTTTTTATAGAAGTGTGCCTCTAATCAAAGTATTTACATTAGCCATTGAAGTTTCACAAAAAACCAACATCTTTGAACCATGGCATTCTCATTGCTGAACTGTTTCCTCAAAAAAAATAAAAATAAAATAATTGGCTTGTTACATTTTTATGCCATTCATAAGCAACCCTATGTGATGAACAACACTTTTACCTTTAAATTGGGCCTTTGAAATTTGGATATCAAATTCAAAATAAATTTCTATATTCAATTATATCAATACCCCATCTGTAAAGTATAATATTGATCTATACACAAATAATAGTGTTATATTGGGGAATTTTGAAAGAAATTTGGATACTCATTACTTACAAATGAGTAGTTTTAAATGGAATGGTGAGGAAAGGAACAATTATAACCGTTGATTTTATGGAAGTTTTGGAGGGTACTTCCTCTCCTTGTTTAGAAGTCATAATGGTAAGTAATGGATTGAAGAACATTAGAAATTTAACATCTAATATTATCCTTCTAACATGGGCTTAATTGTCATATCAAAGTAATTTTCTATTTACACTCCCCCATTTGCTAAAGACACACCCTTTTTATATTTTTTTATGTAAAATTACTTAAATAACTTTATCTTTTTCTCCTTTTCAAATATCACTTATCGTTCGTTTCGTTTCACCATACTCTCACCTCTGGTTTCACTGTATTCTCTCATCTGTAGTTTCATTGCACTCCCTCCTTTCACCGTACTCTCTCACGTATGATTTTATTTCATTTCCTCCCCTCTAATTTCACCGTACTCACTAGTTTCACCACATTTCCCCTCTCATTTCTCTTCTCAATGTTTTTTGAAAAGTACTTTCCAAAAAGCAATATAACCACTATTTTGGAAAGTACTCTCGGAATGGGGATTATATTGTGTTTCAGAAAGTAATTTCCAAAATTGGAAAAAAAGAAGAAGAGAGAGAGATTGTAGCTTACCTTGTCAAAAATAGTATTGACGATTTGATTGAAGTATTTTATGTGTATAATGGAATTGAATATGAGAGTGCAATGGAAGGAGATTAAGGCAAAATTCTAATACCTTTGACAGAGAAAAAAGAGAAAGGAAATAAAATAGATGAGAAGGGTTTAGAGAACAAATAGAGATGAGCTATAGAGACATGGTTTATACTTTTTTTATATATAAAAGGGCATTTATGGTATAAAGGGTAATTATAAAAATAAAAAATTAAAAAGAAAAAAAAGGAAAAAGGGGAGCGGGAGCAAGAGGGTATTTAGCAAATAGAGGGAGTGTAAATAGCAAAAGCCTCAAAGTAAACAGAATTTACGAGGCCCAAAAGGAAAAAAAATGTAAAAATATCTTTCCTATGGATTGCTACTAAATCATAATAGGCTTAATTATACTTTTGATTCTCTTGTTATTATCATTTCTCAAATTTAGTTCCCCTATTTTTTTTGCAAATTTGGTTCGCCCACTATTAAAATTGAGCAATTTTGGTTCATCTATTAACTTGACTTGACATCTAGCGTTTAACGAAAATGCTGATTTGGCAGTAAAGTGCTGATGTAGATATGTAGTAAAGAGTGCCACATGAAAATTTTCGTTAAATATTGAATGTCAAGTTAACAGATGGACAAAAATTACTCAATTAAAATAGTGAAGGGACCAAATTCCCAAACAAAGTGTGAGGATTAAATTTGAAAACTGACAATAATAGAGAGACCAAAAATACACTTAAGTCATGATAATATTTAGGTTTTATAAAATATGTTGATGACAGATAGAACTGTGCAAGAAAAAAAAAAAAACAGTTAAATTAAACCAATTCACAATTCAAATCAAACCACTCTTAAAAAATTCAAATAATGTAAACCGGTTTTTAAACCAAACTGGTTCAATTCTTAACAATTGGTTTGGTTATCCAGTTTTAAAACTAATTTTGATTAAAAACCGATTTTGATTTTAAACAAGTTTTAAAACTTGTTTTTAACTAAAAACCAGTTTTAAATCCATTTTTTTATATAAAAAAAATAATTTTTAAAACTAATTAATTATAAACTAGAGATTTGGACCATTTTTAAAATAACTTTTGGCTTCAAAAACCCTTTTTGAATTAAAAATTGGTTTTAAATTGAATTTGATTATTGTACATGCACACCCCTAATGACGGACCCATGTGAGTGGCACAATATGTTAAGGGTGACCCATTTATTTTGGACCTATTATGGATGTGTTTTTGTAAAATTGATTTTTAATGAAATTGATTTTATAAAATTAATTATAATTAAAATCGATTTTGAGGTGAAGTAATTTATTTTAAATATTTTTATTCTAAAAATAAGTTATTAGTAAAACTTAGTATAAAATCTTTGATCTTTCACAAAAGTTATCCTTAAGTTATTTTAACTCAAAATCAATTTTATACTCTGAATCAATTTCTTAATGTAAGATGTGCATTTATCTAAAATCATGGTAGTTGGTGTTTTAGATCATTTAACTTAAATCAAAACAGGCACTACACCTTCTGGGTGTTAAAACCCACGGTGAGACAGCTTGGCAGAGTATGATATAATGCTGTTGTTCGACAACAATAACAGATAGCAAGTGAATTAAATATTACAAAACAAAAGAAAATAAAGTGAGAAAAAATCCATGACTTACAGAGCCAGGTGTATAGGGCCGAAATCCCTCGGGGGCCATCTTTCTCATGAGGCCTACCATGTAAGGATTACAGGAGAGGTAGAGATTTTTAAGGAGCACCTCATTGGAACCTTCTGGAACCTTCAATGTTATGGTTCCTTCAACTATGTTCATGTCGGATTCCTTGGGAAACCCACTCACATAGTCCCTTAGAACCACTTGTTTGTTCCTCACTTGGGCCATCTTAATTCGTAGCCTCTGTTTCAGTGTGTTGTTTGTGTTTGTGTTGGTTTCACTTCCGATACATTGGATACATTTATAGTGAATGGCGAGGGAAAATATGGGAAAATCAATGTGTCTTCATTGCATACGTTATATCAAGGTCGAAATGTTGCACAGTTGGAGAATGTAAGCAGCAGAAAATTGTTTCCGTGTTTGACTTTGGTTGGTTTAACAAAATTGAGTAATGATTATCGTACATCTGTAAGTATCCACCCAGCGTATCTACCTAAATACATACTTAAATATAGTTAATTTTAATTTATAAGTAATTAAGATTAAATGAATGTAATTGTATATAATTTTTGATGTAGTTAATATTAACCGCTTAAAGGACATATTAACCATTATTAGACATTTCAATAATTTTGTAATATTATTAATCACTTGTTAAGTAAAGTTAACCATTATTAGACAATTTAATAACCTTATGACATTATTAACCACATCAAAATTTGTATACAATTTCATTCATTTATTACTAATTACTTGTGAGGTAAAGTTAACCATATTTACACATATGGTTAATCACATGTGATAATCAATAACCTCATGACACTATTAATCACTTGTGAGACAAAGTTAACCATTATATATTTCAATAACATCATTATACTATTAATCACATATAGATAATTGTATATAATTGCGTTTATTTATTATTAATCACTCGTAAGACAAAATTAACTATATTTTTATATATTATTAACCACATGTTCAGGTAGACGCTAGGTGTATAAATTCTAGGCATACATTACTCTTTTTTCAACAAAATTTGGTAAGAAAATAAAGAGAAAAAATAATTGTTTTTAAAATTAAATTAAATTTTTGTAGATGTTAAAAAAGAAAATTTTTTAAAAAAATTAAGATGTATAAAATAATTTTAATTTATAAGAGAAATTTGATTTATTGGATTTTTTTTGTGCAAAGATATATTAAGAAACTTATCTAGATTTTTTTTTTTGTATGAAACCACATATATCCTCTATGTAAGACAATTATGCTCAAGTCGAGTAGTTATACTATAGGTGGTAAAAATCTTCCTTTGAGCATTTAACACAACGACATACCCAAGGTTCAAATTCAAGACCATTAGTTAAGTTAAAACTTCGTACTAATTGATCCACACTTTCCATGATTTCATCTAAACTAATTTAATAAGCGGGTTCTCTCTTTGTTTTGTTTTTGATTTGGTAAGAGATATTATTAATTTACTGTAAATTAATATATCAAGTTAATTTCTGAAATAATGAACATTGAATGATTTATTTCTTTAAATTATTTAAATATCCTTATAATTTCTGAAATTATTAAACATTAATTATTATTATTTTTTATGTTTTGTAACTTTGAGAACTAAATTGACTATCGTTTTGATAATATAAAATCTAAATTAATTGTCATTTAGTAATCTTAAGGATTAAGGTGATATTTTTGTAATTTTAATGACTAAATTATATTATACTTATGCGCTCATCACGTAATAATGGTATTATATTTTTGTTAGTTTATGGAAATTTTGATATAGCTATTATTAGGGTATTAATAAAATTTAAACTTTATTCCATTAAAAATTATATTTATTATTCTCCGTTTTGGCTTACCTTTTTTTTTTAATTTTAGTATTTTACATTTATTTTTAATAATATTTTTCTAAATTGATTCCGATTGTACAAAATGACCATGTGATTATGATTTAGGCATTTAGCATTCAAGTCATGATGAGACATTCTGAATTAATGACACTTTAAAAGTAAAATATTTGGGTATTAAAGATAAATTTTGACGGAGATTGATTCCAATTGAATAAAAAAGAATATTAATTTTCCATAAAAGAAAATAATAATTTAGGATGTCATGTGATTGTAAATAGCACACATGCATAGGAAAAAAAAACAAGAGACTATTATCGACAGTATAATTTGGGAGTTATTACTTATACCAATGGATGGTATCTACAATGAACCAAATACTTTTTTCGATATAACAAGTTTGTACATTGAATCGGTATTTGAAAAACTAGAAAACATGAAAATATAATTTCAAGAATATTTTACTAATAATAGAAATATAAATTAAAATATAAAATATATAGACTTAAAATCTTTAATTTTAAAAAATTTAAAATTTAGTTTAATTTAATTCTAATGATGATTTACAAATATCATATTATATTAATATCGTCAGAAAAATTTAAATATATTTACTAAAATAATTAAGGAAAGTAAATCTACTTTGATTGGATAGTTAATTACAGAGGGAAAAAATGATTGGATTGGTATTGAAAATCATAAAACACATACTGAGAAAGATGCAAAATATGTTTTAAAAAAATTATCTGTTTAAAAAGACTACATAATATATGTTTAAAAAAATGCATAAAAAGAAAACATGTTTAAAAGTGTATGTCCATTTTTAAGAATAATAACTCAAAGGTATAATATAAGGGTAGATTGGTTTAATTTTATACAATAAAATATAGTCTTCATATTTTAGGGAGAGAATCTCTTATAACCTTTTATATTATAAATTTAAGCCTTTATTCTTGAATGTGAAGATATCTTGTATGATATCTCTTCTGTTTGTAACAAGTGACTTGCCATAATTTACAACTTATCTTTATGTTTTTAAAATTTATCATTTATATATTAATTTATATATAACCCATTAGGATCAATTTAGTAGTAGGGGTTTGGGTAGTATATATAAGGTCATAGATTTTAACCTCAGAGTGACTATTGTACACCATATATATATATATATATATATAGGGTCAAGATCTGTTAACACTAAGTGTCAAAGTTAATCAAATTACACATTCAATAACTCTTTGTAAAATGCAAATTTAACCAATCCAACCGTTAAATTATTTGATATTATCTTCATGAACATGTACATCAAATTTCACATCATTTGTACTTTGCTAGATATATTATCTAACATTGAATATTTACATATATTTTAATATTATATTGTACATTGAAATAAAGTGATGTGATGAATTGTTAAATAATTTTGGAATTATATGAAATTTTATATACTTAATCTAATTAATAAGAACATCAAATTCAACGGTTGGATTAGTTAAATTTTCATTTTACAAAAAGTTATTGAAGGTATAATTTGACTAACTTTGACACCTAGTGTCAACGAATCCTGACCCATATATATAATTATATATATATCTTAAAAATTATCAAATTATTTTTTTAAATTTTTTTTCTTATACAATAAGACCTTTTATTAAAAAAAATTATGTGTTAACATTTTAAAATTTTAAATATCAACTTTAACTACCTATAAGACGTTGGCTATGGTGGGAGAGTCAATCATGTTTCCTACTGTGGTAAAGTAAATTTACAACCTTAGATATATTAATTGTTTAAGCATATGTTGGGATTTTCTTTTCTTTTCTACCCTTCTTTCTTTCCCAATTTCTTTCCCTCCTCCTTTTTCTTCATCATCACCGCTACTGCCATATGCAGCGATGCTTTCCCCTCCATCTCCTTCTTCCTCCGCCTTGTTTCCCCTACTTTCTACTTCTCTATAATTTCTGAGCATGCACACAACCCTTGTACACACACAGAGAGAAAAAAAAAAACCATGTAATAACGACGATGGGCAAAGTAAGAAGAAGATTAAAGACATCCTCGTCACTGCACCTTCCTCGCTGTCGATCCACATCATTACGAGTAGAGGTGTCAAAATGGGTCGTTCGGCCTAGCAGGCCAAGGGGTGGAAGTGGGCGAGGTTGGGATGGCTCAATTTTCTTATGGGTTGCACTTTTATTGGTGTGACCTGGCCTTCTTTTTAAAATTTTACAAGGAAAATAAAAAGTAATACCAGACCAAGTAAACCCCATGGTTTTCGAGCTTGCATTTTATTGGCTTGACCTGGCCCGTCTAGCCCACCAAGTTGGGCCCAATTAGTTTTTTTTTTTTTTTGGCAATTTAAAAGTTTAACCCAGCCGAGGCCATCAGGTCAGGCCAAACTTGACAGCTCTAGCTACAAGCCCGAGAAGTTCGGTGGTCGCAATGCTTATGCCAAGTTCCAAAAGTCCTACTATTGATTTCTCTTTTTTCCCTTTCTCTTTATCTTATTCTATCATTTTTTCCCTCTATCTTTCTTTTTGCCTTTCCCCTCTCTCCACATAATACTTGCTTCAAGACATCCCAAAAGACCTAACCCTAAATTATTTTATTGAATTAGAGAAAGCTAAGAAAGGGGGTAACCACAACAGCGACATCTTTGGCTGTGAGAGGAAGAGGAGAAGGGTAAGCGACAGATAGAGGGAGAGAGGATGAGAAAAAGCGAGAAGGCAAGAAAAAAACTACGAGGAAGTGAGCAAGGTGCAACAATTTAGCCACCAAGCTCGATAGCGAGATGAAGTGTCTCTATCACCAATGCTAAGGACAAATCGATTGTCATCGAGAAATGGGATGGACATGGGTTACAAAGAAAATCGAGAAAAAAAGAAGAGTAGAAAGGAAAAAGAAAAAGAAAAAGTCCCTATCATTGATTAAACAATTAATATATCTAAGGGTGTAAATTTACTTTCCCATAGAGGGAGATATGATTGGCTTTTTTTTACCTTAACCAACATCTACCTTTAAATATAATGTTCTAGGTGAAGTGTTCCTTTGTATGATGACGAGTTTTGTACTTTTTCACATTAGGCAAATCATTAGTAGCATAAGTCTAAAATACTTAGAATTTGCTTTTAGAGAATTTGTTATCATTAAAACTTCATCTCAAGAGGAGCTTGCTCTCAACAACTCTACGGTAATAAATCCTTTGGAGGTAGAGGCACAATTGAACAAAATATGGATAAGGACATATAAGCTACGAGTTAATTTATCAAGGTTTAGCTAGGAGAAAGAATTTTCAATGGTAGTGCAACCTTCCAAGGTAAAAGTTGGGTATGATCAATCATATAAGTCCATATACAAAGGAGTTAGTTATTCAACAATGGTAAAGAGAAAGAAGAGAATGGAATGGAAGCCAAAGAAAATTGTTCAGCTAATTGGAAAAACATCATGTTTGGAAATCATCAATAGGATTATCTTTCATGGTAGATAAAAAAGACATGTCTTGGTCGATCATTGTTATGTCAAATGAGTGCAATCATCATAAAATATAATAATGATTGTGACACATAGGAGGTGATATGGTGTTAATTCAAATAGTGGAGAGGGAAAATTTTAGTGAATTGGACAAGGATGTTGAAGTCATATGCAAAACTTGTCTTATCAAATAACAAATTAATGGATGCCTTATGAAAAAGCAAAGGAAAAGTATGCATGAATTAGATGTTAGGGGTCAAGGTCCTATTACATGTTGGAAAAGGGAATTTTTTTAGTATACTAAATTGTGACTCGCATAATGCGAGGGTATATAATTTTATTTTATTTTTGAAAAGCAAAGAAAGATGAATGTATTGATAACAAGAGAGTAGCATATGCACAAGATGTGCCTACCCCTCCCACTCAACGCATACATGATAGGATTATAATATAAAGGTATCCTTAATTACAATGACCCCCACCATGTAGCATGTTGCCACCTATCCAAAGCACTCGTTCACAAAAGCATCCCCTTTCCCAAGTATACATAAATAGCCTATTGGATTAAAAAAGTAATTCCCAAGTCCACAAAATTAACTTGCACTTGTGTCCATTGTTTGAGTCAAAATCATGTATGCAACCACACCCTAACCTTTGGTATATTGACATTTGTAAAAGTCCCTAATGATCACTTTATATATCTAGACCATTGCCTTCCCTACTTCCATATAATACACATCTTGTCATGCCCACATTGTTGTCTTAATGTAAGGCAACCCAGTGAATAACTTTGCACAAATGTTGGCATTGATGCGTAACACAAATCACTTTTGCTCCTCTTCCAACCATTATCATATCCTATCATTCCAAAATTCCAACGTACTCCCCCCCACCACTTTGATATCTGTTATACTTTTGCTACCTAAACCAAAACTGCACATTCACATAATTAGCCTCCTAAAGTATAGTAGTTTGCCCAGCCTCGCTTCCTTAAACATATCTCGTGTTGCTAGGAATTGTTACGAGTCTACACATTCATCCATTCTTTACCACATACAAGAATGATGACACCCCATTATGTTCCTCCGCTCCTTACAATATTAGCCCACCTCATGGCACCTATATAATGCATTTCCACCCGTTGGGAATGTTGAAGGCTCTAATCCCCACCCGTTTCCTTAACAGTATATAGCCCTTGACACCTTTAGCCCCTACAAATCATCCTTTACTATCTAGAATTTTCATTTGACATAGACTGGCAACACTTGGGCCACTCACCTCTGCCCTTTCCTCCTCCACATCGCCTGTAGAACTTAAGTCTTGTCTCTTACCCCTAGACAGGCTAAGGGGTTTATAAGCCAGGATGACAGAGGATAATTAAATCTATTCTTTCTCACCTTCAACCACTTCCATGTTGTAACTTTGACAGATTTTGCTAACTCTTGGAATTGCAATGTTTTATTATTGAATACCAACTTGTTTGAGCTATCCACACAATCCAAATCCAAGCAAACCATATCACTTGCCACCCCTCCTTGTCGATTCCTATTTTCCAAGGGAGCCCATGCAACTATTGAAAATGGCACCTCACCTCAATGTGCCACACTGTAGAAAATCCCAGCCATCTCACGCACTCAATCCAAATCTTTAAGAAACGCTTGCACCCATAAAACAAATGATGTGCTAACTCCACCTCCTGCCCATACCTCACACACAAGCAAGCATCATTATCTATTATTCCCCTTTGGCTTCAGTTGTCTTTTGTGGGAATTCGATTTTGCATCAATTTTCATGCAAACACAACCACTTTAGTAGCACCAACTTGTTCCACAACTTTTCCCAAAAGAATTCAAGATACACATCATTAATAGTCATGATTGCCTTATATGCCAATTGGACGGTGTAAACTCCAAGTTGATCATGGATCCATCTTCATTTGTCAGCCCTCTTCTTTTATTGCAACTATACCCACCACTTGTTGTAAAGAATGAAATAGTGCTATCTCCCATTGAAAAAATTCCCTCCTCCATGACCAAGTCCACACCTACCTACCATTCACCCACTTTCTAGACTTTGCCACTATTTCCTCCTTCCTTGTTGCTAAAGAATATAGCCTCTGAAATTGTTCTCTCAATACCTTGCCACCCAACAATCCAACTAGAAATATGTTTTTTGCCCATCTCCCACCACTTTCTCAACTGACTCCCTAAACCAGTTTGGTCTTGCCCACCCCTTTTCCTCATCCAACTCCCATCTATTCTTCCACCATGTTAACCCCTCACCCCTTCCTCTCTTTAGCTCACCCCACTCCATCCCATAAATCTCAACAAGAACTTTAGGCCACAAGCTCTCCTTATCTACAAGCATTATCCACCTCCATTTCCCTAATAATGCCAAGTTGAAAGCCTTTAAATCTTTAATCCACGAGCCCTTGACTTCAACATACCTTATCCCATGCAATCCAATGAACTTTTCTTGTCACCCTCGTCCCCTCCCCATAAATTTTTTTAAAGAAAGATTCAATGCGAGATACAATACCTACGAGAGCCTTGGAGAAAGAAAGATAAAAGATTAGAATGGCTGACAAGACTAACTTCAATAGAACCACTTGCCCTCCTATAGATAGATGTCTATATGTCCAAGACAACAAGCGCCTTCTAATTGTTTCCGCAAATGGTTCCCAAGTAGACCTTCTCCTTGGGTTTGCCCCAATAGGTAAACCAAGGTGCTTTATTAGAAGAACACCCACCTTACAATTTAGCACTAATGCTACCCTCCCTTAACCATTCCCCCTCCACATTTACATCCACCAACAAACTTTTATGGAAATTAAGTTTTAAACTAGACACCACTTCAAATAACTGAAACACCGCCTTAATCACCTAAACATTTGCCCAGCTTTTCATCCCTACAATTAAAGTACCATTTGTAAATTGCAAATGAGATATATGTGTACCCATTTCCCTAATTTGAATGCCCTTGAACCGCTATAACTCTACCACTTTGTTGAACATGACACTTATGCCTTTTGTAGCAATTAAGAACAAAAAAAGAAGATAATGGGTCCCCTTGTCTCAGGCCTCTACCCATCCTAAACTCCGTGGTTAGGCTACCATTCAATAAAATTGATACTAAAGCCAAATGTAAACACTCCTTAATCGACTCCTTCTCCTTATTTGGAAATCCCCATCTTTTTCTTAACAAAGTCCAGGTACTCCTAATTCATTGAATCATATGCCTTCTCAAAATCTACCTTAAACATAATCTCTTCCCTCCCTTGCTGATGCGTACATTTTATAACATGTTTAACATAGTTTTCATTACTATATTGCTTGTATTTCATTGTGGTTTAGGACTAGTTATGTCTTTAATTGCATGAATTTCCCTTCTTGTATCGTGTTAAGCTTTTTTTTTTTTTTTACTTGTCTTTTGTTTTAGGAAAATCTTATAGGTTGCTTGGGTATAGAAAGTAAGAGATTGAAGATTTGGAATCACTTTAGATGATTTATAAACCTTTAGGTGCTTAGAAATCCACTTGGAAAGCATGAAGGTCATCCTAAAGCGTTTGAAAAAGGAAAACTTGAAGAAAAATCATAGGGGACCTCGCCATTATCAGGTGGCAATCACCATCAGGGAGTGGCGAACTTGCTGGAAGCTATTTGGACCTTCTACGCATGTGGTAGTGCCCATCACCACTCGGTGGCGCGACTCCTAAAGATGAAATCTACACCTACCCATCTACCACCAAAGGGTGATGCTCATCACCAAGCAGTGGGTAGAAAAACTTGATTGATTTTGCGAGTTTCTCATTTCTTTTTAGGATTAAACTAAGACCCATTGTATTGTAATTATAAATAGACATTCTTAGGATTTTTATCTTTATCTTTGAACCTTGTTTTAGAAGCACAGAAAGAAATCAAGGGTCACTCTCTTCTTCTCTAATTTCTTCCAGGTTTGTATATGTCTTTTATCTTTTCTTTTTGGTATTCTCTCATGACTATGTATGAGTAGAACCCTATTTTTCTAGGATTGGGCATAACCCTATGATTATCTTAATGAATTAATTTTTGTTTGTCTTTATGTGATCTTGTTCATCTATTGATTTCTTTTCTATTGCTTTATTTATGCGAAACGAATTGGCTAGCAATTTTCATAACCTTAGGGATTTGGAAAGTACTGAGAAGTGAACCTAAACACTGAACCCATAGGAAAGGAACTTAGGTTTAAATTATGAAAGTAGGTTAAAGCCTTCGAGGAATAATTGAATTAACAAAAAACTTAATGGTCTAATTGAACACAGCCATCACGACAATAGGTGGTAAATTTGATTAGATATCCCTTCGTATCTTGAAAAAGAACAGAGGGTGCCTTAGGTTAATTCACTTTTAATAAGAACAAATTGAAGCACATAGATAGCGAAATTAAGGCATTAAGTGTCATAGTATAAATCCCAATCCTGGAAATATTCTCTTATTGAATTACCCCAATTTTAATAACCGCTTAATTTATTTTTTAATTGAATATTTTCCTAATTGCTCAAACCCTAAATTTCCCAAATAAAATTCCTTTTGTTTAATTTTTATTTATGTAGCAATAATCACTGAATGTATAGTCCTTGTGGTTACAATCTTTGAATTATTACTTGATGACAATCGTGCACTTACAGTTTTTGCACATCAAGTTTTTGGTGCCGTTGTTGGGAACAACATCTTTTGGCTTTGCGATTTATTGCTTTTTAATAAAATTGGACAAAAATTTTCTTTCCTATCTTCCTTTTTTTTTACTTTTATTTTATTTCCCTTCCATGAACTTCTTCAGGGGTGCTTTTCTTTTGCAGGTACTATCCTTGAACAAATTTTTCTTTATTTGTTTTTCTTTATTTTATTTTATTTCCATTCCCTTTTCTACTCTTTTGCTTGTTTTATCCTTTTGTTGGTAACTACAGTCATGGCTACGATAACTACAAATTACTACCAATGGGGTAGTGAGAGAAATTACTATCCAAGGAGAACTTCTGGAGGTGGGTTGAGGACAAGTGATGTTGACTTGATTATGGCTAAACATAATGCCTTAGATTAATAGCTTGATAGGTATAAAAAAGCTTAAGTCTATGCAATAGGTGCTACTAGTGTTTTTTGTGAGATTTGTGGACTATAAAGACATTTAGATTTGGATTGTCAAGTTGGAATCCCTTTTTCATCAGGCTTTCAACAACCTCAAAAGTCTAAACTTGAGACTCTTATTGAGGACTTCATCTAGGATGAAACTAAGTGGCATGAGGAGTGGAGGCTTGAGTGCATCATGAAGAGCTTCATCTCGGAGTAAATTAAGCACAACGAGTTTGTGTATAATTCCATTAAAGAGCTAATTGCTAAGATGGAGAACTTGGAAGTACACAGCAAGATATCAGAGACTCAGATTGCTCAATATGCAAGTTCCACTATGAGATCCCTTTAGTTTCTTGAAGCTATAGAGGAGAAGGATAAGAATGGGGAAATAGAAAAGCTTAGGACACAACATCTAAAGGAAGTGTTTAAATATATACCACACATTACTTCTCAAGATAAATTTGAAAAGATAGGGACCCTGCTTAAAGGTGAGGATCAAAAGAAAAGGCATGCTCTATAGGTAGGACCCAAACCACTTCGTTCATTGCTCTGGTATGACCTTCTTGAACCTGTCTTTATTGTTGACACCATTTGGACTAACACTGAAACTGAGAGAAAACCTAGAGAATGGTCCTTTGTGTTTCAGCCACAATTTCATTACCTATTAGTACCCCATCCAATATCTGTCTTTGCTGAATGAAAGCTGTTTGCATTTCTAATATCATCAAATGTAGCACCTTGCACAGATTGTTGGCTAGCACTTTAGCCAACACCTTGTACATGCACCCAATCAAGGAGATAGGCTTGTAATCACTCACCTTCTGTGGGCTCTCTTTCTTCGGAAATAGAACAATGAATAAGTAGTTGGCCTTTCTCACCAGCTCCCTTTTGTCATGGAATTCATATAGAAGTGGGAGGAAATCTGCTTTGATGTCATCCCAAAACTCCTTAATGAAGTTGAAGTTGATTCCATTGGGCCCCAAGCTCCTTATACTTACACAGTCCTACACTGCCTCCTTAATTTTTTCCTCTAGAAATGGCAAAATCAGATTACAACTATCATCCCCTGTCTATCTTCTTCAACACCATCTCCTCTAACATAACTTTCGGCCCTTACTTCCTTTCAAAATGTCTTCTAAAGTAATCTGAAATGCCATCTTTCAGCTGTTCCACCCTTGCATCCTTATCCCATCAACTGCAAGACTAATAATTCCATTCACCTTCCTCCTCTTTTAAATACACTTGTGGAAGAATTTTGAGTTCGCATCACCTTCCTTCAACCATAGTTGTCTTGACTTTTGCTAGAGTAAGCTACATCGCACGTTTGATAATCGGATCAACAGTGCTAAACATTTTCTCTGTTTTGCCACTTCGAGCCCTGTTAACTTTGCACTTTTGCCTTTCAAGTCCCACTTCTTCAATTCCTCCTTTACCATTATGATCCTACCCTCCAGGTTACCTACTTTATCCATACTCTACCCCTTCAACTTCTGCTTAATTAGCTTTAACTTATCTTTTAACATAAATACCCACCACCCTCTAACATCCATTGCCTTCCATTGTTCCTTAACAAAAGCAAAGTAACCATCAACTTCTCGCTAGCAGCTCATCATCTTAAAAGGCTTTAGTCCCCAATTAATATCACTGTCCTTTTGCAACACCGCACAATGATCTGAAAGCCCTCTAAGATGCCTCCATTACACACAATTGGGCCATGAGTTCATGTGACACTCGTTATATTGAACACAATTCATGCTTAATTTATTACTTAATTAGTTATTTTAATTTGGGGCTAGCAAAAATATGAGAAAATTTTTTTGCATGCTTTTTATATTACGTGCGATTGTCATACAAAACTCTTTAAAGTAGATAAACTATAAGTAAAACAGAATTTGGAAATGGAAGCAAAAGATAAGAAAATAAGTCATATCATATAATCATAAGTCATAACCAAGTACATAGATTTATAAATACTTTTGAGTTGAATACAACTGAATCTGAATCTGAACTGAAATACATCTAAAATCATAAGTATAAGGAAATCAAAAAGTACATAAAAAGACACCGACCATCCCAACTACATACATACAAAATATCCTAAATCAGAACAGTGTTTATAGATATACTCCTAGTCCCCGTATACAAAAGAAACCTAACCCCTACTGTCACTCCTCATCAGTCTAGGTCGCCTGGGAGTCGCCTAAGTCTGAATAATGAGCATGTCCATTAGGCAACCCTTGAGGGGACCCAACACTGGATGGAGCTGATGAAGGCAATGAATGCCAGTTGTTGGCCATACCCACCTAATATTCCACCATCGGGGAGTCTACAAGTGACTCGGTCAAGGCGACCTCCATAGGAGATTCCTCAGTGTCCTCGAGCATGAGCTATGCAATGGGAGGTAGATCCATGGGTAGTTGCTCAACAAGCAGTGCAAAGGCTACATAGGGGGCCATAAACGATATAACAAGATCCTTTTGTGGCGTTGGCGGGGTGGAAGGAACATACTCGAAATTGGGCAGGGGTGAAGAAGAGACAGAAATTGGAAAGGTCCATGACATGGGAGGCACATGCACTCCTAAAAATAGGGGATAAAAAGGTGACCCTAACGAGGCCTCAAAAGGTCAAGTAATCAGTCGCATTATCGTAAAACCATATCCTCACATTATCATAGTCAATTTGCATGTTGAGCAGGATTAGAAATACAACCATCTTCAAGTATCAATCACGAATAGTCAGGTATCAAGAAGATAAATAAGGGAGTGAGGCGATTTTTTTCTTAAAATCACTTTCACGTAGATGGCAGGGCATCCTACCATCACACATAGATAAAACGCAGTTGATAATGGAAAGAAAGGGAACCTAAGGTTTGTCTAAGTTGTAGTAACTACCCTTGACACTGTATGGATCTATACTTGCCATCGATAAGTAATGGTTCTCAACAAAACTGGAAAGTGATTGAGAGTACATATACCTCTCTCAATATTATCAACATGGTAGAATCCTCATCATCATCGAGGAATAGAGCAACAGCTTAGGACATTCATCATCCATCAGAGGTATACTCTCGCACTTTGGAATGTTAAGCAGTTGTCGTGGTTATCAAGCTTGGTCAGGCAAATATCTCGACTCAAAAGCACTACCTTAGTCATTGGAACCTTCACCGCTTGAGAACATGCCCCCAAGACCTCTGCAAATGAGTCTTTGCCTTTCATTCCTCAACGTACTAACTATAAATTCCCATGTAGGGTGTCATGCTACTACATGTCCCTCGTATCACTTGTACTTTATTTACTAATCACTGTCCTTAATACTTATAATTCAAACAGAGGTTTCCCCTGGTCTCTGTACATCTAAGCACTAGTACAGTCTATACTTAAGATCTCTGCCTCTTAATGCAGAGGTCGAGTTTAATCACAATATAATTCATGGGATTTATAAAAAGCTAAGTATACATTTAAGAAATCAAGAGAACAAAAGAGAAATTAGAAGTCAATCTTTGATTTGTCTTAATTACCCTAAGTACCTAATTTAAGAGTTAAACTTAGGGAAATCCTAAATTAGCCACTAATAATTTAGACTTGATTATTTAAATCCTTAACCTAAGTAGAGACTTAGGTACTTAATAAAGAATTCAACTAGTTAATTAAGATTTAGTGTGTAATCAACCCTACATTTTAAGGATTGAATTGCTCAAGATCCTAAATGTCATCATTAATTCATTTTATTAAATTAACTTTGGTAGTTAGTCATGATTCAAAAAGAATTTAGTTCGACTAAGTTATTTGCAACTTGGATCAAGAAAATAAGCCCTTTTAAAAATAATTGATGAGACTTTTTTTAATTGGATAAAAACGTAATGTCATATTCCTTTTAACGAAAATATGTTTAACTTTTACTAAAAGGTTCACCATTAAGTTTTAAGCACTAAAGAAAATGGGATTTTGTAAACTAGAAAAGTGTCATTTATTTTAGTTCAAAAACAAACTCCAGAGACAACAAGTTTTTACCTCGGCTTTGAATTTCAATTTGGATGGGTAAACGATTTTTGTTTGAGATTATCCATAGTTTGTTGAAAAGGTATTTCTTTTAGTTCCTAAATCATCAAGGATCATCTCAAGAATCTTTCAAGAACCAAGCCAATTCTTTTTCAGAAATTACATTAAAAATTCTTTCCAAAAAGTCCAAGAACTCTAAAAACCAAGGTCTATACTATTTATAGTGATTTTTCAAAGTTTATAATTGTAAAAAGGCTTTACCTGTCAGAAAAGCGCATCACCTTCAAATTTTAAAATTTATTAAAAATAGTAAACGAAGATGAATATAGATAAACTATATATCCCTAAAAAGTTTAGTGAATCTAACTTCTATTTGTTCTAAGAGTCTTGGTTAACACCTAATAGAACTTTCAAAAATTGCTTTTTCGTGTATACCGCCAGTTACTATTTTTAGAAAAGAAACTGCAACTTTTAAAAAGTATAACTTCATCATTTCTCAAATTTTTTAAATGCTTCTTGTGCCCATTTCGAAGAAAATTTTGTCTAGTTTTGAACCAAAAAACAAGCACTTAAAAATATTGAGTGTAGCTCGAAATATTACAAAAATAGTGACTAGTGTTTAGATAAGATTCAAAAATAGCTTATTGGAACTCTAATACTTCTTCATAAAAATCACTCTTTTCATCAAGTTATGAATTTTAAATGGCCAAAACATAATTTAAGGTTCTTAGTTACGTCAAAAGCTAAAATAATCATCATTTCTTCACCAAAACCATAATTTATTAGGGAGAAAAAAAATACCACACTTGATGTCAGCTATGCTTGGGTTTAGTTTTAAGAGTCCTTTGAAGTTTTTATTATTATAGGGTCTTTTGTTGATAGGTAAAGCTTCAAGCTTATCTTAAGAAAGTGACTATCTTTTAAGTCCCCTTTAGAAGGACTTAGCCATGGGTTCAAGAAGGGTCCAAGGTAAAAAAAAGTCTTCCTTTTTCAGCTTTTTATTAGGTTATGAAAAGTCTCAAGCTTTAAATCTTCACCATGGATTTTAGGGTTTGATATCAAGCCTTTAATACTTTATGGTGAATTACCAACATAAACCAACATTTTAGTGTTAATAATAACATCAAACAAGCATTTAAAACCACAAAATGAATAGGGCAGTAGTTTTAAAAGAACAACATAAACAAGTGACAACAACAATAAGGAAAACTAGAAGAGTAGTAAGCAAGAAAAGCTAAGGTTTTGGGAGGGGGGCAAACCACCCACAATCCATCTATATGAAAGTAAATAAATTAAGAACACCCTACTCCTCCCCTATACCTCACGTGCTTGCCAAGGAGAAGAGGAACTCTTGAAGCTTCCAACAAGGTGATGTGTGGTGGTGGTCTTGGAAGAGGTTGAAGGAGGAGGAGAAATAGTGACTTTGGGTGTGTAAAAAAATTTTGAATGAGCTTGAGGGAGAAAGGGGAGCAATTCGGCATAATG
The DNA here is from genome assembly GCA_004329165.1 of Spatholobus suberectus. Taxonomy (NCBI): domain Eukaryota; kingdom Viridiplantae; phylum Streptophyta; class Magnoliopsida; order Fabales; family Fabaceae; genus Spatholobus; species Spatholobus suberectus. The sequence goes on from CM014730.1 coordinate 39,249,099, forward strand.
GGAACAAAGGAGAATGGAGAAAGTTGACCCCTTGCTAGCCTTCAAATAGAGGAGAGGTAGGTTGTCTTAAAAGGTGGGACAAAAGGTAAGTCTAGTTTTCTTCTTTTCTGTTTTGTATTTCTTTTATAAAATGTGAGAAATTCAAGAGAGTGGGTCTACAGAGGGATAGCCTTAAACGTGCCATATCTTTCCTTTCCAAGTCTTTGTGTTTCGTTTTCTCTGCAGGTGAATCAACCGACTTTGATAAAATGTCTTAAACTTTTATATTTTATTTTATAGCAAATAAATGAATTTTTCATTGAAATTTTTTGAGTACATTAATCATTGATTAAAAATAATTTCCAGAATTTAAAATTAATTTTTAATAATTTAATTCGAATTTTTAAGTATTTATTTGGTATTTTTGAGTTAAAAATTCATAGAAATTTCATTTTAGCTCAGAAATTTTCAAAATTTTTATGAAAATTATAAAATTAAATATGTAACCCAAAAATGAATAGAGAATATTCATTTTGTCTTTCCTATATGTTAAGTCTATACTAGCTATAGTTTTAGCAAATAATGAAGGGCAATTTGGTCATTTTTCATAGGAATATCAAAAAATTCTCAGAAATTTTTCAAATTTATATTTTAATATATATGACATTTTTCTAAGTTCAAATCACAATTCATAGTTATTTAGACATTTTTATTATGTCAGCCCTCAATGTAGGAGAGTTGAAAATAATTGTTAGTTTCTTAATTCCTTGATTTATTAGAAATAATTACCCATATATTAAAAAATTAAATATGGTACTAAAATGAGAGTGTTACAGTTCAACCATCCCTCTAACACTAGGAACCTGTTCAAACGACTCATGGCTGAGCCATTTGCCTTATAACATGTAAATTTCCTACCTATCAACGATAAGTCCACCAGCTCCACTTCAACAATGAACTCCTCGAATCCCCACATCTCCTCCAATTTGAGATTTGATGCCTCCCCTTTCCTTTACTCCTCACTCCTAGCAGAATTGAAGTCCCTAGCTACATACCAAAGATCCCTCTTTTATCTGCTTAATATCCACTAATTCCAAGCACATTTTTTGATCTACCACCTCAAGCTTTGATTCTTGTAAGCAAACCATGTCAGCCCTATGTTCTGCAACCAACTTTCACATTTTCCCCTTCTTGAGGTTACCCCCAAGCCGCCGAACATTGTAGAAAATTAATTTCATTGCAATTGTCTCACCCCTTCCTTCCCCCTGCCATATGAAGAGGCTAGCCCTTCAGTTCCATCCTCCCTGCCCTAACTCTACTGCTAGCCATTTTGTTTCGGCTCTCCATTTCCTCCAATTTGCGGATGATGTTAGATTCATTTCCTTTCCAGTAGACGTCAATGTCTCTACCAACACCAATGCCTGCTTTGCAACCTCACATACCTCCTTGTGTAGAATTATACTGCTCCACCACCATGTTTTGTTATTTGCTTTATATTTCTTTGTCGCCACACCGTCATTCTCCTATTCTTGTGCACCCGTCTAATCTTTGGAGATCCCCCCAAACTTACTCAATCCCTTGACCTGACCCTTCCCATTTGGTCTCCATCCTAAACCTCTGAGATGAGGAGAATTTTGATACCCACCCCCATATCGCATCTCATGTCCACCTCATATAGATCTTGTTGCTCACCCCTCGTACCATCTACTACCCATGTCTTTCCTCCCCTATTTGTCACCATTCTGTTCTGTATGCAAATTGCCCCCCAACCCCATTCGATCTTCCTTCCATGTTCCCTCACGATGCCCCGAATTTGCCACACACCTCAATGAGACCTCGATTAGGATTATAGCATCTTTAGGCTCACTATCCATGATTTCCTCTTCGATCCTTGCACAAATGACATCCATTTCTTTGTTCGCCTTGCTATGCTGGCCACATCGCTCCCTCGCACTCCCTACACACACCTCCAAAACTCCTTCGTGATTTGTAAATTCACCCCCTAACTTCAAAGCGAGAAATTATTAGGTGGTCCCGCACCACCATGGTCCCTATTAATCTGCATATGACATGTAATCAAGTGTTATTAATTCTTTTTCATGAATTGTAAAAATTGAATATGCATTATAAACACATTGGCTAGGACCATAAATACTTGATAGCCCTGAACTACCTAATAATTTCTCCGTCAAAGGGCCTCCCTTGGAAATTACTGGACTTTGTGAATCAGCCCTAGTACACGCATGATGAACCCCATCTGCCTATGCCAACTGTCGAAACGGACTTGGGCATATCACGTCACATGAATTGGGCGACAATTGTTGTTGTTCCTTAAGGCCACAAGTCACCGGTTCCACCTGGAATCTATTAATTGGGCCATCATAATCACTTTTGCAGCCCAACAACATACAATTATCTCGTGACCCACCTCCTGCCAGGCCTAAATCCATATGCCCAGGTCCAAGAAGACTATCGCCTCCCTTACTTGGGCGCCTCACATTCTCTTCGCCTGCAATAGGATTAATCCTATTTGAATATTCAAACGGACTTTCTCCATCGTTCTCCACTCCATAACCACCTCCATGAGTATCCTCCGCATTATCCACGATATCTTCGCACCATGTAGTCACATAATCCTCATGAAGATCTACAAACCAAACGACCCATACTTGCTATAATCAATCAGTTTACTTTTAGATTTTATGCACAGGCCCAATGTAATTTTAGTGGATTGTATAAAAGTGTGAGAGTTGATCCAAAAATATCTAGACAATTTTAGACACAACCACCTTTATTTATATACACTTTATTTTTTTTTATCTCATGTGATATGGGACTTTATTCTCCAACAAAAGAACTCTACAGACCATGCATGTAGTGGCACACCTTGACACCTGGCCCATGCATTTCTTTCCCTAGTGACCTAGTGAGGCAACAACGTTGTCAAATCACTGAACTAAGTTTGGAAAATGTCTTCTACCTCCTTCACCGACTCCATAAAGTCCTTTTCCTCAGTAACCTTGATCAGTACTTTATTCCCTCCCATTGGGATTACCGACAGCGAAGGGAAACCTTCTGATACGATCTTGTTCTGCAGGGTAATCACCTCGTCGGGACTATGCACCTGCCCAACGTAACACTCCTTCAACTGAGAAATTATTAGGTATTTCTGGATTATCAAATATCTATGATTCCAATCAATATATTTATAACACATATTCAACTTTTATAATTTACGAAAAAGAATTAATAATACTTGATTATATGTCATGTACAAATTAATAGAGATCATGGTGGTCCAGAACCAGCTAATAATTTCTCCCTTCAGCCATCCCATATCTTCTTCCTTCATCTTGAACTCCAAACCATTCCATGTCTCCCCCTCCATATTGCCATCCTCTGCTAACTTCTTGATTTGCCACACCTTACACACTTTGTTTGCCACCACATCTGCATGTCTGAAGCCCTTCGATCTAAAGTTTTTGAATCCCCAGGTTCTCTGGAAAATTTGTAAAATAAAACGTGACAACACCTTGACCCCCTTGCGTCCTTGCTCCTCCGTAATACCTTCTCCCGCCACCTCGCTAAGCCATGTCATTGTTGCCTCTTTTGTCAGCCTTGTTACTTCTATATCTGAAACCTTTCCTCCCTCGCTGTCTCACCGTGGTCCACGCTCCCCCTATTTCACTCTCTCTCTCAGTTTCTCGCTCTCTCCTATTCTCTCAAAAATTTCTATTATTAAAAAAATATTACTTTAATATTAGATATATTATTAAAATTTTAAAGTTATTAAAAACATTGAAAACTTTATATATTATTAAAAAAATGAGTTAAATGGTCATGCACTGTCAGTATAAAAAGTTTTACACTGTCAACCAATCAGAAATCACCATTGATGTGATTTTTAAAGTATTTATTATAAAAGTCAACAAACTTACAATAAATAGTAGTTTGTAATTGGATGACAGCGTAAAACTCAGTACATGGCCTGCATTCTCTAAAAAAAATATTACTTTAATATTATAAATAAATACATTACGATTATTTTACATATTATAAATATGTATTGTGTTAATCCTACCAAACAACAATTATGTTGATATTAATCGCATTGAATCTTTAGTGAAAAGTTCAATTATACATTTAGTTCCTTAATTTGAATCATGTGTAATTTTATGTTTTTTTCGAGCCAAATTGAATAAATTTGGTAACTATCATTATTTTTTTAATCTAAAATCCTTAAATTCTCATTTCTTTTACTCAAAATTTTCATAAATTGAAGTGATTCAAGCATTTTAAACCTTATACTCAAAAGTCACTAATCGAAATATCAAATTTCACCTAAAATAAAAATTTTCAAACTTTTCCTTCAAATTCTAATGTCACATCCTATAAAATTCTTCAAATTTTATCAAAATTTAACTAAATTTTTTATTCCTAAACTTTTAAAATTATTTCAATGCAAACTAGGAAATTCAATGCAAATTAAAGTATCTTCTTTTTGAATTTCAAATGACAGCTCTTTTTAGTATTATATTTTAAATGTAGGAGACATGTTTAATTCAATGCAAATTTAAATAATTTTTAACTTTACACACCATATTAATTATATTATTCTCTCATATTAATGAATATTTAAATAAAATGTCAAAGTATAGAATATAATAAATGAGGAGAATTAATACAAAATAATAAGTAAGACAAATTATGCATAAGATTCCTTAAATTATAAATTAAATCATATGAAATTTTTTATATAAAAAATAATAAATGGAAAAATGAGCTTACAATTTTTTTCTAATGAGAATTTCACTTTTATACGTTGGAAATTAAAATATATTCCTTTATATGTTGGAAATTAAAGTAGAATTGTCTTATTATAGTGTTTCTCTGGTGTCATTGGATTCAATTTAGCTTTCTTCTAATTTTTTAAAATATTAGTTATTAGACATAAGTGAAAGCTATATATACGTTAGAAATTAAGGTATATTCCTTTTGAATTTCAAAATACAGTTGGTGTCATTATTATATTTTAATTGTAGGAGACATATAACGGCTAATTCAATTCAAATTTAAATAATTATGCATTAATTATAATAAATAAGAAGAATTAGTACATAATAATAAGTAGGACAAATTGTATACAAGATTGCTTAAATTATAAATCAAATCATACAAATTGATAGCATTTTCTGTTACGCTTAATACAAATTGATATAAGAAAGAATAATTTTTGGTCAAAATAAATTAAAAGAATAATTAATTTTTTGTCATAATTTGCATAACTATAAATTATAAATCAAGTATGCCTAATACCAATTGATATAAGAAAAGAATAATTTTTAGCCAAAATAAATTAAAAAGACTAATTGATTTTTGGTCATAATTTCTTTGTGTTCTACTTTTGACGTATTTTTTTTATTCTTTGTGAAAAAATATAAATATGACAAGAATTTATTTGTCATTATTATATTTTAATTGTAGGTGACATATAACGTTAATTCAATACAAATTTAAATTATTATGCATAGATTACAATAAATGAGCAGAAATAATGCAAAATAATAAATAAGACAAATTATGTATAAGATTGCTTAAATTATAAATCAAATCATATGAATTGATTTGATATTCTGATGTCAAACAGTTGTTAAGAATACAAATTGATATAAAAAGTAATATTTTTTGTGAAAATAAATTAAAAAGTAACTTATTTTTGGTCATAATTTACTTAATTATAAATTATAAATTAAATTATGCATAATACTAATTGATATTAAAAAAGAATATTTTTTTTGTCAAAATAAATTAGAAAGAGTAATTAATGAGTGAATCATTAATTTTGTCCCTGAAATTGATAAAATGGAAAAATAGTCCCTAAAAGTGTATATTATCAATCAATTTAGTCTTTAAAATTGTAATGGATAGTGAAATTAGTCCTTGAAATTAATGAAATTACAAAATGGTCCTTGTAATTATAATATTTAATATCAATTGTTTAGTTAAATAAAAATTGTAATCAATTTTTTCAGTTATATAAAATTATTTATCATCTAAAAATTATGTATACATCTTTCACTCTTTTGTTTAGAGGGTAGTTATTCAAAAATAAAAATAATAAGGAGTTAGGGGTTCAAATTTCACCTCTATCACTTTTACTATTTTCTAAAGGCTTAATTGTGCTTTAGAGAAAAAAAATGCGCGAATTTTTGAATATTGGGACATAATTTACAAAATTAAATAAGTTTAGGTTTAAAATGTGGGAAAAAAACTTTAGGGACAAAATTGTGAAATTTTAAAAGTTAGGAGGCAAAAAATGTATTAAGTTTTTTTAATTTTAGGGACCAATTTGACTGACCATTACAATTTTAGAAAATAAATTGATCGATATTTTAGGGATCATTTTGTTATTTTATTTATTTTAGGGATTATTTTGACCATCCATTATAATTTTAGAGACTAACTTGATTGACAATGTAATTTCAGGAATCATTTTAACATTTTTTTAATTTTAAGGATTAATTTGACAAACTATAACAATTTCAAGGACTAAATTGATGATTCACTCAATAATTGATTTTTGGTCATAATTTCTCTGAAAATTTCTTGGTTAGATTTTCCTTCTATTATTGAGATTTTTTTTATCCTAAGTGAAAAAATATAAATCTGATGAGAATTATGCTTTAGAACATTCACAAAATACTAAATACAAATCTTTGATAATATGAATTGAAAATGCGAAAGGATGAAATATAATAAGTGAGCAGAACTGTTACAAAATAATAAGCACCTTTCCTCATCCTTTCCGAGGTCTGCTTTGTTTACAAAATAATAAGTGACCTTTCATCTTCACAACAAAGTTTAGTAAGTAACAAAAGAGCATACACAAAAGGCTTCATCACATAATATCACTATACAGAGAATTACATTTTAACTAACATTTGCCAATAGTACTACCACAAATACCACATCTGAAATGGTGATTATTGCAAAAGCCATACCAAGAGGCTTTTATTCAGTCACGAGCTACAACAAGCACTTGTTTACCAACATTGCGACCACTATAGAGGCCAACCAAGGCTGCAGGTCCATTCTCAAGGCCCTCAGCTATGTCTTCCACATACACAACCTTCCCTTCTCTGATATGAGGCAGGACAAACTCCAAAAATTTGGGATATAGGTGATAGAAATCATTAACATCAAAACCTTCCATGCGAACCCGCTTAAATATGAGATTTGCCAAATTTGTCACACCTTCAGGTTGTGTAAGATTATACTGTGAGACCATTCCACAAACAGGTATGCGACCATGGACTCTCATATTTGCGAGTACGGCATCAAGTGTCTTGCCCCCAACATTCTCAAAGTAAATGTCAATGCCTTCTGGAAAGTATCTGATACATAAATTGATATGGACCAGTCATTAGTGTATATTTAATGGACAAATTTAATCAAAATTTCTCGATCACAAAACTATTAAATACTGAAATACTGACCTTTTCAAAGTGGAATAGAGGTCTGACTCTTCTTTGTAGTTAAAAGCTTCATCAAATCCTAATTTATTCTTCAAAAGATCCACCTGGTTGTACAACACACATTCAAATGAGACAAGAACTAGATATTTTGTTGGTGAGCAAATATAGAGGTTTAATTACCTTTTTGGTCTTTATAGTTACACAAACTTTGCCTTTTAGTTTCTATAGTTAAAAATAATTTGTTTTAGTCTCTATATATGCACTTTTAATATTGGTTTCATTCCTGTCGTTAAGTGTCTCTTAATTCCGTCACAAAATAAAAATTGAAGGTATAAAACCATCACAAATTGATATTTTTTAGCGTTTTTTATTCAATTTGTGGTAGTTTAAAATGGCAAGGACTAAACCAATATCGAAAGTGTATGTATAGAAACTAAACAGATTATTTTTAACTATAGGGATTAAAAGATAAAGTTTACGCAACTATAAAGACCAAAAAAATAATTAAACCAAATATAAACAAAGGATTTCAGGTCCTTTTGATTAGATTAGACTACTATTGCTGGTGTATGCCATAATTCTCTTAATAAAAGCTCAGGTTTATTTTTGGGGTAAGGCTTGGATTGGATACCTAAGTAACAGGATACGTTTGGAGACAAGCTTCAGCAAAGGACCATAGTGATACAATTTTATGAAATATAGAAAACATTATACAGTGCAACTTCTGATATTTGACAAATAACATATGATCTTTTCATAATAATAATAATAAAACTTACATGTAATTTAATTCTACATCTTGGAAAATCCCAAAGTATATGTCTCAAAATTTTCACTAACAAGGAATTTACAATTAACAGAGAATATTATTACGCTTGAAAATAGGCAAAATATTTAGGCTAAGTCAAAATAGTAGTTTTTTAAACGGAAAGTTGATGCTGATTTATCATAAATGTAGACGTATAGAAATGACAATAAATAGAAGAATACCTTCTGTTTACTTCCAGCACTTCCAACCACGTAACAACCAGTCAATTTAGCAAATTGACCAACTAGTTGACCAACTGCACCAGAGGCAGCTGAAACGAAAACATTCTCTCCTTTCTTGGTGTGAACACCCAATTTTATCCGGGTAATTATAACTTAAGATAAATTAATAAATAGGGTAATAATAATAATAATAATAATTGGGTTAAGCATATTTATCTTTTATTCTTGTTAGACTAGAAGTGTCCTAGTCTGTAATTTTTTTTATTTTATTTTATTTTTTGTTAAATTAAAAGTTTTAAGCCCATGACCATACATATTCATTCATAATGATATTTTAAGAGTTCATCATGATCATGGAAAATAAATATAAAATAAAGAATAATAAATAATAGGAACAGAAGAGTCAGGAAAGGAGACAGTTGCAAAACTAATATTAAATATTGGGGTCATAAATGGAGAAAGGGAAGATGAAGAGGGGAGAAACTGTTACAAAGTGGTATTAGATTTTGGGCTTATAAATAGGAAAAAAGAGGGCTGAAGGCGGGGACACGAAAAAGAGGAGGAGGAATTAGTGGTTAGAAAAGCTAAAGGGGACGAAAAGCAGAGAGAAGAAGGAAGCAAGTTGAGAGAAGAAGAGGAGGAAAACGTGGTTATTGAGGGGTTACAGAGGTATTCTAGTCTTATGCCTTATTCTCAACTGCAATTGTAGACTCCTCTGTTCCTTATTATTCTTGCCAATGCTTGCTTCATTGAATCCTTCCATTTGATATGATTATGTCTCTGTTCTCTTTTGATTCTTTGACTGGAATTCTCAGATAATTGACTTACAGTTTTGATTAAAGCATTGTTTTCAATTCATCCTCAAGATTACAAACATTACGCAAATCACACACCGATTCACACTTTTCTCATATTGAGACATACACAATTCGCACATCGATTCCATTCCAGCACTCTTTACACATTACACATTCATTATAATCACACACACATCAAAACAGGGCCAGGTCACTCTGTGCACAAACATAAATCACATTTGCTACAAATGCATGAGCACCATGGGTGCAAATAATCGCACAATAACACGCACACACTTCCTCTCGTTCCGAAACTTGAACTCAACAATAATTGCCTCTCCTTCTTCATTCCTTCACTCTTTCGCTTTTCAATCACACGCATATAGATTGTAGCATTCTAATCAATACAGATCAGACATTGGAAATGAAAAATAAGTAAAGAAAGAAATGATAAATAAATAAATAAAGAAGGAATTTTTCGATCACGGTCCGTATCCAAACCACCGCGTCGCCGTCGGAGAGTGACGCATCTACCACCGCGAGTCTGCGACTCAAAATCGTTGTGTTATCAATCACTGTGACGAAGTCTTCACCACACCATCAGCCACCGTGACGGCACCGTGCCACCGCGGCGTGGTTCGTCACGCCTCACCTATCCCAAACATGCACCACCGCCATGCGCAACCCTTGTACGCACCTCCGCGAACCCCTATCGACATCGTACCTCCGTCTGCCATCATCCCCCACGTCTCCGTACCGTCACGACCGCAAATTGCCACGAGACTTACACTTCCGTCTGCTGGAGACCCTAACCTCACCTCTTTCTCTCTGCAGCGGCAGCATATCCACCATTAACCTTTGAGCCGTGTTTTGCGAAAAGGGGCTATTTGCCCAACGCGTTCCCAAACCCTTCAGCAAATAGTAAGTGGGCTTAGGCCCAACGTTTTCCGCTTTCTTTTGTTTTTGAAGTATTAAGGAATAGGGCTTGACCCATTATTGTATATACGTGGTAATGGGCTGGGACCCAAAAGTTGCGTTTTCCCTTTTTTTTTTTTTTTTTTTTTATCTTTACGTTGAGTTTTCATTACATAAATATATATCTTAGCTTTATAAATCCAATAAAAGGGTAAATAAAAAATATAATTAAATGTTTGTTACGTAAATGTGGTTAGGTCTTTTAAACCTTTTTTATTTTGGTTTTTGGCAAAAACATTTAATAACCAAAATGTTGATTTGACGCTAACGGTTAAATAAAATAATTATTCTTTTTATTCATTTGCTAAATCTTTCGTATTTTCTCGTGATTTTTTTTCAATATGAAACTAATTATTAACTAATAAATTCTCTTTAAATAATAGTAAAACTTAAATAGCCATTTTGGATGCACTTCATATTTAGGTGTTGCAAGAACCGCAAAAGGTATTGATAATCACTTTGGATGCATTTCCTATTTGGTTATTGAGTAAGCCCTTTTAAAACATTAAAAAATTAAAATAAAAAAATAATCAACCACCAAAACATTTTTCTACCTAAAGAACTACGTGAGTCTGATTTCCTCATTGCACCGGAGGATACGTAGGAGCAGGAGCCCACTCTTGTCGATCTCAAAAACCATAAAAATAAAATAGTAATAATAAGATTTTTTTTTAATAAAATAAATCTATAATTTAAATAAAAATATAAAAAATATATAGGATCAATAATTTTATAAGTAAGAGGATAAGACAGTTAATATTTTCACACATCAAGTAAAAAGGGTAACCGTTTTTATAACGGACGTCATAGGGTGCTAACACCTTCCCTATGCGTAATTGACTCCCGAATCCAATCTGTGGTTCAAGACCATTTTTAGAGTTTTTCCATGTTTTCCTTTAATAAATTATGGTGGCGGCTCCTCTGATTTTTTAATATTATTTTCGCCATCTTGTTGTGACTTCGGTTGCGACAGCTGGCGACTCCGCTGGGGAAAGTCTTAGAGGGTCAAGCCTATTTTAACTTGGTGTGTGAATTTTTGATTGTCTTCCTTTTGCTTGTATTATTATTATTGTTTCTATTGTTGTTTTGGTTGTTTATGTTGATAATCATTGAACCTTAGGATAGATGACCATGTATATTATATTTGTGTGTTATTTGAGTTGGGTAGTTTTAAATCATCACACACTGCACTTACATTTCTTCACACACATTTTGAGAGTTGGGTCCTATACCCGGACCTGAGTGTAGCCTAGGGAGTGGAGGTCGAATGATTGCCATGTTGAGTTTAGTACTTGCTTGGCTATTATGAAAACCTCATCTAGAGTTTGCTTCTTCATGAATATCCCACATCTGTTAGGTCGCCTATCGTTGTGGTTTGATATTTTGGAGAAGACTTCAGCTCTAGAGGCCTGTGAGATTGTCTAGAGATACCCACCGAGGTTATCACATATTAGTAGACCCGTAGATCCATGCTCCTTCATTAAGGAAAAACTTATCTAGGACACAATGGGAGTGTATTTTCTTCTTAATGATAAGACATAATCATCATTAGAAATAAAATAGGATATATTTTTTTAAAATTGAAGGAGAAAGTTATGATTAAGCAAAAAAAAAAAGAGAAAATAAAAAATAACCTTATTTTCAAGATTGATTATAAAAACTAACATGTCATTACATACATTTGCATTCCTCTTTATCTCATTTATTTATATTTTATTTAATTAGGCTGCTGGAAGTTTGTGGGTTTTTAAAGCTCAATATGGGATCAAATCAAGCATCTGTGTTTTTGAAAAAGTCCATATTTGTGAAGGTCAAAAAGCCGAATGTGGGTAGTTTAAAGGCTTTGGGTCAGTTGATGAAGAAATCACAACGTAGGATGTTCTCCAATAGATATGGGAATATCCTTGACCTAGCAGAGATAGACGTGCCAGAAGAAGCTATTGTGGCTTTGGTCCAGTATTATGACCCTCCTCTTAGGTGTTTCACCTTTTGAGACTTTCAGATGGCCCCTACATTGGAGGAGTTTGAGCAAATTTTGGGGTGTTCGTTAGATAAGAAAAAGGTGTATTTGTGTTCAGGGCATTATCCTGCTCTGGCGAAAGTTGCTGCTATTTTGAGAGTTCAAGAGCAAGAATTGATAAGCAGAAGACAGAATAGGAATGGTACTGAGGGGTTTCCGAAGTCATATCTAGAGGACAGGGCCCGTTCCTTAGCAACAGCCGAAGACTGGGAGGTTTTTATGGATGTATTGGCCCTTATTCTGTATGGGATGATTCTTTTTCCTAATATTGATGGTTTCATAGATTTTACTGCGATTGATGCGTTCCTTGCCTTCAAAAATAGGGGTGAAAGTCCTGTGGTTGCTGTATTGGCTGATGTTTATTACACACTTAATTTCAGTTACGAAAAGAGGGGCAAACGAATCTTGTGCTGCTTACCCGCCTTGTATGTTTGGATGGTGACTCACATTTTCAACCACGGATGTAAAACTGTTTGTCCCATTGAGGATTTCTACATGTGTCGCAACAAGGTTAATGTAGATTGGAGCTCTTACTTAGCAAGCTTGGATGAAAAGACTGTTAGATGGTATCCAAAATGGAGGGAAGTGGAGGAGATGATTTGGCAATGCGGAGATTTCCCTAATGTGCCCCTTATAGGAACGAGAGGATGTATTAATTATAATCCGATTTTAGCTCAGAGGCAAGTTTGGTCATCCTATCCATGCACCGCCATCAGAATCCGCACTAACCCCTTTGGTGCTTTATAGCATGGGCCCAGGAAGTGTTGAGATGTTGGAAAAAATTTACCTGGCTTGGAAAAAGATCATCAAGAAAGGAAAGGAGAGCAGGGCAAAAAGTCACGACACTCAAGGTAGCTATTATCAGTGGTTGAAAGACCGAGTTCAGGAGGTTAAGTTACCATTTCAGAATGTCAGTCCAATTACTGAGGAGGAAATGATGGAATCGCAAGCAGAAAGTGAAGAGATCAAAGAATTGAAAACGGCTTTGGGAAAAATGGAAGCTGAGAAAAATAGGCTACAAGAGGAGATGAAAGGGGTCCGCAAAGAATGCGAGAAGCTACAACAAGAAAATATTTTCAAGGCCCAGTCTTTTGAAAAAATGGCAAAGAGGGCCAGACTGGAGGAAGAAAGTAAAGAAAGATATCAAAGTTCGCTGAAAGGTGCAAGCAACGAATTAAGACTGAGGGGGGCAAGAGCGGAGTCGAGCTTGGCTGAAAATAGACGTTTGAAGGGAATGTTAAGGACTATCAAAATGGCTCATGAGAATGAACAAGAACAGTTGGAAGAGGCAAGGCAGAGTTTGAAGAAGATTGTAAAAGAGTATGAAGAAAGAATTATGAAAGAGAGACAAGAGCTGGCGACTGTATATCAAGACGCTCTGAGGAAGGAACAAGGAAAAGTAAGAGAGAAAGAAAAGGAGCTGGAAGAGAAGCAAGCAGTCATCCAAGATTTGCATGATCAGGGAGTTTTATGGAGGCACCGATTTGCTACCACATTAAGAGGTGGTCAACACCTCCCTCGTCTGCTAGATAAAGCTCAATGCGTGGCGGATCCATTTTCTACTCCTCCAGAGATTCGTGATCTTTTTGAATATTGTGAACACATGATAGAGCTAATGAAGGAGATAATTAGGCGTCGTTGATATGTAACTCACAATGTCTTTGCCTCTTTGAAAGGCATTCATGTAATAAATTGTGAGTTGAAATAAATAAAAAGCAATATGACTTTGTTTTGGTCCCATACTACTGTATATTATTCTTACCCACAAACTTCCAGTGTCCTGGTAAATAAAATAGACAAATAATAAAACAATAGGCAAAAGTAACAATGTTAAAATCAAAAAGGCAATCATTAAATAAATAATAATAAATAAATAAATCCACAAAAAAAAAAACATATTTTTCTGCACACTTATACCATTTTTTTTTTTTTCAAAAGAGAAATAACCTTTCAAAACGAGGAAATCAACATTGCGGCACCCTTATAGGACCCGTGCTAAAGTAAAGATCATGGAAGATTTGGAACAAGCTCAAGAATCAATGAGGTCTGACCTAAATCAACTGAAAGAGCAAATGGCTCAGATAATGGAAGCGCTGAAGTCCTTAAAGAGTACTGAAGGAAATAATTCTGCAGAGAATACAGATGGAACCCTTCTTTATCCTCCTGGTTTCTACCCTATGCCAGGGCATTCACAAGGGATTAATGTTCAAGGAAATATGGCAAATGCTGCAATATACCCTCCTCAAGAGTTTCAGTCTCAACATTTTCCACCATATGGTCTGCCTCCTAATTACACACCACCAGTCATCACCAACCCACCAAATACTGACCTTGTTACCCAGTCCCAAACAAATATCCGTGAACCACTTCAGGTTTCATTACCTTTTCCCACCTATACACCAGCCAACCGAACAACCCACATTATGGATGGAAACGCAGTTGAGATACCTGTCACTGCAGATTCCCAGAATATTGTTCGACCTCAGGCCTTGCAATTTGTTACGGAGGAAAACCCTCATGTTATGCACTCAACCCATACCGCTATGCCAAGGGCATCAGCTGAGAATCTCAAGGCTAAGGAAAAGTTTGATATCTTGGAAGAAAGGCTCAGAGCTATAGAAGGAGGAGGAAGTTATGGTTTTGGAGACGCTGTTGGGCTTTGTCTTGTCCCAGATGTCGTGATACCACCAAAATTTAAAGTCCCAGAGTTTGAAAAGTATCGAGGAATCACTTGCCCCAAAAGTCATCTGACAATGTACTGCCGAAAGATGGCTTCCCATGCCTATGATGACAAGTTGCTGATACACTTTTTCCAAGATAGCCTGGCTGGGGTAGCATTGAATTGGTATATGCATCTTGAGCCTGCTCATATACGCTCCTGGAAAGACTTAGCAGATGCCTTCCTTAGGCAATATAAATATAATATTGACATGGCTCCAGATAGGTTGCAACTTCAAAACATGGTAAAGAGGGATACAGAAACCTTCAAAGAGTATGCTCAAAGATGGAGAGAAGTGGCAGCACAAGTAGAACCGCCTTTGACTGATAGGGAGATGGTGGCAATGTTTATTGACACTCTGCAAGCCCTATTTTATGATCGTTTGATAAGCAGTGTTTCCTCAAATTTCTCCGATATGGTTATAATTGGGGAGAGAGTGGAAAGCGGCTTAAGAAGTGGGAAGATTGTACAAGGATCAGCTACAATTTCAAATGTGAAAAAGGCCCCAGTTAATTCGGCAAAGAAAAAAGAAGGAGATGCTCACGCAGTAGCCTCAACACTGGCTTGGCCTAACTACGTACCTATCCACCAGGGACAAACCTACCGCCCTCCTGTAACACAATACCCCTATGTCGCCAATGTTGTACCCCCACAGTACCCTCAACCCTATTATTCAGGGATACCCTCTCAAATACCACCCACTCACCAGACACAACCCGCCTCAACTACACCACAACCCAACCAAACATGGAAGCAAAACACCAGTCAGAATGCTAATCAGAAGAAGGAAAAGAAGTTTGTAACTTTCACTCCTCTTCCCTTAACCTATACAGAACTATTGCCATATCTCCTTAACAATGCCTTGGTCGCTATCACTCCTCTGAAGCCTATTGAACCACCTTATCCAAAAGGGTATGATCCGAATGCAAAGTGCGATTATCATGGCGGGGCCCCTGGACATTCTACTGATAAGTGTATAGCTCTTAAGTATAAGGTTCAAGGCCTTATTGATGCGGGTTGGTTGAGTTTCAAAGAAGATAACCCGAATGTTGGAGATAATCCCCTTCCAGGACATGGGAATTCCTCAGTGAATGTACTTGATGATGGTGATGGTTATCGATTGGTAAAAGAAGAAAGAGAAGTCAAGACCTCAAGGCAATTCATTTTTGAAGAATTATGTAAGCTTGGTATGATTCAAGGAAAATATGAAGAAGTGGAGATGTGTGGCATGCATCCGGGGGAACAACATTCTATTGAGAGGTGTCAAGAGTTTAGACAGTTGCTTCAAAGATTGATGGACACAAACCAAGTACAAGTTGGTTATGGGGGAGAAACAAAAGAAGTGGCTATGATGCAGTCAAATGAAAAACAAGGGATGACGGCTCCAAAACCCCTGGTAATTCATTTCAGCAGAAATGCTTCTACACAGACATCTCAAGGCCCAAAGCCTATCATTGTTCAGACACCAATGCCTTTTCCGTATAAAAGTAACAAAGCTGTTCCTTGGAAATATGATGTAGAAGTGAGAGAGGGTAAGCAGAAAGATGAACAGTGGAACAACAGTAGCGTTGAAAATCCTGCAGTTACTAATATTTCAGGAATCGGGGGCATAACTCGAAGCGGTCGTTTGTATTCACCGCCAGAATTGAAAAAAGCACTAAGTAATAAAGAGAAAGAAGGAGAGGTTCTAAAAGAAAAAGAAAAAGAGCTGGAGAAAGAGGGAACAATAAAAGAAAAGAATCAGGAGAAGAAAGAAGTGACAGATGGAGAAGCACGGGAATTCCTTAGATTCATTCAACAAAGTGATTACAGGGTGATAGAACAACTGAATCGTATGCCAGCTAGGATATCTCTCCTAGGACTGCTGATGCATTCAGAAGCACACAGGAAGCTATTATTGAAAATTTTGAATGAAGCTCACGTGGCACATGATATATCCCTGGACCAGTTTGGGAGCATAGTCAATAATATCACCGCCAACAACCATTTAACTTTTACAGATGACGAAATTCCTAGTGAAGGACGAGGGCATAATAAAGCCCTCCACATTTCAGTCAAATGCATGGACCATATGATTGCCCGAGTGTTTATTGATAATGGTTCTTCATTGAATGTTATGCCAAAGACCACTTTAGAAAAGCTACCTTGTGAGGGGATCTATATGAAACCTAGTGCCATGATAGTAAGGGCCTTTGATGGCAGTCGAAGAGAAGTGATGGGAGAGGTTGAGTTACCATTTCAGATTGGTCCTTGTATATTCCAGATAACCTTCCAGGTTATGGACATTGTACCTGCATATAGTTGTCTGTTAGGACGACCATGGATACATTCAGCAGGGGTTATTCCCTCTACCCTACACCAAAAGCTGAAGTTTGTGATGGATGACAAACTGGTGATCATAATGGGGGAAGAAGATTTACTTGTGAGTGGACCATCATCCACACGATACATTGAAGCTGCTGAGGAGGCATTAGAGTCCTCTTTTCAAACTCTGGAGATTGTTGGCACGGCATATGTTGAATCTATTCCTTTGAAGCCCCAATTACCCAACACAGCTTTGATGATGGCTAAGGTCATGTTGAGTAAGATATCTGAGCAGGGAATTGGTCCAGGAAAGAATGGAGGAGGGTCTACAGTCTTATTGGAAGTTCCTGAGAAGAAAGGAAGGTATGGGTTGGGATATAAGCCAACTAAAGCAGATAAAAAAAGAACGTGGGAAGACAAAAAAGAAAGAAACCTGGCTCGATTGGAGGGGCGAGAGCCAAGGGTAGGAAGAGCTCCTATTTGTGATATCCGTGAAAGTTTCAGAGTGCAGGATGGGTGAATTTTGATCAAGTGGCCGCAGTTGAAGATGATCCTACTGTTGAGTGTGCTAATTTCGTGTACCCATGCACTGTAGATCGGGAACTTAAAAATTGGGAAATCTCTGAGCTTCCTACCATCTTTAGTAATGATTCCATATCCAAAAGTGAATCTTATGAGAAAGATAGTGTTGAAACTGTGATGTACAATTTTGATTGCCCCATAAACCATGCAGACGAGGGTGATGAAGATAGTTGGGAATTGTCCCCAGAATTGTTGAGGCTGATGGAAAAAGAGACTAGAGAGATAAAACCATATCAGGAGTCCACTAAAGTGATAAATTTGGGGAATAAGGAAAATAAAAAAGAAGTAAAGATTGGTACTAGCATGAAAGTTGAAACACAGAAAGATCTGATTTTTTGTTGCACGAGTTTGTAGATGTCTTTGCTTGGTCTTACCACGAAATGCCGGGATTGGATATTAGTATTGTTCAGCATATGTTACCATTAAAGTCTGAATGTCCTCCTATCAAGCAAAAGTTAAGAAGAATGAAGCCTGAAATGTCCTTAAAAATCAAAGAAGAAGTAAAGAAGCAATTTGATGCTGGTTTCCTAGCAGTAGCAAAATACCCAGAATGGGTTGCAAACATTGTCCCAGTACCGAAGAAGGATGGAAAGGTTCGTATGTGTGTCGATTATAGGGATTTGAATAGGGCCAGCCCCAAAGATAATTTCCCACTTCCACATATTGATGTGCTAGTAGACAATACAGCCCAATTTGCCTTGTTTTCTTTTATGGATGGATTTTCTGGCTATAATCAGATTAAAATGGCACCTGAGGATATGGAAAAGACCACCTTCATTACTCTGTGGGGAACCTTTTGTTATAAGGTAATGCCATTTGGACTTAAAAATGCTGGGGCAACATATCAGAGGGCAATGGTGACCTTATTTCATGATATGATGCATAGGGAAATTGAGGTTTATGTAGATGATATGATTGCAAAATCAAGAAGTGAGGAGGAGCATTTGGTTAATCTACGAAAGTTGTTTGAGCGGTTGAGGAAGTATAAGCTTAGGTTGAACCCGGCTAAATGTACGTTCGGAGTGAAATCAGGAAAGCTGCTCGGCTTCATCGTTAATGAGAAGGGAATAGAGGTTGACCCAGATAAAGTGCAAGCAATTCTTGAAATGCCAGAACCTCGCACAGAGAAAGAAGTTCGCGGATTTTTGGGAAGGTTAAACTACATTGCTAGATTCATCTCCCAATTAACTGCCACTTGTGAACCTTTGTTTAAGCTTTTAAGGAAAAATCAAGCTGTTGAGTGGAATGAAGATTGTCAAGCAGCCTTTGAGAAGATTAAGCAATACTTGCAAAATCCTCCAATCCTGGTTCCGCCAACTCCTGGAAGGCCTCTCATTTTGTATTTGACAGTGCTCGATGAGTCAATGGGATGTGTTTTAGGTCAGCATGATGAGTCAGGGAAAAAGGAGCATGCTATTTACTATCTAAGTAAGAAGTTCACTAGTTGTGAAGCGAAATACTCTTCACTTGAGAAAACTTGTTGTGCCCTAGCATGGGCCGCTCATCGTTTGAGGCAGTATATGTTGAGTCATACAACTTGGTTGGTGTCTAAAATGGATCCAATCAAGTATATTTTTGAAAAACCTGCTCTCACAGGAAGGATTGCTCGATGGCAGGTTTTATTATCAGAATATGATATTATATATGTCACACAAAAAGCAATTAAGGGAAGCGTTTTGGCAGAATACTTAGCTCATCAGCCCATTGAGGACTATCAGCCGATGCAACCAGAGTTTCCGGATGAAGAAATACTAACTCTCTTTAATCAAGAAAGTGAAGTTAGAGAAAAATGGATTTTGTGGTTTGATGGTGCTTCCAATGCACTAGGACATGGGATAGGAGCTGTGCTGATCTCTCCACAGAACCAACATATTCCGTTGACAGCCAGGCTATGTTTTGATTGTACGAATAATATAGCAGAATATGAAGCATGTGTTATGGGGATTCAAGCGGCCCTCGAATCGAAAGCCAAAATTCTAGAGGTATATGGAGACTTTGCTTTGGTTATTCATCAGTTACGTGGTGAATGGGAGACTCGTGATCATAAATTAGTCCCTTATCAAACTTATATTAAAGGGTTAATTGAGCACTTTGAAGACATAACTTTCCATCACATCCCTCGTGAAGAGAATCAGTTGGCTGATGCTTTAGCCACCTTATCATCAATGTTTGAATTAGATCAGGAGGGAAGTATGCCCCTTATAAAAATACAAAGCCATGATCAGCCAGCATATTGTCATCTCATAGAAGAGTCAGATGGAAAGCCTTGGTATTTTGATATCAAGCACTATCTTAAAGATAAAGAATATCCACCAGGTGCTTCTGATAATGACAAAAGAACATTGAGAAGGCTTGCAATGAGTTTCTTCTTAAATGAGGATGTACTTTATAAAAGGAATCATGATATGGTGTTCCTCAGATGTGTTGATGCAAAAGAAGCAGAGCAGATACTTAAAGAAGTTCATGAAGGCTCTTTCGGAACTCATGCCAATGGGCATGCTATGGCTAGGAAGATATTAAGGGTTGGATACTACTGGCTGACTATGGAGAATGATTGTTACAGCTATGTGAGAAAGTGTCACAAATGCCAAACCTACGCTGACCATATTCACGCTCCGCCAGGACCTTTGAATGTTTTGACAGCACCATGGCCATTCTCGATGTGGGGGATAGATGTCATTGGAGTTATCGAACCAAAAGCATCTAATGGACACCGCTTTATATTGGTTGCAATTGATTATTTTACTAAATGGATTGAGGCCGCTTCTTATGCCAGTATAACTAGGAATGTGGTGGTAAAATTCATAAAGAGAGAATTGATTTGTCGGTATGGATTGCCAAGTAGAATCATCACCGATAACGCCACTAATTTAAATAATAAAATGATGAAGGAGTTATGTGAAGATTTCAAGATTCAACACCATAACTCTGCCCCTTATCGTCCAAAGATGAATGGAGCAGTTGAGGCAGCTAACAAGAACATTAAAAAGATTATTCAGAAGATGGTGGTCACATATAGAGATTGGAATGAAATGCTTCCCTTTGCATTGCATGGATACCGCACTTCTGTGCGCACATCAACTGGGGCAACCCCATTTTCATTAGTATATGGAATGGAGGCAGTACTCCCTGTTGAGGTAGAAATTCCCTCGCTGCGGGTGTTAATGGAAACTGAATTGGAAGAAGCAGAATGGGTTCAAGCTCGTCTTGATCAGTTGAATCTTATTGAAGGAAAAAGGTTGGCTGCTATATGTCATGGTCAGTTATATCAAAGAAGGATGAAAAAAGCTTACGAGAAAAAGGTTCGTCCTCGAGAATTTCAAAAAGGGGAGTTGGTATTGAAGAAAATCTTGCCAATCCAAAAAGATCATCGAGGAAAATGGACTCCAAATTATGAAGGGCCTTATGTAGTAAAAAAAGCTTTCTCTAGCGGGGCTTTAATTCTTATCAAAATGGATGGAGAAGAGTTACCGCTGCCGGTTAATTCTGATTCAGTCAGGAAATATTATGCTTGAAATTTGGGGTAGTTTATACTATTAGGAGTTGAATTCTTCACTTTCAATTTCCAGGATTCAGTAGGATTTGCTATTATTCTCTTTATCCTTTTATGAATTTACACTGGAATGTAAAATGTGTATTTGAATCATGACATGGAATCTTGCCAAGATGTTTGTTTCAATCCTCCAATGCACGTCCTTAAGGGTCCGCAAATAATGAATAATAGTAAAAGGATAAAATAAAATATAAATAAATTTGAAAAAAAATGAAAAGGAAATTAGCTCCCAAATTGATTATTTTCCTGAATAGGTGAAGTTGGTAAATTCATGGAATCTCGGCCATTTCTTGGAAAAAGAAATACGAAAAAAAAAGAGTGATAATAAAGGCAAATTCAGATATTCTTGTGGGATAATCATTTAATTGAGAAAAACAAAGACATGAGAAATATAGATCAAGATCATTTCTTTTAAGGCATTCTTCCATCAAACTCACCTTGCTTCCTTTCTCTCATTTCCTACTTCCATAATAGATTTGAAAGGATTCCAAGTTCTCAACATAAAAGAAACGAACATTTTAAGAGTCATCTTTACATATTGGGGCAAGTTTTCACACTCTAAACAAGTTTTCAGAGCTAAAAAAAAAAAAAAAAGCCAAAATAAAGTCTGTTAGGTTGAAAACCCGTAAGGGGCAGTCTAAACAAAAGTTAGGACAAAGAAAAAAATGAGAGATCAAATGCCTAATGCCTATTGAATTTTTGTTTTAAAATTAAATTTTTGGAAATAAAGCAGTCAGGATTTGAAATGATGTATGGCCATGTTTCTTTATCCAAAATAATAATAATAATAATAATAATAAAATAATAATAATAATAATAATAAATGTATATATATATATATATATATATATATATATATATGTATGTATGTATAATAATCATCCTTTGCCACCCTTTTTGAGCCTAAAAAATAAAAAAAAATTTCTTTCAAATCGTCCTAAACAAGGATCATCCCTATACTAAGAGTCAATATAGAATTCGCATCAAGGCCACTAGTCTCAAGGTAATAAGGAAGAAACAAAGACAAAAAGGAAAAAAGAAAATAATGAAAAATGAATGATAAAAAAGGAAAAAGTGTGACAAATAATATTGAAAAGTCATGACCAATAAAGTATGATACAAAAAGAATATAAAAGGAAAAGCAAAAGAATGGAAAGAATGAGGCCATTGATGCGAAAGTCTAAGGAAAGATCCTTGTTTCAATAACCTTCAAACACTTATTTGGGCCTTATTTATCCTTCATTTCATAACCCTTTTAACCCTGGCCACGTTACAAGCCTAATAAAGTCCATAACTGATTAAAGAATGGCTGCTCAGATTTCCTTGAATTTGATTTTAACACAAAAATAAAGTCATACTTTTGATCATCAGTGTTTGTTCAAAAAAAAAAAAAAAAAAAAAAAAAAAGAAAGAAAGAAGAAAAAGAAGATAAAAAAAATAGATAAAAAAATAAAAAATAAAAAATAAAAAGCTCTCAAGGATATATATCCATAAATAGATTAATGCTAAAAGTCTCTTAAAATGGGGCAGTTTGTATGATTATTTTTTTGCTTCATAATCCACATTGAGGCAATCCTCCTCGTCTTTTTATAGTCTATGCTTCCCTTTCATATAATAAAGCATGAATAACCACCACATGTGTCACCTATACTCGTTCAAGCAGTAGTAGTAATCTTACTATTACATCACCAAAATTTAATTACGCAATTCATTTTCTCCCTTTTTGTTCTCCAGTCCACCACAATATGGGGAAGGTCCTATGTTTCTTAGACCTGGACACTCGCTGTACGTTTCACCAATTAATCAATTTTCTCAAACCTTTGACCATCTTGTACCTTAAAGTGGAGGAATGCATCAAAAGAAATGACATAAACTGATAAATTTCTCAATTAAAGGATTTAAGCTACAAAGGATCCATTTGTCTGTTGTGAGGAAAGGTTGGAAAGCCAGATTAGCAGATAAAAATAAAACTAATGACATTAAGGGCAAAGAGAATTGAGTGATTAATCCAAACTCGAACGAGATTTCATGAATCTACTTCTATGGCAAGGAAAACAAATAATTTGGGGAAATATTTTCCTTTCCACAAAAGAAAAAAAAGGGTTGTTTTTTAAATTTCATTGGTGCTCGTACCCTCTCTTCTTAAATTCTACGGGTGCTCGTGCCCTCAGTTTTTAAATTTCATGGGTGCTCGTACCCTCTTTGCTTAAATTCTGCGGGTGCTCGTGCCTTTTGTTTTTTAAAAAATTTCATGGGTGCTCGTACCCTCTTTTCTTAAATTTCACAGGTGCTCGTGCCCTCGGTTTTTAAATTTCACGGGTGCTTGTACCCTCTTTACTTAAATTCCACAGGTGCTTGTGCCCTTTGTTTTTAAATTTTCATGGGTGTTCGTACCCTCTTTTCTTAAATTTCACGGGTGCTCGTGCCCTTTGTTTTTAAACTCCACAGGTGCTCGTACCCTCTTTGCTTAAATTCTGCGGGTGCTTGTGCCCTCTGTTTTTTTTGTTTTTAAATTTCATTGGTGCTCGTACCCTCTTTTCTTAAATTTCACAGGCGCTCGTGCCCTTTGTTTTTTAAAATCCACGGGTGCTCGTGCCCTTTGTTTTTAAATTTCTCAGGTGCTTGTGCCCTCTGTTTTTCGATTTCTCGAGGCTCACGCCTTCAGTTTTTTTTCAATTTCTTTGGGTGGTTTACTCTCTTTCTTTTAAATCTCTAGAAAATTCATACCTTTTGTTGTTTTGAAACCCGAATAAAATTGGAGTTCATGTCTTTACTTATTTTCTACTACGATAATATGAAAAGATTCAGTTTTTCATATTATCTAGTAGAAACTAAGTAAAGAGGGGCAGCTGTGAACACCCAATTTTATCCGGGTAATTATAACTTAAGATAAATTAATAAATAGGGTAATAATAATAATAATAATAATTGGGTTAAGCATATTTATCTTTTATTCTTGTTAGACTAGAAGTGTCCTAGTCTGTAATTTTTTTTATTTTATTTTATTTTTTGTTAAATTAAAAGTTTTAAGCCCATGACCATACATATTCATTCATAATGATATTTTAAGAGTTCATCATGATCATGGAAAATAAATATAAAATAAAGAATAATAAATAATAGGAACAGAAGAGTCAGGAAAGGAGACAGTTGCAAACTAATATTAAATATTGGGGTCATAAATGGAGAAAGGGAAGATGAAGAGGGGAGAAACTGTTACAAAGTGGTATTAGATTTTGGGCTTATAAATAGGAAAAAAGAGGGCTGAAGGCGGGGACACGAAAAAGAGGAGGAGGAATTAGTGGTTAGAAAAGCTAAAGGGGACGAAAAGCAGAGAGAAGAAGGAAGCAAGTTGAGAGAAGAAGAGGAGGAAAACGTGGTTATTGAGGGGTTACAGAGGTATTCTAGTCTTATGCCTTATTCTCAACTGCAATTGTAGACTCCTCTGTTCCTTATTATTCTTGCCAATGCTTGCTTCATTGAATCCTTCCATTTGATATGATTATGTCTCTGTTCTCTTTTGATTCTTTGACTGGAATTCTCAGATAATTGACTTACAGTTTTGATTAAAGCATTGTTTTCAATTCATCCTCAAGATTACAAACATTACGCAAATCACACACCGATTCACACTTTTCTCATATTGAGACATACACAATTCGCACATCGATTCCATTCCAGCACTCTTTACACATTACACATTCATTATAATCACACACACATCAAAACAGGGCCAGGTCACTCTGTGCACAAACATAAATCACATTTGCTACAAATGCATGAGCACCATGGGTGCAAATAATCGCACAATAACACGCACACACTTCCTCTCGTTCCGAAACTTGAACTCAACAATAATTGCCTCTCCTTCTTCATTCCTTCACTCTTTCGCTTTTCAATCACACGCATATAGATTGTAGCATTCTAATCAATACAGATCAGACATTGGAAATGAAAAATAAGTAAAGAAAGAAATGATAAATAAATAAATAAAGAAGGAATTTTTCGATCACGGTCCGTATCCAAACCACCGCGTCGCCGTCGGAGAGTGACGCATCTACCACCGCGAGTCTGCGACTCAAAATCGTTGTGTTATCAATCACTGTGACGAAGTCTTCACCACACCATCAGCCACCGTGACGGCACCGTGCCACCGCGGCGTGGTTCGTCACGCCTCACCTATCCCAAACATGCACCCACCGCCATGCGCAACCCTTGTACGCACCTCCGCGAACCCCTATCGACATCGTACCTCCGTCTGCCATCATCCCCCACGTCTCCGTACCGTCACGACCGCAAATTGCCACGAGACTTACACTTCCGTCTGCTGGAGACCCTAACCTCACCTCTTTCTCTCTGCAGCGGCAGCATATCCACCATTAACCTTTGAGCCGTGTTTTGCGAAAAGGGGCTATTTGCCCAACGCGTTCCCAAACCCTTCAGCAAATAGTAAGTGGGCTTAGGCCCAACGTTTTCCGCTTTCTTTTGTTTTTGAAGTATTAAGGAATAGGGCTTGACCCATTATTGTATATACGTGGTAATGGGCTGGGACCCAAAAGTTGCGTTTTCCCTTTTTTTTTTTTTTTTTTATCTTTACGTTGAGTTTTCATTACATAAATATATATCTTAGCTTTATAAATCCAATAAAAGGGTAAATAAAAAATATAATTAAATGTTTGTTACGTAAATGTGGTTAGGTCTTTTAAACCTTTTTTATTTTGGTTTTTGGCAAAAACATTTAATAACCAAAATGTTGATTTGACGCTAACGGTTAAATAAAATAATTATTCTTTTTATTCATTTGCTAAATCTTTCGTATTTTCTCGTGATTTTTTTTCAATATGAAACTAATTATTAACTAATAAATTCTCTTTAAATAATAGTAAAACTTAAATAGCCATTTTGGATGCACTTCATATTTAGGTGTTGCAAGAACCGCAAAAGGTATTGATAATCACTTTGGATGCATTTCCTATTTGGTTATTGAGTAAGCCCTTTTAAAACATTAAAAAATTAAAATAAAAAAATAATCAACCACCAAAACATTTTTCTACCTAAAGAACTACGTGAGTCTGATTTCCTCATTGCACCGGAGGATACGTAGGAGCAGGAGCCCACTCTTGTCGATCTCAAAAACCATAAAAATAAAATAGTAATAATAAGATTTTTTTTTAATAAAATAAATCTATAATTTAAATAAAAATATAAAAAATATATAGGATCAATAATTTTATAAGCAAGAGGATAAGACAGTTAATATTTTCACACATCAAGTAAAAAGGGTAACCGTTTTTATAACGGACGTCATAGGGTGCTAACACCTTCCCTATGCGTAATTGACTCCCGAATCCAATCTGTGGTTCAAGACCATTTTTAGGGTTTTTCCATGTTTTCCTTTAATAAATTATGGTGGCGGCTCCTCTGATTTTTTAATATTATTTTCGCCATCTTGTTGTGACTTCGGTTGCGACACTTGGGAGAGCCTACTTCAAAGAAACCAGCATAAGCAGTCATTCCTGGCATACCTGTGTTCAAAGAACAAACTAAGATTCATTTTGAAGAAGCATAATATATATACAAAGAAAATCAAACAGAAAATTAGTACAACATAAACTATAAATTGAGGCCTGCATATCATATTGACATCAGGTCCGTGATTCAATAAGAATCAACATAACTTGTGTTTGTTGAATACATACCAAGAATACCAGTATAATACGAGAGTGGGACATCAGTGTGCTCAATTTTGAAAAGTATTAGAGTTGAGGAGACTATGATGTACTCTTCCCATTTAGTAAAACCCCACACTAAATCATCTTTCTTATAATCTAGGTGTCCAGATTCTAGGACTTTTGACACCCCACATCCTGTTAATGGCTGCATTTACACAATAATTAGTAACTAAATAAATTTATGATTAAAAAATGTATTTTCAAAACTACAATACAAACATTGTGTTTATTAAAGTATATCTTTATTTAAAGTATTTACACTTGAACCATGGCATTCATCAGCAGCCGGATATGATGGACTGCTTTCTCATTGAACCATGGCATTCTCATTGCTGAACTGTTTTCTCAAAAAACAAAAAGCTTCATTGCATTTTTAGTTCTTTAAAATCGCAGTTGTGTAATTTTGATCTCTTTTTCCAAATGTGCCAATTGGGTCACTTAAGTTTTTTTTCCATTTATAATTAGGTCATCCCTCCTCCTTGATTCCATTCAATAAATGGAATTAACTGACATGATGAACTAGGCATAACATGACAGTGTACCAACTAAAATATGCAAAATATTTAAAAAACAATAACTTGAAAAGATGCCAACTGTATTGACTTAATTATCATGTTGACTATGCTTGTAAATGAATTATTATTTTTATGACAATAATGAACAACAAAAGAAGAAATGTCTTTACATTCTAAGAAAATTAATGAGTTAAATATTGAATGAAATTAGGATAAAGTGACCTAATTGTAAATGGGTGAAATTATGAGGGACCCAATTGACCCAAATGGATGAAATTATATTTCAATATTTTTATTCTAAAAGCAAGCTAAGAGTCAAACACGAAATTTTTTATCCAAGATAAAAGTTATCTAAAGTTACTTCAACTCAAAGTCATTTTTTAACTCAAAACCAATTCATCTGAATATTTACATAAATATTACTTTAACTAGTATGAGAATCAATTCCTAAAACATAAGATTAAATATGTGAACATTTTACTTAACATGTATTTTAACATGATTTTGGATGATCAAATATAAATCGGAACAGACAATACACCTTTTGTGTGTCAAAACCCATTGTGAGATAGCTTGGTAGGGTACGATATAATATTGTGGTTCGATAACGATAATAGATAGCATGTGAATTAAATATTACAAAACAAAAGAAAATAAAGTGAGAAAAGTTTGATGACTTACAGAGCCAGGCGTATAGGTGTGAAGTCCCTCGGGGCTATCCATCTTGGTCATGAGGATCCGCATGTAAGGATCACAGGAGAGGTAGAGATTTTTGAGGAGGACCTCATTGGAACCTTCTGGAACCTTCAATGTTATGGTGCCTTCAACTATGTTCATGTCAGATTCCTTAGGAAAACCACTCACATGGCCCCTTAGGACCACTTGTTTGTTCCTCACCTGCACCATCTTGATTCGTAGCCTCTGTTTCAGTGTGTTGTTTATGTTGTGGGTTGTGTTCGTGTTTCACTTTTAATGCGGCGGATATATATTTATAGAGTGAATGGCGACGGAGAATTGGAAAAATCAATTATGGCTTGTGTTAATGTGTTATTGCCCACGTAACGTTATTAGTAAATATCAAGGTCCGACGTAGAAAATTGGTGTAGGTTGGATAATTATGTAGGAATTAGGCTATACTTGTAAAAGGGTTGGGTACCCTTTGTACCCCATATTAAATAAATATTGTTTGGCTGATCAAACAAAAAAAAAAAAACATACGTGTTTGACTTCATTTCTTCCAGCACATGGTTTTGCTTGACAAGTTTTCATAAATCAAGACAATAAATAAATAAATTAAAAACAATAACAAATGCAATAAATCAATTTTTTAACAAGTTAAAATTAATTTATATATCTATTGTTTAAGAAATTAATAAGAAAGCTTTTTAAAATATTAGAATATATAAGTTCATTTTAATTCACCAGAAAAGTTTAATTTATTTTACTTATTTTTTTTTATCTATAAGTATTTATTATAAAGTTTATTCAAATTAATTAAATAAAGGTATCTCATTTTGTTTTGATTTGATATATTAAGATATTTTATTAATTTACTATAAAGTAATATATCAAATTAATTTTTATAATAATGAGTATTGAATAATTTAATTCTTTGAATTATAAAAGTATTATTTTAGTTTATAAAATTATTAAATATTAATTATTTTAATTTTAATTTTATAATTTAAAGATTGAAATGACTATCATTTGGTAATATTAGAAATTAAAATAACTGTCATTTATTAATTTTAAAGATTAAGATAATATTTTTGTAACTTTGAGAATTAAATTGAATGATAGTTGTAGTTTTAAAATTAATTTAGTATAATTACTCTTTATTATAATAAAAATATTATTAATATATTTTTAATAAACTTTTTTATTAAATGACATTTACATAAAATTTATTAAATAATGGTAATTTTATTTCTAATTTTATAAAATCTACATAAATATGAAATTCATTTAAAAAAGTTACTAAACTTCCTTTTTCGGTTATGGTCACTGTGAATATAAACGTGAACGCTAATAACTTCTCATGTCACCACGCTTTGAATGTGAAAGCTCTATTTGTTCTCATCTAATGCTTATGACCTAGCTACATTCTGAATCTTGCCGATTATAGTGGAACAATTCAGAATAATTGAGATAGCTCACGCTTTCGATTTATAATGGTATTTATTTTAGTTTTTGGAAAATTATATATATATATATATATATATATATATATATATATAAGGGTATTAATAAAATTTAAATAAAAGTTCTATTAATTTATTATTCTTCCTCGTGGCTTACATTTTAATTTTTTACTTTAATTTTCTATATATAATGTTTTTCTAATTTGATTCTAATTATGCAAATGGACTCGGTCTATCTGATTATGATTAGGCATTTAGTATTCATGATTGTAGTGAGACTTTCTGAATTAATAATATTTTCAAAGTCAAATATTTGGATAATGTGGTATTGTTATATTAGCCATAAATTTTGACGGAGACTGATTCCAATTGAATAAAAAAGAATATTAATTTTTCATAAAGGAATTAATTTAGGATGCCATGTGTGGATAGGAAAAAGAAGGAAGAGACTATTGTCAACAGGAAAAATCGTGATAGTTATTACAAAATAGCAATGAATGGTATCTGAGAGTACAAGCATGTTATATAATTTTCAAATACTTTTTTCAATATAACTAGTTTGTACATTGAATCGGTATTTGTATAACCATAAAACAAATATAATTTCAAGAATATTTTACTAATAATAAAAATATAAATTAGAATATAAATATATAGACTTAAAATCTTTAATTTAAAAAATAAGTTAATTTAATTAATGAAATATTATTTAAATGATGATTTACAAATATCATATTATACTTAATATTGATTAAAAAATTACGTATTTACTAAAATAATTAAGGATAGTAAATCTACTTTGATTGGATAATTAATTAAAGGGGGAAAAATGATTAGATTGAAATATAAACTCATAAAACACATGTTACATAAAAATAAGGTTAAATTAATCTAAAGATCCTTATAGTTTTATAGAGTTTTTAATTAAGTTCCTACAGTTAAAAATACTTTTAAAAAGATGTTATAATTTAAAAACTTTGTAATTAAATTCCTACAAGCTAACAGTGTTATAACTCCATTAATTTATATTTAACTTGACTGCATTTTTAGTTTCCTAACTTTTCTTTTATTTATAATCAAGTTTGAATGTAGATGACATGCAAAATTGGGTAAGGTAAGGAATTAATAAAGGTGTTGAGGGTGAGAATCAAACCCTCACCTTTAAAGTCCACTAATAATACTAAAACTACAACGCTTATGACTTTATTTGGTATACAAATAAAATTTAAATTATATAGTAACTTAAATGAAAAATCAAAATTTCACATATATTTACCACTATTAAATTAAATAATATTAACATCATATAAACTAATAATATTAAAATTAATATTAATAAATATAAATCAGTACATATTAATAAACTTCTAGAAAAATTTAAATATATTAAATATGAGAAGAAGAAGGTTAATTGGAAATATATGAAATAAATATATTTTTTTGGTGATATATATATATATATATATATATATATATATATATATATATATATATATATATATATATATATATATATATATATATATATATATTATTTCATTGATAATAATATCTTATTTTAGTCATTAAAATATGCAAAGAAAAAATAAAAAATTAAAACAACATAATTTTATAAAAAATAAAATTATTTAAAATAAAGGATTAAATTATAATTAAGACATACAATATTAAAAATTATAAGTTATTGTCTATTTTATTTTATAATATTATATTTTTTATTTACTAGTAGTAAATATATATGTAATTTTGGTCCTTACTATATATTATTAATTTATATTTATTAATAGTAATTTTGATATTATTACTATATATTTAGTATATATTTAGTAATATTAATTTTAATATTATTAGTTTCTATAATGTTAATATTATTTAATTTAGTAATAGTAAATATATGTACACTTTTAGTCTCTCGTTAAAGTTATATATAATTTTTATTTTTATGTCAAATAAAGTCAATAGTTTGGTGGTTTTAGTGTTATTGGTGGACTTCAAAGTTGGGGTTTTGATTCCTCTTTCAACATTTTATTAATTCCTTTCCTATTTTTGTATATCACCTACACTTGGACTTAATTCTAAATAAGAGAAAAGTTAGGAGACTAAAATCTAATTAAGTTAAATATAAATTAATGGAGTTATAACACTGTTAGCTTATAGGAATTTAATTACAAATTTGTTTAACTATAAAGACTTTTTTAAAGTGTTTCTAACTGTAAAGACTTAATTAAAAAACTCCATAAAAGTATAGAGACCTATAGATTAATTTAACCAAAAAGGAAAATTACGCATAAAAGTATATGTCCCTTTTAAGCATAATAACCCAAAGGTGTAAATGTATAATATAAGGGTAGATTGCTTTAATTTTATACAATAAAATACTAAAATAGAGAACTCTTCATATTTTAGAGAGAGAATCTCTTAATAATTTTTATATTATAAATTTAAGTATTTATTCTTGAATGTGAAGATATATCGTATGATAGTCTCGTCTCCTTATAACAAGTGACTTTAACATTATTTTTGGGTTAGATTCTCACTTGATCCTTCATTGTTAGATCATGTGTAAATATTATCATATATAAATGCTAAACTTATGTTATATATCTTTATAGAACTACTATTTATTATGCTAGATATTTTGCACAAATTGTTTGAAGAAATATGTGTATTTTTTTTTCAGTACTAAAATACGTGTAATTTTTTTAAAGGAGCAACCTAATTATTGTATTTGACAGAAATTATTGGCGGTTATAAATAAAAAACTGACCAATCAAAGCACTTCATCTCTTTTGGTATTGTTGTTTTTCGTGCATTTAGCATTTTCCACATCTTTATCATCCAATATTTTTAAAATCGGACCAATCATTGAACCGATTAAGACACTAGTTTAAAGTTCAACGGTTCAACCGTAGTTGAATTGTAATCGAACAAGTATTAATAAAATGATAATAATAATTAAATAACATATAAAGTAACATTAAATAAATATCATATCATAACTTTATGGCACTAAAAACTAAAATAAAACATCATTTTATATCTATTTATAATCCTTATTAAATATGTGTTTTTATTTATCTTAAAAATATTTTAGATTAAATTTAAAAAACTTAAAAAATGAAAAAAAAAATTTGAAAACTCTTATTCAAACTGGTTTTCTGCATTGGTTTTTGACCGATTTTATAGATTTTAGATCGGTTCAACTGATTCTTGACCAAGTCTCACCAGTTCTAAGATCATCCAATTTTTTCAAGTTAACAAACCAATCACCAAACCAATTTTCAATCAGACCGATTAAACAGGCAGGTCCAGTCCGGTTTTGAAAACTATGCTATCATCTAATCAAGATTTCAAACTAGGGTCTTACTAACCAGTATCCTAAGGGCATTGGTTAAGGAATCAATAAATAAAAAGTTTTTATTGGAAGTGTTTTACTGATTTTAGGGCACTGGTTAATATTTTCCAAAAAAAAAAAGCAAACAATAATGATGTTTAGCACATAATTTTTTTTCTTTTTATTTAGAGGATTAATTGAGCATATATTTCCGCAACCGTAGAAGTTCACGAGCTTAATTGTATTAATTAGAAGAAAATAATTACACATTAATTGATTCAAAAATATTAATTAGGGAAATCAAAAGCAGAACAAAAAATAAAATAGAATTCAATAACTTCGCCATTTGACGTAAATTGTGCTCCTCCCCTAGCTTGTGTATTGGCTATTGCATTAATGTTTAATCTGTGACATTTACAGGACTAGAAGCAGTTGTTGGGTTGAACTACACCAGATGTGATTCCTCCACGGCTTGTTTGTTTTCATATGTAAGCATCACATCTTCCAAACTTATTCCAGTGCATGGATACTTTGGACTACAATTCATTTTAACTGCAATTTCTGTTGTTGAGGTTCCATGAATATCTTGGTATATAACGTTGCTAATTTCAACCCCAGAAACCTGCTTGTTAATTTGTCAAAAGAAAAAAGAAAACCGAGTTACCCTATATGTTGACATTTTTGGGAATAAAATTGTTATGTTCAAATTTCACGTCTTATACTATTTTTATGCTATATCTCTTTTTTGATAAACTTTAACTAAGTGAGGTAATCTAAAATTAATAGAAGATGAACACTACTGTGAATGTATTTTAATTATTATTATTATTTTTCTATTTTATAGTTTTGCATGAGTATTTTACCTGAAGAGAACATTACCTGACTCCATGACCTGGTCCACAAGCTATGTTTTCTATCCACAAATTAGTAGTTCCAGGGCCAATTGAGATGCAATCATCACCGGTTGCTATGTTGGAGTTGAGAATGGTGACACTTGATGAGAGTTGAACGTGAATGCCATCAGTGTTAGGACTACTGTTTCCTGCAGCTGATACCTTAACACCTTGTAATTTCACATCATCACATTGGTCAATAACTATATGGAACATTTGGCTGTTGAGAGAAGTCATTCCGTTGATAACAATGTTGTTGGAATTGGTAAATCCCAAGTTCTGTAATTATACACATGAAACAATTGGCATTAAAATTATGTTCATGAAAGTTTAATCCTGGGCGTCCTTATAATAAGGAGGTTCAAATCAATGAAACATTCCAACCTCATTGGTAACAATTTTATTTTCCCATAACGTCATTATATAATAATATATATAACAATAAATGTTGCACTGCCTAAACAATAAAATTAAAGCCCGCCCCTCCAAATGATCATAATTATACTGAGAGAAGACAGGAGAAAGTGATAATAATTTATTTTAATCAGCAAAACTTTATTAATATATAAATAGAGTACAACAGATACTCTTTGGGAACTCATAAGGCCATATCAAATTAAAGGAGAAAGAAGCAAGGTACAGGATCAATCTATAATAAGAAAAGAACATATAAGGAGAATGTTATCATGTAGCACGTACGCATCATTGCCAATATTCACTTTGTTGAAGCAACTAATTATAACTGGTCAAATATTTTCAAGCATGATTGAATTAAGTAAGCAAGAAATTTAATGAAATAAATGAGAAATTAAAGAACTCTAACTAGGCTATCCTCAAATTCTTGGTGGAGATTTGGAACAAGACTAGGAGCTTAAATTATACACACACGATAGTTAAAATAATCATCCCAAATTAACATATATTTTTCAGTCTCAGTCCAATTGTAAAAATTTAAAAGAAAGAACAGTACCAAAAACTACAAACACTCACATATCAAAGTTGAAAAAGAATGAAAGACACATGCATGCATACCGTAGCACCAGTTGGGCAGGTCTTGCCAGATCTCTTAGATGCCCACAGGCCTGTGCCTTGGCCATCAAGAACACCCCTTCAGATAT
Source organism: Spatholobus suberectus (assembly GCA_004329165.1). Lineage (NCBI taxonomy): Eukaryota > Viridiplantae > Streptophyta > Magnoliopsida > Fabales > Fabaceae > Spatholobus > Spatholobus suberectus. Next base: position 39,284,226 of record CM014730.1, read on the forward strand.
GGCTGATGTAAATGTGAATAAAAAGAGTGCAAAAGAATGCACAACTATTTGTGCCATTGTAGTATTCAAGTGACAATGAAGGTTGTGTAAGTTAAAGAAAAGAAGACTCAGAAGGCTTGAGGAGAAATGGGTAGTTGTTTGTGGTGTGGACGTTGGTTTGTAGGGATATTTATAGTTAGGAAATTAAATTGAAATTAAATAAAAATTGAAAAAAGAAACTTTTGGACGTATGAGGAAATTAACGGATAGTTTGTCTACTAGTAAGGAAAATCATGCATGTGTCTACTAATAATTGAGACATGCAAGAATGGACAGCGATGTGGTATAAAGAAAAGACAAAGTACTAATACGTGAATGGTTGCTTGATACTACCGAAAGCTCTCAAAAGCGTGAAGTTTTAGTCCTTGAGGTTGCAACTGGCGAACGTAGTTAACACTTAGCACTGTATGAAACCCCCTATCATATGTTCTTCTGACAACATTGGTTGGCACAAGTAATAACAGCTTATGTCCTTTAACTAAGTTGTCTAGGGTTTGAATCCTTGTTTTGGGTATGAAATAGACTATGTTGAGAGAGAAATATTCATCTTGTGTGCGCTCACGGTCCCTGATAGAGAGTAGTCACTATTTTTGACAGTAAATATTTCATACCAATACCATAGTAAACCAAAAAAAAAAAAAATGTTACATATCTTCCCAACCCCGTTCTCTTGCTTTAGGCGCAAGATAAACGCCTCCCACTCAAATCTCATGCATCTATTTTCAATTGAAATATTTTATTTGGCGGTTATCCAAACAAAGAACAAAAATCAAAAGTATGAGTTATACAAATATAAATATAAATTCACGTGTATATAAAATAAATATATTATATTATTATTTATTAATGAGAGAGACATATGACATCCACATCCACTGTTACGCAAAATTGTTCAGCTTTTGAGATAATTGTTTTTAAGTATTAATTATTTTTAATGTTGTAAATTAGAGATTTTGATTTTAAAAAACATGGAGTCGTGTATCTTTCTTATTTTGTGGCACATTTCTTACAAACTTTTACCCTAAATTAAATTAATATTTTTTCTTCTTTGATAAGTTATCCAATTAAATTAAATAATATTTTTTAGTTTCCTTAATTATTTTATTTAATATTTAAATTTATTCAATCAACATTAAATATAATAAGATATTTAAAATTATCATTAAAATATCAATTTGTTAATTAAAATAAATGTTAAAATTTATAATTTTAAATGATTATGTTTTATATTTTAATTTGTATATTTATTAGCAATAAATGATTTTTTAAATACTTTTAAATTTATATCCTTTATACTTCATATGGTGCATGCTGCCGGGATTAGAACCTTAATCTTATATTCAGTTAAAACGAGGTGAAAATAGAGTTTTTAATTTTTTTTGGAATAGAAAATAACAGGTAAAATTTTTGCTTTTCCAAGACTAGCAGTTATTTTACTAAAATCATCACGTGTAAGCTTAATGAAAATAGAATAAAGTAAATATCACTTCTCATGCTCTTGATAAATAGATCGTAAATCTGAATTATAATAAGTTGTCTAAAAAATCGAATACTCATAAATACTAAATTCTCAATTTGATTATAAATACAACCCCAATATATATATATATACATACATACATACATATATATATATATATATATATCTTTCCAAAATCACGATGGATTTGGAATGGGATAAGTCAACTTCTCGGGTACCTGATAGACAAGTATAGATATTTAATGATCTCCATAAGACATTTTAACATACATAGTAATAAATTTAAAGCATAAAAAGATTGTTCTGAAAATATAAGAGTATTCAAAATGAGCTGATAAACTTCAGCTATACATATATATATGTAACACCCTTATTTTTGCATATCAAATTATTTTCATAATTATTTTGTATTTATTTTTGGAGAACTAGATTTGATTACTACAGTTATATAGTACTTAGTTTAGATTTTTAATAATTTTTTGGGGAACTGAGCTCAAAATGACTGTTTTGCCCGTAAAAAAATCAAATAATAGAATAAAAAAAAAATAGTTAGAAGTGTTTACAAATTCTTTTTAAGTTATCAATATACTTGGAATAATTAATAATAATTTTAGAAATTTTTCAGAAATTTATTAAGAAAGTTTTTGTGAAATGATCAAAATACTTCTAATTGATTGCGGGAGCTGCCCAGAGGCTTTTTGACTTCAAAATATTTTTAAAATTTTATATTAATCCTATTTCAATTTTTTCAATTGTTTTTTTAATATTTGACAATGTAATTCTGAAAAATCGAGAAGGAATTTCAAAACTATGATTCCCACCATTGCACTCAAAATTTCATGAGCTATTTAATAGTGATTTTTAATAATTTTTCCGAACCGGAGCCCGGAAAAATTAAAAAATGATAATTTTGTTCCCATTTTTCAACATTAAGGGCTGACATGAGAAAAAGATTCAATTAACATTAAAATGTCAATTTGAGCTTGGAATCATGTCATATATATTAAAATATAATTTTGAAATTTTTTGGAATTTTTATGTAAAATGACCAAAATGTCCCTAAGTGTTCGATAAGCCAGCCAGTGTTGGTTTGACATCCAAAAATGGTAAAAATGTTAATTTTAGTTTATTTATAGGTGAAATATATAATTTTATAATTTTCACAAAAATTTTGGTATTTATTGAATTAAAATGGATTTTTTATGAATTTTCTAGCTTAAAAATACAAAATAAATACATATAATTCGAATTAAATTAATAAAAATTAAATTTATTATTAGAAATTTATTTTTGATAAAAAAAATAATTTATTTGTCCAATTTTGCATTAAAATTCATTATTTTGATATTAAAAGCTAATTTTTCAAGTTTAGGCGTTTTTATCGATATCGGTTAATTCACCTACAGATAAAATATACACTAAGGAGCTTGAGGAAAAATCAGATAGCACGTTCCCAAGCCTAGGAAGGGTGATTCACCACACTAAATGGTGTATGTATCCCTAAATTAGATTATAAATAAATAGCCATGGTTTTGGACCATTTTTCAGCACCTCTCCCTCTCCCAAGCCATCAAATTCTTAGAGAGCTTCTTTCTCTAGAAAAAATTTTCTTTTATTTTGCTTTTATACTAAAATTTTACTAGTTTTCCAACAACTAGTAAAGTTCTCTTCCTATGAGCTTTGCATCAACAATTACATCCTCTTCATCAACCACCTTAGAGGTAGTGGGGAGAGTAGGGTTGGCTCTAAATTATTGTCACTTTGCATGTTGGTAGGAAGGGTTTTCCCCTAAACCTGTTTAGGCTTATGTTTTATTATTATTATTATTATTGTTATATTGTTTAATGTTAAACTTTAATTTTTGTTAAGTTATTACTCTGCCCAAATTTAGATTATTAAATTATAATTGCTAAGTTATTACTCTGCTCAAATTTAAATTATTAAATTATAATTACTAAGTTGTTACTGTAACACTCCTTTAATTTTAAATATAATTCATATTAATTTAATTATTAATTTAAGTTGATAAAAATATGAGCAATTTTGTTTTTTGATTCTATAATAGAAATTTTCTAAATTTAACAAAATTTGGAAATAGAAATGAAATGAAAAAAATTACTTATGTGTGTGTGTGTGTGTGTGTATATATATATATATATATATCAAACTATACATCATGATTTGAGTACTACATAATAGTCAAAAAGAAAATAAAAGTACATTAAAAGACATATACTACCTAGTCCAATATATACATCAAAAAGATCACATACAGAATAGTATTTATCTACCATATCCCTCAAGGAAGATATTATAAACTAGGTTTATAAATTTAGAGGAGTATTCTTTGACTCATCTTTAGCATCATCATGCATTGCCGTCATCTTCAATAATTGCAATCAATCATACAAGAAAGAAAATTAATGGTGTAAGGTGATTTGTTTTAAACTCACTTATACATGTACGGTAGGAATTAAAACATAATTAACGTGGGGAACCTAGGATTTATTCTAAATTATACTATATTACTATTGACTTGGTATGGATCCATCTTTCCCATTAGTGGGTAATAGTTCTCAACAGAACTTGGGAAGTGACTAGGAGTACATATACCTCATCAACATCATCACATGGTACAGTCCTCATCATTATTGAGGAAAATAACAGTCAGGATATCCATTTATAGATATATACTATCAACCAATCCTGGAATACTGAACAGTTGTCAGGATTATCGAGCTTGGTCAGGCAAATATCCCAGCTCAAGAGCGCTACCCTGAAACCTTCACTACTCAATGCCTACCCCAGGACCTCCTCAAGTGGGTCCCTGCCATTCATTCCTTAGCGTACCAAACTATAGCTTCCCTAATAGGGTGCTATGCCACCGCATGTCACTTGCTTTACATTACTCACTAAACTATCAATTCCTAACTTCTCAAGCAGAGATTTCCCTGGTCTCAATTAATTTGAGCACTAGTACAATCAACATTTCTGCCTTGTTTAGCAGAAATTATACAATACCAAAATTTTAACAGAATAACAATTTAGTATTATATAAAATTTTTAGCAAAATAACGACATAGTAATTATAATTTAATTACTAAAATTATGATAGAATAACAAGTAAATAAATATATTTTAATTTTCTAAATTTGAGCAGAGTAACAGCTTAGCAAGTGCATTTTAATTTTCAAAAATTGAGCAGAGTAACAGCTTAATAATTATAATTTAATAATTTAAATTTGGGCAGAATAACAACTTAGCAATTATAATTTAATAATTTAAATTTGAGCAAAGTAACGACTTAATAAAAATTAAAGTTTAACATCAAACATAATATAATGATAATAATAACTATGCCTAAACAGGTTTAGGAGAAAACCCTTCCTACCAACATGCAAAGTGACAATAATTTAGAACCAACCTCACTCTCCCCATTACATCTAAGATAGTTGATGAAGAGGATGGAATTGTTGATGCAAAGCTCTTAAGAAGAGAACTTTATTAGTTGTTGGAAAACTAGTAAAATTTTAGCATAAAAACAAAGTAAAATAAAAAAAATTCTAAAGAAGGAAGCTCTCTAAGAATTTGGCTAGCTTGAGAGAGAGGATGATGTGTGAAAAATGACCAACAAGCATGGGTATTTATAGAGGAGAAGGGCAGGTTAGGTGTCCCCTAGATGACATAAGCGATGATGCAATAAAACTTATTTTTAATTTCTTTTTAATTAATTTTAGGGACACATAACCCAAATAGGTGGTGAATCACCTATTTTAGGGTTGGGGACGTGCTCCACCAGCTATCCCAAGCCTCCTTGTCTTAATATTTATCTGTAGGTGAATTAACCGGTACCGATAAAAACGCCTAAACTTGAAAAATTAGCTTTTAATGTCAAAATAATGCATTTTAATGAAAAAATGGAAATTTTCATCAAAAATAAATTTCTAATAATAATTTTTATTATTTTATTTCAAATTATATATATTTATTTTGCATTTTTAAGCTAGAAAATTCATAAAAAATCCATTTTAATTCATTAAATACCAATATTTTTATGAAAATTATAAAATTAAATATTTTACCCAAAAATAAACTAAAAACACCATTTTCACCCTTTCTGGATGTTAAACCAATACTGGCTAGGCTTAATAAACACCTAGGAGCATTATGGTCATTTTACACAGGATTTCCAGAAAATTTTTAAAATTATATTTTAATATATATGACATTATTTCAAGCTCAAATTGACATTTTAATGTCAATTGAATCTTTTTCTCATGTCAGCCCTTATTGTTGAAAAATAAGGACAAAACTGTTATTTTTCTAATTTTTCTAGGCTCCAACTCAAAAGAATTATTAAAAATCACGATTAAATAGATCTAGAAATTCTGAGCATGATGGTGGGCATCAAAAATTTGAAATTCCTTCCCAATTTTTCAAAATTACATTGTCAAATATTAGAAAAACGATTGACAAAATTAAAATAGGGTTGTTATATTTTTCATTATTTTTTTTCAATATAAAACTTTTATAACGAGATATACTTAATATAAAATTTTCAAAATATTTTAAGGTCAAAAAGTCTCTAGTTGATTCTTGTAGTCAACTAGGGGTATTTTTGTCATTTTTGAAAAATTATTTCAATAAATTTACAAAAATTTTATAAAATTATTATTAATTATTCTAAGTACATTGATGGCTTAAAAATAACTTTTTAAACACTTCCAACTATTTTTATTTATTAATTTTTTTATTTAGCATTTTAAGAGCAAAACGGTCATTTTATAAATTTTCAAACTCCATTTCCCAAAAAATATTAAAAATATAAACTAAATACTATTTTCTAATATGAACATAACCATAGGGATCAATCTTTTGAGATCTTCATCTGGTTTTCTAGAAATAAATATAGAATAATTTAATATATAAAAGTAGGGGTGTTACAATTACGTTGCTTAATTTTAGAAAATTAAAATACACTTGCTAAGTTGTCACTCTACTCAAATTTAGAAAATTAAAATGTATTTATTTGGTTGTTATTCTGCCAAAATTTTAGTAATTAAACTATAATTACTATGTCGTTATTCTATTTTGATATTGTGCAATTTCTACAATATAAGGCAGAAATGTTGATTGTACTGGTACTCAAATTAATTGAGACCAAAAAAACCTCTATTTGAGAAGTTAGGAAGTGATAAATTAGTGAGTAATGTAAAGCAAGTGACATGCGGTAGCATAACACCCTGCTAAGGAAACTATGGTTTGGTACCCTACGAGATGAAAGGCAGGGACTTATGGTTAGGTATAGAGGGTATGGTATCAAGTGATGAGCGTCCTAATGGCTAAGGTAGCACTCTTAAGCTGAGACAATCATTTAATCAACTTGATAATCCTGACAACTACTCAGCATCACCAAAATTGGTGAGAGTATACCTTTATAAATGGATATTCTAAATTATTATTTTGTTCCTTAATGATGATGAGGACTGTACCATGTGATGGTGTTGAGAGAGGTATATGTACTCTTAGTTACTTCCTAGGTTCTGTTAAGAACTATTACCCACTAATGGAAAGTATGGATCCATATCGAGTCAAGAATTGTATAATATAGTATAAACTTTAGGTTTCCCTTTTATTGTCAATTGTGGTTTATTTGTATTGTGTGGTAGAATTCCTACCATTCATGTAAAAGTGATATTAGAACAAATCATCTCACTCCATTACTTTTTTTTATGCATGATTGATCGTGGTTAATGAAGACTCGACTGTTATTTTATAGGGCTAGTCTTATAGTTTGTTATTTTATAGAATAAGATAGATAGACACTACTCTAACTAGGATCTTTTTTATGTACTAAGAATAAGTAGTAACTATTTTTATGCATATTTTGATATCTTATATTTTAGTAATTTTTCTGATTATGAAATCATGATGTACAGTTCTACGATGAATACATACAACTTTTTTTTTTTTTACTATCATTTTCAAATTTTATTAAATTTACAAATTTTATAGTATTAAAAGTGGAGAAAAATTTTACTCGCATTATTAAATAAGTAAATAAGTATAGATTATGTTCAATGTGAATGAGTGTCACAATATACATCTATAATTTTAAAACATAGGATAAGGCCAAATCCCAACGTGGCCTCCATATGAACAGATACATAGCAACCCTAGCAAAACACTATCTATGTACATCAAAACAACCTACTCCACTAACATGAAACAACCCTATATTGGATTAGGGCCACCAACCAAAAATCTAGTCCTCAATGACTAGAATAGAAACCTCCTAGGCTTTAAAACTGGTCCTCCTACAAAGCTTCTCGTCCTCTCACTACTTATCATCAAGCATAAAGAAAAAGAGAAAAACACATATGCAAGGAGTGAGGTTATGGTTATATAAAAGGTAAGGTAGGAGAGTAAAACTCTAGTTACATGCATACATATATACACATACCATACAAACATACATATAGACATAAGCATAGGCTTACTCACAGATACGTCAATTAATGTTTCTACAAAGAATAACACTAGATACGTCAATCAATGTTTCTACAAAGAATAACACTTTTTCCTCATGACAGGCCATCAACCAATTACAATTTTACTTTCCAACAGTTAGTCATCCCTAGATGTATGAATGCATGTAATTTTATTGGGTTAGTCATTACACTTCTTTTAGTGCATGCATATGCGTGGGGTACCCAACTACTGCATTTTGTTGTGCCAGACACCCTGTGCAAGGCATTTAACACTCCTTATGAAGCATTTCACCCTATGGGTGTTTTTAAAGTCTCTTTCAAATATATTTCTGTATAGAATAATACACCTGGCACGAGACATTTCACCAATAAGGTGTTATTATCCCAAAAGGATAATTTGGACTCCCAAAGGAGCCAATCTTCCTCCCTACAATGTCGTGATGCATGACTAGCTTATTGTCTCTTTCCCTTTATTAATTTATGGTGGGATGGATTCTATGTAGTGATCCTACTACTACCTCCACTTCAAAACTACATTTTACCCAACTTTAGTACCCAACTGAACCAAAAGCTTCTTGAGAAACAACTCTTTCTAATAGGATAAGTTACAAGAATTTAGTAGAGAGTAATCTTTAGATATGGGAAAAATATTGCCAAAGCTAGTTTACACTAATATACATAACATTATGAAAATCTCAATTAAGATACCAATTTGTAGCGCTTTTTATAAACATATTAAAAGTACTTAAACATTTTTCTAAATTACCATTTTGGATAGCCAAGTACTTTAACAATTGAAGAACTTAAATACCATTTTTGCTGAATTTTTCCAAATATAAAACCTAGACAAATTGTGCATGGGAAAACATAGGTTTAGCACACTTTAAAATCCTAGTTAGTTGGGTACAAAAATTCCTGTAAATTGAAAACATTAAATTTGGGGCAACTCTTCTAGAAGGAGACTTTTAAGGCATCAAAACACCACTACAAATTTTCTCAGAATTATTTATCCACAGCTCATGCCCCAAACAATGGATCACTTTTCCCTTAACAAAATAGATTCTTGCTACTAGAATCCATCTGCACCTACATCTTAGGAAAATCACCAGAAATTCTCTACTAGTTAGTTTTTCCTCATTCCAATTTGGTCAGAACCATCCTTGAGTCTACTCTAAGGAAAAAATATAGAGCAAGGCCCTTGATGCACAAAAATGAGACGCATCACTCATCAAAACAGATTCAGTACAGTTTCAGCATCACAGAACCAGTCCCAATGAAAAATTCACCAAAAATTCACAGAAAAATCCAAAAATTACGAGACCAAAGGCATATGAAACTAGACATCCAGAGCTACAGTCTCACCAAGCATCTCATTTACATTTAAAACACACAAATCACAATGTTTCACGCATTCTGCACACACTGCAGGGAAGAAATTTCAGCAAGCATCCTATTCACTTTTCTCTTAACTTCTTTACCCAATTTCCCAATTCTTCAGCTTAGGTACAAGTCACCTTCAACCAAGTTTTATTTCAGTAGTTATAGAACTTCTAAATAAATTTTCTTTTCTCTTTACACTCGCCCTATGCAGAACAGAAACAGAAAACGCTGAACATATCATACTATTATTACCAACTCACCAAATACTTAGTTTTAGCTTGTCTCATTCACTCAATTACTACTTAGTATCACTTAATAAGATTTATTGAAGGTTTTCTTCACACATATGCTACCACACGTCTAGACTTAACACAAAATACAAGGACATACCCTTCACCCGCAGAAATGAGACAAACCACTCACTAAGCAAAACTAACCCAGCAATCTAGGATCGAAAAACAAGTCTGAGTGAAAAAATCACCAAAATTCATAGAAAAATCTAAAAGACATGGGACTAATTGCATTTGAAAGTAGACACTTAAAGCTACAATCTCACAAAAGGATTTGTGCAGATTCAAAGTAGGATTTTCCCAGCAAAGTTCGCAATACAGGGCCACTGCAAGGGATGCAACCAGCAAGTTTCACACAAACAAACAAGTTATTTTATGGCATCATATCATCATTTTATAGCTTAGTATCAAGATTATACTTCGATACAGATCAAATATAGATAGTTCAGCAGCTTAACATTAAAGAACACAAGGTTTCATTGCATACAAGTTCAACAAACAGACTTGTACACCATTTATGACAGAATTGTTGAGTTGGGCCGTAATGATAGTGCTGAAGCTGACACATTAGTGGGCTTGAAGCAAGCCAAGCCCGTGATTTGGAGGGCGTATAAACGTAGGAAAAATAAAAGGCAAAAGAGAGAGGTTGAGGGAGCGGCTTAGCTGGCAGATAGTTAGGATATTCCAATAAAAGTAAGGAGGGCAAGGGGTGAGGGACGGGAATTCTTCAGTTAAGACCCAAGTGGTTAGGCAGAGAGAAAGAGGGTTTTTCGATTCTCTGAGGAGCTTAGCTCTGGTTTCCTTGTAAAGAGCTCAGTCTCTTAGTAGTAATCAATACAACTCCATTTCTTTTCTTTTTTTTCTATTATTACTCTTCTGTTCTATCAATTGGTTCGACCTACTTGGGCTTCGGGTAAACCTCGAACCCAAAACAGCCCAGATCACTCACCAGGGAAGAGTTTATTGTCCTCGTCAAGTTCAAAGGGCAATAGCAACGAGGACTATCAGCGACCTCCACCGAAGCGGAATAGAGGTTTCAAACACCTCTCTTATTCGAAAATAATGGATAGGAGGGGGAAGGGGCTTTGTTTCCGCTGTAGGGAGCATTTTCACCCACTCCATCAATATGCTGAAAAATCTTTAAGGGTTACTTGGATACTTTGGGAAAGGTCATGATAGATTGGCAGGAAATGTCGATGGCATTTACTCAGAGTGGGTGTTATGTCAATTTAAAGGGGAATGATGTTGTTCATCACGAAAGAGGCAATATGGGTGTTCCGGCATCACTCCAAACTATTGTTGGGGAAGACTATAGAGAGGTGGATGGATTGTTGTGGTTATCTGAGGTTGATCCAGGGGGTGAACATTACACTCATTTGTCCCAAGTCGAACAAACTGAGTTACAACTTCTGTTGGACTGCTATCAGGAGATTTTCAAGGAAGTCACCCGTCTACCTCCAAAACGGAATAGTGCTCATTCCATTGTGTTACAGCAAAGGGTGGGTTCAGTTAGAGTAAGGCCCTATCGTTATCCCCATTATCAAAAAATGAGATTGAAAAACAAATTCATACGTTATTACAGCAAGGGGTGATTCAGCCCAGTTCTAGTTCTTTTTCTAGCCCGGTTGTTTTGGTTAGGAAGAAGGACCATTCTTGGAGGATGTTCGTGGACCATCGGGCTTTGAACAGGGTTATTGTCCAAGATAAATTCCTTATACCTAAAGCTGTCAAAAGATACGGCTTGGCCCAACCCGGCCAGCACGGGCCATTAGTTCTTAACGGGCCGGGCCGGCCCGGTTTATGATCGGGCTTGTATTTTGGTGGTCCAGCCCAGCCCTATGCGGGCCACTGGGCCAATTTGACTTGAATTTTTTTACACATGATTAATATTGTTATCTATTTTAATTATTATTTTATTTACCAAAAATTATATAAAATTAATTTATTTAAATGATATTTAATATTTAAAATTAAATTCTACATACTTTCTAGTATAAACGAACATTTTTCTTCATATATAATTTACTTAATTACTCAATAATCTTATTAAAAATATATCTTAAAGTGAATTTTATTTACAATATTAATAAACTATATATTTTTTAAAAGATATTAACTACTTTAGAAAATGTCTTTATTGACTATGTTGTTTGTATTTGTATTGGTAAAAAAAAATAGAGTTATGGGAAAATATATTTTTTTATTTAAGAAAGTGAAATTTTAAAAACCTAATAATTATATTTAACTCGATATTGTGAGAGCCTTACTCAAAGGTTTAACAACTCTTCTTGCATCTTTTGTTGATTCGTATGTTCTCTTATTAGCACATTAATATGGTCTTTTTTTAATAGGCATCCTACTACTTGTTTTAAACAATTAAACATGTATATGTCAACATACCATGTTTGACACAAGGGAGAATTTCCTTCCTTGCATCATTTTGTATTTTTGCAAAAAAGTGAGGTACCTAATATTGTAAGCATATATCATTCACTAGTCTGTCTAGTCATAAACATTCATAATTTTTTGAAAATGGTAACAACAAAATAGAGCACCAACATAAAACAAAACATCCATAATAAACTTCCATAACTCCATCTAAGGAAAATTAAACAAGTCATGTCAAATTTAGAAATTTAGAAACAAATATCTTCAACAACAAGTACATGACAAAAGTTCAACAAATTTAGAAATCCAAATACAAATGTTCAACAACAAATTAAGATGTTGGCTTTTCTCCTTGATCAATCTGCTCCGTAAAGAGCTGTATCTTCTCCACTTCTTGTGCATCTGCAATTCATAACACAAAAGAAGTAAATAAGTAAAATTAAATATTTAAATGTAAATTGAAGTTTTAAAAAAGAAAGATTAAAACATAATTCACTAGTTGACTATTACCAAAAGGTCCAACTTCTTTGAAACCATGCAACTAATTACGAGTACAAATGAGGGCCTGCACAGTTTCAGGGAGTAGACAATTTCTATACTTGTGCAGAATGTGACCTCCAATACTAAATGAAGATTTTGAAGCCACTGTTGTGATTGGAATGCTTAAAATATCACAAGCCATAATAGCAAGCTGAGGGAATCGATGCTTATTCAGCTTCCAATATTGGAGAACATCTATATCTTCACCAACAATGCATGACTCTCCCAAGTATATGTCAAGTTGAGACTTGCCATCAGTTGAACTCTGCTGTCTTATTTCCTGTTGGTATGCCTATAATTAAAGAAACACAACACAAATAAATTGGAGGCATTAATAGAAAATTAAATATAATGTGACGAATTAAAATTATAATAGCAACAACAATGTCACCTGAAGAATGGATGAAGAGAATGTTCCTCTTGACATTGGATGAGATTGCATGTCTCTTGATGAAGTACTAGGTAAAGATGAGCTTAATGTAGTCAACTGATTTACATATTCACCAAAAAGATGATACAAGCCCATTTTTACCTTGTTGACCCTCTCTTCATAGTCATGTGGATAAAGCCTCTTATAACAAAAGATGATGAAATTCAATTTTGCCTTTGGATCAAGAACACAACCAAAGGCAAGAGTGACACAATATTCACTCCAATACTTATCAAATTTCACCTTCATCCTCAATGCCATATCTTTGCTCACTTCATCATGGCTATTCAAATTTGCATGCAATCCCATCTCTATAATTGCAACTTGCATGAAATATAAATTGGAGGTGGGGTAAGATGACCCATATATCAAATTAGTAATGTCATAAAATGGGGCCAAGAATTCACATATCTTCTCCGCTCTTTCCTACTCTTCATTAGTTGGACAAAATTTCTAACTTCTATCACAAAAGCTCAAATTAGTGAATGCACGACGATACTTAATAGCGCTTTCAAGCATCATGTACGTAGCATTCCACCTAGTAGACACATCCAACCTCAAGAAACCCCCACCAACTTCAGTTAAGTGCACTTCTTCAACACATCTTTGAAATTCTCTCAACCTTCCCTCTGAAGCTCTCACATATTTCACACCTTCTCTAATCTTATATAAAGCATCCTCACCTGCCTTCAAACCTTCTTGAACTATAAGGTTCAAGATATGTGCACAACATCTCACATGAAAATATTCACCTTTACATAACAAGCCATTTGCAAATTAAGCCTTTCTTTTAAAATTTTTATCATGCTATCATTGGAAAAGGCATTATCCAATGTCAAAGAAAAAATTTTGCCCTCTATCCCCCAATCTTTAAGCACTCCAAGTACCTTACTAGATAATTCTAACCCGGTATGTGAACTATCCAAATGACAAAATGAAAGTAACTTGCTATTTAACTTCCAATCATTATCAACATAATGAGCAGTCACAGTCATATAGCCTTGGGTAGTTACAGCTGTCCATACATCAGAAGTCAGACATATTCTACTAGGAATATTAGCTAGCACACTTTTTAGCTTTGCCTTTTCACTCAAAAACACATTCTTGCAATCAGCTTTTGCAATGTTTCTAGTAATGGGTTTAAAATTAGGATTCAAAACTTTATTTATTTCCCAAACCCCCTCATACTCGGCATAGCTAAATGGAAGATCATGCTTGATGATACATTTAGCAAGTGCATCTCTATAAGCCTTACTATCAAATTTCCATTACCTCAATAAGCTAGCTTAGTTATCTAACAACACTCCCACGTCTTGGAACTTAGGAGTTATATGGCATTTAGGAATATGGCATCTTAAATGATTGGTACCTGAAACAACTTTACAAGTGTACATTTTTCCACAACCTTTACATTTACATTTTTCAACCCCATCAATTAGACCAAGCTTTTCATAATAATTCCATACCTCAGAAATATTAGTCCTACTTTTCTTTGCCTCTACAGTTTCTTGGTCTTGCCCACCTTCATCCATGCTCTTATTCTTATTACTAGCAATAGTAGTACTGCACTTGAAAGAGGGATTACTAGTTGGAGTTGCATCGGTGTTAATTTCAGGTGGAGATTCCATAATTTCATCCATATTCTCCAAATTTTCTTCAATATTCATAACTGCAAAAATATAAAACAGAACATATATTTAGTAATTAAGATGACAGTGATTTCTACGTGAGCAACACAGCATAGCAAGACTGAATGAAAAAATAACAATATGTCAACAATATGTAATGAAGAAATAACAATATGTCAACAATATGAACGTGCAAAATTACAACTCTTGCCTCTGACTGAATGAAGAAATAAAAATATGTAAACAAATAAAATTGCTAAAATTGTGAGCAGCATAGCAGCAAAGTCGAACCTGCAGCAGGATTTGACTCAGATTCAGGAAGGTGGAGCGGAGGCAGAGGCGGAGGATGACGCGGCGGCGAACGCGGAGGGGACGCGATGGCCGACGCAGAGGGGACGTGGAGGGAGGAGGGATGTCAACGAGGATGCGGAGGCCGACACGGAGGCCAAACGATCGCCGAACACAGACGCGAAGCTTAGGCGGAGCGGAGGCAGAGGCCGAGAGATGTCGACAAGGATGCGGAGGGGACGCAAAGGAGGACGCAAATGGGATGCCGAGGAGGACGCAGAGGGAACGTAAAGTGGACGTGGACGCAGAGCAGAGACCGAACGGTAGCCGGACGCAAACGAGGAGCTTAGGTGGAGCGGAGGCAATAGTCCGCAAATGGAAGTCTGGCAACTACTTAGGGTTCTCAAGATTTTGAATCAGATTTAGGAGAGAGGGACTGTGGTCTGTAGGCTGCCTCCTGCCTGTGGCTGTCTCCAAAGTCTGTAGTGTTACTAGTGTTAGTAGTGTAGTGTAGGTGGAGGGCCTGGAGGCGTGGAGTGTTTCATGAGATGAGAGCTGAGACAATTTTTTTTTCACTTATATTATATATAAATAATTTAATATTACTTATTTAATTTTAATTTATTATATATATATATATATATAACCGGCCAACTCGAAGCCCGTGCGAGCCAGCCCTGCCCGATCTTAGTTGGCCCGTTGGGCCAGACGGGCCGGGCCAAATTCGCCCAGTTTCTTATGGGCTAGGTTTTTTTGAGCCCAGCCCTAGCCCTTTTTATGGGTCGGGCCAATTTTCCAGCTCTACTTATACTAGTAGTGAATGAGCTCATTGACGAACTATGTGGGGCTGGTTATTTTTCTAAATTGGATCTTAAATCCGGGTATCATCAGATCAGAATAAAGCTAGAAGATGTGTATAAGACGAAATTTCGTACTCATGAAAGGCATTATAAGTTCTTGGTAATGCCTTTCGGGTTAACGAACGCTCCAGCTACCTTCCAATCTGTTATGGATGAAATCTTCAAGCCATTTTTGTGCAGGTTCGTGTTGGTGTTTTTTTATGATATTTTGGTGTACAATGTTGACTGGAATTCCCATCTATAGCATCTTGCCTCTGTTCTGCAAGTTCTAAAGGTACATCAATTCCTGGCAAATAAAAAGAAGTGTAGTTTTGGTCAATGAGAAATTAAGTATCTGGGTCATGTGATTTCTCATCAAGGAGTGGCAGTTAATCCCAACAAGGTGAAGAGTGTGGTTAACTGACCTGTTCCTAAGAATATGAAAGGTGTAAGGGGATTCCTAGGCTTAACAGGCTACTATATAAAGTTTATCACTAAGAATCCACTCTTTGCTCTCTAATAGTTAGGATTGAAAAAACAACAGTCAAAGGCCTAGTAGTAGAGGCAATAAATAATTCAATAATTAACAACTTTCGTCCCTTTTTAACAAAATTTTCTCATGTTTTCTTTTAACCTTGGAAGTAAAACTAGGTAGTGGGTCATAAGATCATCCACCCTCTTTTCCACCATTGTTACTGTAACGCCTGATCGCTTTCAGGATGAGTGACTGTCCCCACAAACCAACACAAGACTTTTCAGCGTGCTTTGTCCTTACTCACACGCTTCTTGGGAAACTTCCCAGGAGGTCACCCATCCCTAAATCGCTCCAAGTCAAGCACGATTAACTGTGGAGTTCTTAAGTGATAGGCTACCGAAAAGTAGATGCATCTTGTTGGTATAGGTAGCACTTATTAATTCCTTTAAGTTATCCTCAACTGTACAGTCCCATACCCGCACAGCCTCTGGATCCCTCTCGTTCGGGTGTGTATTCGATTCATTCATGTACCCTTCCCGCTGGAAGCCTGCCAGGAGCCGCTCATTATCCGTGCCTCATCTTTTTTGCACCAGCAATCACTCCCTGCCCTCGTCAGCGCCCGGGATGTTACAGTTACCGCATCTTCATGAGTTTAAGGAAGCCCAACTCATGATGGCTAAATGACACACTATAAAATTGTTGAAGCATGACACAACTGAAAACTTATCACTTCAAACCTTGCACTACACATTTGCTACTTTGCACTTAGCAATTACTCTTTTAAGCTTTTCAATCCAACATTCAAGATAACAGGATACAACACCCTCTTTCCAAAACAACCATAATGTATTTCTCCTTCCTTACTTGGTTTTGATTTACTTCCACTAAGTCAACAAAGGTCAACTCATGGTAAGCTGAATAGTATACTATGAGAGCAATCATATCCAAGTAAGAAAGCCTTGCTAGGATTTGATACTTTTGATGTAAAAGAACCAATTGAGAATCTTGAAAGAGTGCTTGCTCAATATATTCTATTTTGTAAATTTCTCTTATTCTATAGCTTTTTAATTTTCTACTCTTTTCTATATTGTTTGCAAAATATACTTAATATCTTCCTATATCACATGGCATTTGCAAAGTCAAGTTTTCATAGTGGTGATGGTGTGAAGCAAATGGGGAAAATAATATGTTAGCTTCTATTTAGGTCAAATAGAATGTCCTCTCATTATATTTTGTCCCATCTGTTTCACACCAAGATTGCCATGATGACTTGGCTTCGCAATGAACTGTAATGTATGAAAACATTATTAGTATATTTTGCAACCAATATAGAAAAAGAATTCCAAAGAAATTATAGTTATAAGATTAATTTTCATAACAAAATCTAATGGGAAATCACTCTTTCAAGGTTCTCAATTTGACCTTATACATCAAAAATATTAAATCATGACAATATTTCCTTACTTGGATTTGATTGCTTTCATTGTGTATCATTTAGCTCACTATGAGTTGGCCTTCATAAACTTGGTGGAAGTAAATCAAATCCAAGCAAGGAACAAGACATATATGACAATTGTGTTGGAAGAGGGTGTGGTATTATGATCTTGGAAGAGGGTTGCGCAAAGAAACATAAACGTGTCGAATAAGGTTCGAATTGATAAATTCCTATAGTGGTGTCATGTTTCAACAATTTTACCATGTACCATTTAGCCATCATTAATTAGCCTTCTGAGGCTTTATAAAGACACAACTACAGTGGTGAAAAAGAGGGTGGGGGTCTTATGACCCATCACCTGGTTTTACTTCCAAGTTTAAAACAACACAAGGGGAGAATTTTGTTAAAAAGAAGAAGTTGTTAATTATTGAACTATTTAGTGCATCTATTTAAATTAAATGTTTTGGTGATGAATAATTTGGAAGACTCATCATTCTTCGTTGATTATTCCACTTTATTATTTTAACTAACAATCTATCCTCTCGTGTGAACCTGCAGCTATTCAACAATCCACATCCATCCTCTGACTCTGACTTGGATTACATCGGTACATGTGTATTTAGGTAGTTTATAATTATATATATTTTAAGTACTTTAGAATTGTATTTTATTATTAGTTGTAGATGAAGTTTGTGTTTAGAATGGATTTAAGGACTTTATAATCAAATTGAATTGTGTTTAGGAGCTACCTTATATAATGTATTTCAACTTTAGCCTACTCGCTCGCAGATGATTGTATCGTATATTGCATGCTTATTTTACAAGTTTTGTCAAACTTATAAAATAGACAAAATATTAAAATAATACGACTTTCTACATCAGTTATGGCCTTAACTGATGTAGAAAGTAACCTTCTACATCAATTAAAGCCTTGGCCGATGTAAAAAGTCACCTTATACAAATAGAAATCTACTTTCTACATTGGTTAAAGGTTGAACCAATGTAGAAAGTCACATTATTCTACATGGGTTCATATTGGAATCGATGTAAAAACTCTTTTTTACATAGGTTCACCATCCCAATGTAAAAAAACCCCCACTTTTTAAATCAACTAGATCTACATCGGTTCATGAACCAATGTAGAATGCGTGAAATAAGCAATGTTAGAAACTCTTATTACAGTAGTGATTGGCGACATTAAGGTTTTAGCAGCTTTAAATAGGATTTCTTAGGGTTTTTGTTAGGATTTTGTAAGCATTAAATTGTAAAATTAATTTAAATTTTGGTGTAATAAAAATTGATTATATTGATTACCTCCGAAATTAATTATAAAAATTAATCGTACATATCTTAAATAGTACTTTTATGTTTTATTTAATGTATATTATAATAGTATAATATATAATCTATTAATATATAGTGTAATTATAGTATAATAATTATTATTATAGTAATTATTTTTATTTTAATAAAGGTAATTATTTTAAAATAAGGTAATGAAAATTTTTAAAAAGATTGTATATATTATATTATAATAATTAAAGGTAAGTGTATTATTTTAAAATATAAAATTAAAGAAATTAATGTAATTCATAAATATATGTAATTAAGATAATTTTCCTTAATTATAAACTATAAATCATGTTAGTTTAAAATATTTAATGTTATTTTAAAATGTAAAATTAAAGAAATTAATGTAATTCATTAATATATGTAATTAAGGTAATTGTCCTTAATTATAAATTATAAATCATGTTATTTGAAGATATTTAATGTTATTTAAAAATATTTAATTATATTAAATATCGATTGTGGTATCATACACGATTGAATAGAAAGTATAAAACTCCTATATTTGATTAATAAATTTCAATCAAATATATATTTTAATTTTAGAAAGCTCAACCTCTTATGGTGAGAATTAACTTTAAATATGATGAGAATTGATATATGGTGTAATAAAGGAGTGAAAATTATTTTAATTTATTACTCATTATATGATGAATATTTCTAAATTTGGCATACTTTTTAATATAAGTAATGAAAATTAGTTTTTAAAATATAATATATATATATATATATATATATATATATATATATATAAAAGAAGAGTTGCTAGAACATTTTTTCTTGCCCAATCTAAGGGCATATAAGTCATTTTAAATTTTTTGCATTTAATTTATTTTTTTTTGTAGAGACCACGAGTATCCTCTACTGGAGGCAATTATGCTCGTGCTGGGTAGGATCATTATAGGTGACAAAGCTCTCCCTTTAAGGATTTAATGTAGCATTCTCACTTTTACTTACTAATCTATTTTTCCAATTATTTTATATTTATCTCTGGAGAATCAGATGGAAATCTCAAGAGTCTGATACCCACAATTATGTTTGTATTAATGAATACTAGTTAGTTTATATTTTTAATAATTTTTCAAACTAGAGCTCAAGAAAGGGTAAAATGATCATTTTGCTCTTAGAAAAACTAGATAAATGAGAAAATAGATAAAAATGGCTTTAAAATATACTTAAAATAATTAATAATAATTTTAGAAATTTTTTAGAAATTTATTGAGATGATTTTCACGAAATGACCAGAATACCACTAGTTAACTACGAAAGCCAATAGAGACTTTTTGATCTCAAAATATTTAAAAAATTTCTATTGAATATATTTTAATTATAAAAATTTTATTTTAAGGAAAAAATAGTGAAAATCTAAAAATTATATTTATTTAACAAAAACATTATTTATTAGCTTAATAAATGAACTTTTTAGTGAAAAATTATTATAAATAAATAATAAATGGAAATTTTCTGTAAAATTTTTGTAAGACCCACAAAAATATATGTGAGAGGTGTGGCCAGATTTGCCTAAAACTTATCCAAGAACCCAATCTAATTTTATTACAATAAGTCAATATTTAATTATTTTTAATATCTAATAATTATATAAAATAAAAATTTGAGAATTTTCTAACCTAATTGTTTCTGGATTGGCACCAACTTTCAGCCACATGGGAAAAGGACACTCAAAAATATTATTTTGTTAATTTTGAGTACAAAATTTAATTCTAAAATGCACCTATTTTAACCTATAAATAACCCTTCCAACCATTATACTATTCTTACTTCTCTTTTCAAAAATTTGATCCTCTCCTTCTAGTATGCTTGCTGAACCTTTTCTCTCCCCTTTAAGCCTTGATTTTTTTTTCTCGCCATTAAATCACCACTAGCACTTAAGTTTAATTCTTAAACCTTAAAACCTCCACTGCTCTTCCTAACACCACCAACAAGCCACACTTAGAGGTAAATGGCGAGTGATGTTTAAGCTTCTAAGTTGTTTTCTTAATGGGTATATGTATTGGGTTATCCCTTAAACCCATATTATTATATTAATCCTACTATTATCACTATATATATATATATATATAAGTATTTATCTAGTTTCTTGCTCATTTTTACTTCTTGGTTTACTTTAATGACATTGTATTTGTTGTTCATTTATTTCATTGTCCTTGTTATTTACTTTAATTAATGTTGTTATTTATTTTAATTTCTTATTTCATTTAAATTGTCCATTTACTTCTTGTCATTTACTTTATTGTTTATTTAATTCTTGCTATTATCTTTATGTTATTTTAAAGTTATTATTATGTTGGCTATCTTTTTTCCATTGCTATTTATATTAGTTAGCTTTATTGTTTAATTTTATTGCCATTTAAGTTTATTGTTATTTATTTCTTTATATTGCCTTTATTTCTTTACATTCCATTATTATTGATGATTCATTATGCTTTAAAATTTATTATTATGCTATGATGAATTATTATTTGAGCTTACTTAATATAAGTTACTTATTTTAGGGTTAAATATGTTTTTGGTCCTCCAAAATTTGACTCATTTTGGTTTTAGTCCTTAGAAAAAAATTTCCTTGAATAAAATCTCTCAAATATTAAAAATACCCTAATTAAATCCCTATACTAAGCTTTGTTTAACTTTTCTGTTAAATGATGGTCACATTAGCATCACAGTCACCATTAATTTGCTAATTTGGTCGTCCATGTCAATTGTTATTTCTAGTTTAGATTAATAACATACTTTTTGAATAATTTATTACATGATTAATCCTAAACCACATATTTTTTTAACCATAAAGAAAAAATAATTACCCAATTTTTTATTAAAAAATTATCATTGAGTACTTCAGGTAATAAAATATTTTACTTGGAAGCTGATATGGTCATCATTTAATAGAACAGTTTACCAGAGTTTAGCACAGGAATCTAATTAAGATATTTTTAATATTTGAGGAACTTTATTCAAGAATTTTTTTTTCTGAGGACTAAAACTAAAACAAATCAATTTTTTGAGGACTAAAAACATATTTAAGTTTATTGTTATTTATTTCTTTATATTGCCTTTATTTTTGTTGTTGTAACTCTCACTTTACATTCCATTATTATTGATGATTCATTATGCTTTAAAATTTATTATTATGCTATGATGAATTATTATTTGAGCTTACTTGATATAAGTTACTTATTTTAAAAATTTTGGATCACTTATAATAAAAAATTTGGACCCTATTCCTCCTAATGGGCTCTCGGTCCTTTTGTTAAAAATAAGGCTAGAAACATTTTTTTATAACAATATGATAACTAAACAACTAAAATAAATAAAGTTGGTTAAGAAATAAATATAAATTATAAAATGAATTTTTTCTTGACCACTTGATAAATACCTCAAATTTTATATACAAATGGATTTAGAATGAAAAACAAGCAATCATGGGTATTTTCCTTACAAAGGGCATTCAGCCTAATTAATAAGCAAAGTAGACAATTTTTTTTTTACAATCAAATTATTTATATAAACTTAACTTGAACTAAAAAATAAAGGCCTTAGGTTTGTAGGGCAAATTTGGCGCTTAGAGTTCTAACAAGGAGCTTAGATGAAATTAAAAATTTAAATCTTTGTGAAATATTCAAAAATTTAAGTGACCTTTCATCTTTACAACAAAATTTAGTAAGTAACAAAAGAGCATATACAAAATCCTTTATCACATAATATCACTATACAGAGAATTACTATTTTAGGCTTAAATATGTTTTTGGTCCTTGTAATATACTGTTTTTTTTATTTTGGTCCTTATAAAAATATTTTTTTTAAAATGGTCCTTGTAAAATTCTTTTTTTTGATTTTGGTCCCTATTATTTTGTTTAGTCCTTGTAAAATATTTATTTTTTTTGTTTTTGTCCTTATAATATGTAAACAATTTGCTTTTAGTCATTCCCAAATTTTTTTCGAAGGACTAATTCAAAATAAACAAAATATTATAGGAACTAAAAAAAAAATAGATATATTAAAGGGATTAGAATAAATAAAAGGACCAAAATATAAAAAAAAATTACAAGGACCATTTTAAAAAAAATAATTTTATAAGAACTAAAAACAAAAAAGTAATATTTTATAGGGACCAAAAATATATTGAAACCTACATTTTAACTAACATTTGCCAACAGTACTACCACAAATACCACATCTGAAATGGTGATTATTCCAAAAGCTATACCAAGAGGCTTGTATTCAGTCACGAGCTACAACAAGAACTTGTTTACCAACATTGCGACCACTATAGAGGCCAACCAAGGCTGCAGGTCCATTCTCAAGGCCCTCAGCTACGTCTTCCACATACACAACCTTCCCTTCTCTGATATGAGGTAGGACAAACTCCAAGAATTTGGGATATAGGTGATAGAAATCATTAACAACAAAACCTTCCACGCGAACCCGCTTAAATATGAGATTTGCCAAATTTGTTACACCTTCAGGTTGTGTAAGATTATACTGTGAGACCATTCCACAAACAGGTATGCGACCATGGACTCTCATATTTGGGAGTACGGCATCAAGTGTCTTGCCCCCAACATTCTCAAAGTAAATGTCAATGCCTTCTGGAAAGTATCTGATGCATAAATTGATATGGACCAGTCATTAGTGTATATTGAATGGACAAATTTAATCCAAATTTCTCTATCACAAGACTGTTAAATACTGAAATACTGACCTTTTCAATGTGGAATTGAGGTCTGACTCTTCTTTGTAGTTAAAAGCTTCATCAAATCCTAATTTATTCTTCAAAAGATCCACCTGGTTGTGCAACACACATTCAAATGAGACAAGAACTAGATATTTTTGTTGGTGAGCAAATATAAATGTTTAATTACCTTTTTAGTCCCTATAGTTGCACAAATTTTGTCTTTTGGTTACTATAGTTAAAAATAATTTGTTTTAGTCCCTATACATGCACTTTCAATATCAATTTGGTCCATGCTGTCACGTGTATCTTAACTCTATGAAATAAAGCCTTCACAAAATAAAAATTGATTGTGTAAAACCGCTACAAATTGATATTTTCTGGTATTTTTTATTTAATTTGTAGCGATTTAAAATGGTAGGGATTAAACCGATATCGAAAGTGTATGTATAGGGACTAAACAAATTATTTTTAACTATAGAGACAAAAGATAAAGTTTGCGCAACTATAGAGACTAAAAAAATAATTAAACTAAATATAAACAAAGGATTTCAGGTCCTTTTGATTAGATTAGACTACTATTGCTGGTGTATGCCATAATTCTCTTAATAAAAGCTCAGGTTTATTTTTGGGGTAAGGCTTGGATTGGATACCTAACTAACCGGATACGTTTGGAAACAAGCTTCAGCAAAGGACCATAGTGATACAATTTTATGAAGTACAGAAAACATTATAGAGTGCAACTTCTGATATTTAACAAATAACATATGGTCTTTCCATAATAATAATAATAAAACTTATATGTAATTTAATTCTACATCTTGGGAAATCCCAAAGTATGTCTCAAAGTTTTCACTAACAAGGAATTTACAATTAACATGGAATATTATTACGCTTGAAAATAGGCAAAATATTTAGGCTAATTCAAAATAGTAGTTTTTTAAACGAAAAGTTGATGCTGATTTATCATTCATGTAGACATATAGAAACGACAATAAATAGAAGAATACCTTCTCTTTACTTCCAGCACTTCCAACCACGTAACAACCAGTCAATTTAGCAAATTGACCAACAAGTTGACCAACTGCACCAGAGGCAGCTGAAACGAAAACATTATCTCCTTTCTTGGGAGAGCCCACTTCAAAGAAACCAGCATAAGCAGTAATTCCTGGCATACCTGTGTTCAAAGAACAAGCAAACAAGGGTCATAAGGAACAATAAAATGTGAGAAAAAAAAAATGCAGCAAGCATCCATAAGCTTGCTCGGATGCTAGCTAAGATTCATTTTGAAGAAGCAAAATATATATACAAACAAAATCAAACAGAAAATTAGTACAACATAAACAATATAAACTGAGGCTTGCGTATCATATTGATATATATCGGGTGCAAGATTCAATAAGAATCAACATAAATTGTGTTTCTTGAATACATACCAAGAATACCAGTATAATACGAGAGCGGGACATCAGTGTGCTCAATTTTGAAAAGTATTAGAGTTGAGGAGACTATGCTGTACTCTTCCCATTTAGTAAAACCCCACACTAAATCATCTTTCTTATAATCTAGGTGTCCAGATTCTAGGACTTTTGACACCCCACATCCTGTTAGTGGCTGCATTTACACAATAATTAGTAACCAAATAAATTTATGATTAAAAAATATATTTTCAAAACTACAATATAAACATTGTGTTTATTAAAGTGTATCTTTATTTAAAGTATTTACACTGAAACCATGGCATTCATCAGCAGCCGGATATATATGATGGACTGCTTTCTCATTGAACCATGACATTCTCATTGCTAAACTGTTTTCTCAAAAATACAAAAAGCTTCATTGCATTTTTAGTTCTTTAGTATTGCAATTGTGTAATTTTGGTCCCTTTTTTCAAATGTGCCAATTAAGTCACTTAAGTTTTCTCTCATTTTTAATTAGGTCGTCCTTCCTCCTCTATTCCATTCAATAAATGGAATTAACTGACATGATAAACTAGGCATAACATGGCAGCGTACCAACTAAAATATACAAAATATTTAAACTACAATAACTTGAAAAGATGCCGACTGTATTGACTTAATTATCATGTTGACTATGCTTGTGAGTGAATATTTGTTTTTATGACAATAATGAACAACAAAAGAAGAAATATCTTTACATTCTAAGAAAATTAATGAGTTAAATATTACATGAAATTAGGATAAAGTAACCTAATTGTAAATGGTTGAAATTATAAGGGACCCAATTGACCCAAATGGATGAAATTATGTTTCAATATTTTTATTCTAAAAGCAAGCTAAGAGTCAAACACGAAATTCTTTATCCAAGACAAAAGTTATCTAAAATTACTTCAACTCAAAGTCATTTTTTAACTCAAAACCAATTCATCTGAATATTTACATAAATATTACTTTAACTGGTATGAGAATCAATTCCTAAAACATAAGATCAAATATGTGAACATTTTGTTAGAAGTATTGTTAAAAAATAAAAAGATGGAAAGAAATACTATGTCGTGGCAATAGCCACTGTCCTAAAGACAAATTTCAGTAGACCGCTGGTACAACTCAAAATCTGGTTTGCTCCCCAAGATTTACATAGCGTGCACTCGAGGCCAAAACTCTTGTTAATACAAAGCAAAAGAAAGAAAGAGAGAAAGGTTGAGAAGTAGAGAATTGCTCTTTTGATGTCAAAATTATTGTTGCTACTCCTTTATATAATGCAAAAAAAATCAGATAGTTAAAAAAAATTTAAATAGCTTTTAACACAAAAACAAAACTGATGAGTATGAATGAATGATTAATTAAAGCAATTAATATGTCAACGGTAACAAATCAATTAATATGCTAACAGTAAAAAAGAAATAATTAGCACTTATATGTCATTATTTTCACACATTTTACTTAAAATGTATTTTAACACGATTTTGGAAGATCAAATATAAATAGAAACAGACAGTACACCTTTTGTGTGTCAAAACCCATTGTGAGATAGCTTGGTAATGTACGATATAACATTGTGGTTCGATAACGATAATAGATAGCATGTGAATTAAATATTACAAAACAAAAGAAAATAAAGTGAGAAAAGTTTGATGACTTACAGAGCCAGGTGTATAGGTATGAAGTCCCTCGGGGCTATCCGTCTTGGTCATGAGGATTCGCATGTAAGGATCACAGGAGAGGTAGAGATTTTTGAGGAGGACCTCATTGGAACCTTCTGGAACCTTCAATGTTATGGTGCCTTCCACGATGTTCATGTCAGATTCCTTAGGAAAACCACTCACATATTCCCTTAGGACCACTTGTTTGTTCCTCACCTGCGCCATCTTAATTCGTAGCCTGTTTCAGTGTGTTGTTTATGTTGTGGGTTGTGTTTGTGTTTCACTTTTGATGCGGCGGATATATATTTATAGAGTGAATGGCGAGGGAGAATGGAAAAAATCAATTACGGCTTGTGTTAATGTGTCACTGCCCACGTATAGCTATTAGTAAATAGGTTTAATTACACTTTATGCTACTAAAATTTTATCATTTTATAGATTTTGTTACGGCATTTTTTTTTTCTCTCATTTCGCTATTCTATTTTTGAAATCTTGTGAATTTGTCCAATCTTACAAATTTTTATTTAACAAACAGTTGATGATTGAACAAAATTTGCAAGATTTCAAAAATCGGGTGATTTCAAAAATCGGGTGACAAGATGCAAGAGAAAAAATGTGGTGGCAAAATCCACAAAATAATTAAACTTGTGTGGCATAAAGTGTAATTAAATCTAGTAAATATCAAGGTCCAATGTAGATGCAGAAAATTGCTGTAGGTTGGATAATTATGCAGGATTAGACTATACTTGTAAAATGGTTGGGTACATATTAAATAAATATTGTTTGGCTGTTCAAAAAATAAAATAAAAAAAGGTACGTGTTTGACTGCATTTCTTCCAGCAAATGGTTTTGCTTGACAAGTTTTCATAAATCAAGACAATAAATAAATAAATTAATTAAAAACAATAAAAACTGAAATAAATCAATTTTTTTAACAAGTTAAAATTAATTTATATATATAAGTTCATTTTAATTCACCAGAAAAGTTTAATTTATTTACTTATTTTTTTATCTATAAGTTATTATAAAATTTATTCAAATTAATTAAATAAAGGTATCTCATTTTGTTTTGATTTGATGTAGTAAGATATTTTATTAATTTATGATAAAGTAATATGTCAAATTAATTCTTAAAATAATGAGTATTGAATAATTTAATTCTTTGAATTATAAAAATATTATTTTAATTTATAAAGTTATTAAATATTGATGATTTTAATTTTAGTTTTTGTAATTTAAAGATTGAAATGACTATCATTTGGTAATATTAGAAACTAAAATAACTGTCATTTATTAATTTTAAAGATTAAGATAATATTTTGTGACTTTGAGAATTAGATTGAATGATACTTGTAATTTTAAAGATTAATTTAATATAATTACTCTTTATTACAATAAAAATATTAATAATATATTTTTAATAAAATTTTTTATTAAATGACATTTACATAAAATTTATTAAATAATGGTAATTTTATTTTTAATTTTATAAAATCTACATAAATATGAAATTCATTTAAAAAAGTTACTAACCTTCCTTTTTGGGTTATGGTCACACTCTGAATATAAACGTGAACGCTAATAACTTCTCATGTGAACACGCTTTGAATGTAGCTTTCTCATCTAAAGGGTATGACCTAGCTACATTCTGAATCTTGCCGATTATAGTGGAACAATTCAGAATAATTGAGATAGTTCACGTTTTCAATTTATAATGGTATTTACTTTAGGTTTTGGAAAATTATATATATATATATATACATATACATATACATATATGTATATGTATATGTATATATATATATAAGGGTATTAATAAAATTTAAATAAAAGTTCTATTAATTTATTATTCTTCCTCAGTAGCTTACATTTTTATTTTTTACTTTAATTTTCTATATATAATGTGTTTCTAATTTGATTCTAATTATACAAATGGACTCGGTCTATCTGATTATGATTAGGCATTTAGTATTCATGGTTGTAGTGAGACTTTCTGAATTAATAATATTTTCAAAGTCAACTGTTTGGATAATGTGGTATTGTTATATTAATCATAAAATTTGACGGAGACTGATTCCAATTGAATAAAAAAGAATATTAATTTTCCATAAAGAAATTAATTTAGGATGTCATGTGTGGATAGGAAAAAGAAGGAAGAGACTATTATCAACAGGAAAAATTGGGAGAGTTATTACAAATAGCAATGAATGGTATCTAAGAGTACATGCATGCTATATAATTTTCAAATACTTTTTTCAATATAACTAATTTGTATATTGAATATGTATTTGTATAACCATAAAACAAATATAATTTCAATTTTTTTTTACTAATAATAAAAATATAAATTAGAATATAAAATATATAGACTTAAAATTTTTAATTATTTAAAAAATAAGTTAATTTAATTAATGAAACATTATTTAAATTTAAATGATGATTTACAAATATCATATTATACTTAATAGTAGATTTTAAACCTGTGCGTTACACAAGTTTGTTTAAATTATATATTTTTTACATTTGTATTTATTAGTATTTTAAAAATATATGTACATAAATAAAATTATTAATTTTTAATTAAAATATTTAATAGTAAATTAAATATAATTACATTAAAATTGAGAAAGATAATTAATTATATTTTTAATTGAGCAGATGTTGTGTTCAAAAATATCAAGCCTATTGAAATTTATTATGATTTGTTCTTTCTTCAAGTAATGAAAGTGCTACAATACTTGTATGAAATGCATAAATTCAAAATGAATGTAAGCATAATAAATATGAATATATAAGTTTTTAAATTTGAGTGTTTATTTTTGTTATTGTGGATATTATGTTAGCACATACTTGATTTTTGTGTGTTTATAATTAATAATTTTAAATGTATTTATTGTAAAAATTAAATTTTATTTTAAAGCTATTGAAATAGTATGATTTTTATTAAATATATATAGTTGCTAATTATTTTAAAATAGCTTTTTAATTATTTAATTTATTGATTTTAATTATGTGATATTGTTAAAATTTTGAGTTGGTTAACCTAAACGCAACATAAATTAAACACTCTCAATTAGTGTAATGACATTTGTCTATTATTATTATTATTGTTGTTGTTGTTGTTGTTGTTATCATTGTTGTTGTTGTTGTTGTTGTTATCATTGTTGTTGTTGTTGTTGTTATTATTATCGTTGTTGTTGTTATCACTGTTGATATTATTATTATCATTATTTTTATTATTATAGTTGTTGTTGTTATTCAATTTTAATTTCATTACTTATTGCTTTTTAAAGTTATTTATCTATACGAATAATTATATGTTGCAGACTTTATATCTTATAATTTAACTATTATAAGGATTATTTATATATAAAAATTATTATTTATATGTGTTACTAATTTTTTTAATATTATTACATACTACTGTTTACATATTACTATTTTTTTCTCATTCTAAGTAAATTTAGCAAGACAATGCTATTCATAATAATAATTACATTATTATTGTATACTCTACAACTATTTTATATTTATCATATATAATGGGTATTTATTATTATTTAAGGTCTAAATTTATAAGAATAAAAAATCATAATGTCTTATAATTAACTATTATAAATTTTTTATTATTATATTTAATTATTATTATTATTATTTATATATTAATTATACATTAAATTTAACCAGTATTGTAAATTAGGTACTATTTAATTAATCAATTTAATGTACTATTTAACATAATTTATCTAAAAATACATGTAATGCTTTTGCATCAATTTAATAGTCATTTTCAAAATATTATATATAGGTGAGGGAAAATTATGAAATACAATTAAGTAAACCTACTACTACTATTACTACTTCTTGTTGTTGTTATTGTTGTTGTTGTTGTTGTTATTATTAAGGTTTAATGCTATAAGAATAAAAAATTATAATGTTAAAATTGACCCTTACGAATTTGAAAGGAGTCTATTTATGATTATTGTTATTATTATTAAATTTTAATTATCAAAATTGTGTAATTGTTATTATTATTGTACTCAATTTAATTTTTTATTAAAAGTAAACCTTGTAGAGATAGACAGATATTAGTCTATAATTAATTTATTTTATGAAAATAATTTATTATTTTTTATATTATAATTTATTTTGAACAATTAATAAACATCAAAGTATATAATAAACTATATTAATAACATGTATAGACATATAATTAGGCAATTGAATTAAGTAGAAAAATTAAAATAATTAATTAGATAATTTAACTATATAAAATTCATTAAATTGTGTTAAGTGAATTATATAAAAATATATGAAAAAATAAATTACTGAATTAGCAGTAAATTTGTAAGAATAATATACTCCTTTTATGTCTTGTTAAACAAAAAAACATATTGTAAGTTGAAGATATAAAGTAAAAATAAGATTATTAATTTTTGTTGCTCAAAATGAGAAAGATTAAAAATATATACATTATTTATAATATAATAGTAAATGAAAAAAATATAAGAACATACGTGACAAACATGAACAATAATAATCAAAACATAAATAACATAACAGTAAAATGAGAAAAGAAAAAAAGAAGAAAAGAAATACACAAAGATGATACCCGTAAAAAGAAAAAATAAATAATAAAAAATACAGAATAAGATGATGTACCTAATGTTGGTTCTTAATTCATACTTCTCATCCTTCGCCAAATTCATTGAATGATATACTATAAAAACTCTTTTCTCTCATCTGCACAAAAAGTTTCATTGCTGTAAATTAATTAAAACATATTAAACAAAATTCTCTTTCTATCAACCACAAGAGCAAAATAAGAGAAATAAAGTATAAAGCCAAGAAAAGAAAAATAAACAAATGAAAAGACAAAGAATGAAAGAATATACCTGTTAGTCGACCGTAAACCTCAATAAAAGAATAATATATAAGAAAGAAAGGTACGATAATGATTCAAGCATTTTTCAGTTTTACGAAACAAAATCAAAGGATTAATTAGACTTGAAATGGTAATTTGGACTTTACAAAAAATTAATTATCCATTAAAGTGGAAATAAAGACTTTCAGTTTATTTTTAACTTTAATTTTTAAAACCCATTCACTAAAAATATTTTTTATAATTTTAATTTAATACAAAGTTTGGAAAACTAATAAAACTAAATTAAATGAAAAAAAAATTGAAATGACTTATATACCTCTAGTTTAGGCAAGAAAAATTGCTCTAACAATCTTTCTTTTATATATATAAAGAGAAAGATTATATTAAAACTTATGCTCAAATTTATTTTATTTTTTAAACAATTGCTTTAAAACATGTTTTATGAATAATATTAATTAAAGTTAAAGATTTAATACACACATAGTTAAATTTAAAATAATTTATTTTAAATAATAATTGTGGATAAAAATTAAGAATTAAATTATCATATATGAGTCTATTTTATTTTCAATTTGGTTACTTAATAATGTTTTACAAACAATAATAATTAAAAAGGGTTTTTAGATATTTAATTAAATTTTAAACAATTCATAATAATTTATTTAAAATAATAATTAAGAATGGAAATTAAGAGACAAATTATTTTAAATATTTTTCAATATATATATATTTACATTATTCTCTTTTAAATAATATTTATAAACTAATTTTTTAAATAATAATATATATAAAAAAATTTAAAGTATATGTATCTATATTAAATTAGGAATAAATACTTTTAATTTAATAATTACTTTTTAAATATATAAATAAAGCATTAAATATCATATTAATGCTCAAGTTCAAGTCTATTTTACTACATAGACTAGTTACTTTATAATATATTTTATGAACAATAACAATTAAAAAGGGATTTTTAAATATTTAGTTAAATTTGAAATGATTCTTAATAATTTATTTAAAAGAATAGTTAAAGATAGAATCTAAGAAATAAATTATTATTATTATTATTACTATTATTATTATATATAATTTTAATATATATTTACATATTTATAAAATTTAACTACACATTTATAAAATTATTAGTTTTGAAATATGTCTAACTTTTATAATATTATAATATTCAATGTTATTAATATACTATTTATATATCTAACTTTTTTTTATCATCTTTTGGTTTTTTTTAAATTTAACTACATATTTATAAAATCATTAGGTTTGAAAAATATATAATATTTTTTAATAATATAGTTTTTAATGTTATTATTATAGTATTTATATATTTAAATTTTATCCATAAAATCTTTATTGTTAATTTTTTTTTAAAAAATATATTTTAAAGTAACTAATTAAAAATAAAATAGACTTATGTATATACATAATAATTTATTTTTTAATTTATATCCTTATTATTAATTAAAATAAAATATTATGAATTATTTTAAATTTAACTACGTATTTATAAAATCAATAGTTTTAAAATATATCTAACTTTTTATAATATTTTAATATTAATGTTATTATTATGTTTTGAAAAAATATTATTATTATAATATTTATATATCTAACTTTTTTTAATCGTCTTTAGTTTTGAAATATATTATTTACATATTTATAAATTTGACTGCATATTTATAAATTATTAGTTTTGAAATATATCTTACTTTATAATATTATAATATTCGATGTTATTCATATACTATTTAATATCTAACTTTTTTTTATCACTTTGGTTTTGTTTTAAATTTAACTACATATTTATAAAATCATTAGGTTTGAAAAATATATAAGCTTTTTTAATAATATAATTTTTAATGTTATTATTATAGTATTTATATATTTAACTTTTGTCCACAAAATCTTTATTTTTAATTTTTATTGTTTTAAATATATTTTAAAGTAACTTAATTAAAAATAAAATAGACTTATGAATATACATAATAATTTATTTTTTAATTTATATCCTTATTATTAATTAATATAAAAATTACGAATCATTTTAAATTTAACTACGTATTTATAAAATCATTAGTTTTAAAATATATCTAACTTTTTATAATATTATAATATTTAATGTTATTATTATGTTTTAAAAAAAATTATTATTATAGTATTATATATCTAAATTTTTTTATCATCTTTTAGTTTTGAATATATATTCTTAACATAAAATAATCAAAATTGTATAATAAAATAATAAATAGTATTAATAGGAACAATTAAATTTTTCATTAAATACATTTATGTCTGTTAAATTTGATTATATCCAATGGCTATTATCATATTTAAGCTTCGATTTATGGTAGAGATTTGTTTAAGTCTCCTTTACATATATATATATATATAGATTGATTAAAAAATTACGTATTTAATAAAATAATTAAGGATAGTAAATCTGCTTTGATTGGATAATTAATTAAAGGGGAAAAATGATTAGATTAAAATATAAACTCATAAAACACATATTACAAAATCTGAAGGATGTAACTACATAAAAAGAAGGTTAAATTAATCCAAATATTCCAATAATTTTATAGAGTTTTTAATTAAGTTCTTACAGTTAAAAATACTTTAAAAAAATTCTTATAATTTAAAAAGTTTATAATTAAATTCCTACTACGCTAATGGTGTTATAACTCTATTCAAAATTCTATTTTTAAGATATATGAGTAGCAACAACTTAGAAATCTTAAAGTTTAATAAAATTAACTAATTCACAATATCTCACAAACTACGTAACTCAAAGTTCTCTATTACACCAAAAATATATAGGAATAAGGGACCACTTCTATTGAGGACAAAAATATTTTTCTTTAATTTTCTCCTTTATTAAAGATTTAATCATTACCAAAATAGATAATATATATACCAACATTACGTTGGTCCAAGTGGACTTGAGTTCGGATTCCTTAAATAAGGTCTTGGATTCGAGTCTTATGAATAGAAAAAAGCATAGTTGAGAGGAGAAATCTCACTAAAAGTGGTGAGCCAGGTTTTTTGATGGAGATTAGCCATCGACAAAGCCGGTGGATACTTTGTACCTATAATATGGTAACAAAAAATATATATATAACAATTGAATAAATAAAATACCCATAAGTTTTTAATTATTTATTATATATAAGGATGAGATAAATATTTTAGAAGTCATTAACATTTTGCTTAATTAATTAGATATAACCGTTTTTTTAATGGATGTCATAAAGTACTAATATTTTCCTTAGGCATAATTGACTCCCGAATTCAAATCTAATTTTGAAGACTTTTATTATTTTTAATGTATTTTTCAACGTTTTTCCAAATAAAAAAAATTGGTGACAACTCTATTTTTTCAACCTTTTTTTTTATTCATCGTCTCATAGCAATCCTAATTATGATAATCACGTTAATAATTAATTTACCAATAGTCACATTATTCCATCTTTCTTTCATCGGTTAGGTCTACATTTAATTAGTTGAGGCAGCTAATAGGAAGATAAATGTGGAGCCTAGGATAATTGCCTTAATTACCATAGCCATGACCCTTGCTAGAGACTTGACCCCCCTATCACAAATATGTGTGGGAAATGCACGCTTTGTCATCGTCAATAATGTGAAGTACGTTTCTGCCAAACTGTTTGTGAAAGCAACATGTTCACAGAGCCAATGGCAACAAAAGGTTGGGTTATATGCCCTACCTTTGGAGTTAGGTTTTTCTTCTCCTATTTGTTTTGTCTTTTTTATCCTTTTTTACTGTTTCTAAACAAATTATTCAATCGACGTTAAATATAAAAATATATTTTTAAACTTGTCATTGAAATAATATGTCATCAATTAATTTAATTTTAATATTTTTTAAAATTTCAAATATTCATATTTTTATTTTTTTTAGCTTTATTTTTATTGCTGATAAAATAATATTTTTTTAAAAAAATTTGAACCATTTAACAGTATTTTTTATTAAATTATTATTTTTCATATATGTATGTATGCAAAATGTACAAGTATATTTGGTGGCTTATTAATATGCAGCAGGCTAGTGACAGGTGTATGTGTGGAGACGTAACTTGCATTAATAAAGCCTTTGTATATTTTGATGGAAATGGAGTACAAATAAAGTAGATGGATGAAAATAAGAGTTAGAACTTGTTTTTTTTCACCTTTTTATTTTGTTACAAAAATTTTAGAGGGAGGATATAGTGTCCCTGTCCAAGGTATGAAAAGCCCTCAAGCTCAAAGATAATTAGAAGAGGAACCTATGTTTATCTCATTAAAAAAAGTTATTTAATATTATTATTTATACAGTTTTAATTATTAGTTAGTCTAGTGTATTGATAATTAATGTGTGCTTCTTCCTTGGTTATTAGGGTTCAAATCCAAATTTTTATTTCTTGTAAGGTCCTTGACTTTTCTATTAATCTCTCACACTGAAAAACTAATTAGTATTAGTTTCAATTAAATAGGTTGTCTCTTAATATATCAATTCTCATCAATTTGATATATTGCTAATTTTTTTGTTGGGTTCACCCTAAGAGACTCGAACCTGCGATCTGTCAAATATGAGACTCTATTTTCTCCACTTGACCAATTCCTTGATTTTTTCCCTTTTTTAATAAATACACCTGTCATGTTATCTTTTATCAATCTATTATTACTTTTTTTGAAAATTGTTAAAAAAATAATTACATTAGATTTTTATTTTAATATTTGTATATACTAAGTAGAATTTTACATACTAGATGATACCCACCTAAAAATGGGGCTTGTGTGATTGCCCACTCCAAACATGCTTAAAAACACCACTGTATGTCTAGATATATAAAGTGACAAAAATAGAAAAATTTTAAAATATTAAGTGCCTTTTCTGTTATGGAAAAAATGAATTCTTATATTTTTAATAAAATACTTTTTATTACATATTTATTATATTAATTTTTCTATCATATGCATTAAGTATATAAATAGACAAAAATAGAAAAATTTTAATATAATAAGTGCTTTTTCTGTTATTGATATAATGAATTCTTACTTTTCTAAAAACAAAAATCATTTGCATTTTTTTGTAACTTTGTGCTATCTCTCAACCAAGAGTTAAAAGATTAATCTTTCGAGATACTAAAATCTATTCAAGGGAGATGATTTTCTAACAACCAGATTTATTTTTTATCTTTTAACTTATGTACCTTGAGCACAAACTAAGAAAACATTATTAATTTTGAATACAAAATCTTAATAGAAAAGATTTTTAGGAATTATGTATATTCTCATTAGGTCATGTAATTCATTTACATTAAGTATTTTTCATTTCATTTTTTTTTCTTTTTTATATATCTTTAATACCATTAATTAAAGAGTTTAATGGTCATAGCACTGATAGTGTAAAGTAGTTTTACACTTTCATTCAATCATAAACCACCATTTATTGTAAATTTGTTGAATTTTATAATAAATACTTTAAAAATCATATTAAAGGTAATTTCTGATTGAATGACAGTATAAAACTTTTAAAAATCATATTAAAGGTAATTTATGATTGGATGATAGTATAAAATTTTTACACTAACTGTATATAACCATTAAACTCTTAATTAAATATAGTCAATTTTGTATTCAATTTAAATTTAAATTTTGAACTTTGACATATCATACCAAATTAAAAGACATAGAGACATGCCTTAATTCAAATAATTTATTTTTATAAATTCTTTTTCAATGTCAAAAATCTTAACTCTTTAATTTATTTCTATATAATAAAATAGGATCCTCCTTTCTAATCTTATTATACTTTTTCCTTCTTTAAAGATGCATGATGATTTAACTATTGTTGAAAGATTTCCTTAAAAAAATTATTATTTAAAGAATAAGTTACATTCTCGTTCCTTGAAAGATTAATATGCAATCTATTTTAATGTAACGAACATTAGAGGATTTTTATTTTTTATTTTTACTTTTATAACTCTCACCATTTAACAATTAGTTTTGAATCTCTCAAGTGAACTTTGAAATGAAGATTCTAAGCAAAGCTTTCAAAGTTGATACTATGAGTGTTCAAAACATTATTTCGTCTGCTAAAGTTAGAAATTTGGTAATATATATATATATATATATACACACACACACACACACGTACATACATACAAAAAGTAGTTGTTGACAACCTTAGAGAAAAGAAAAATACTCCTAAGAATTTTATCCTTAATTACTTAATTTTACTAACAAACTTGTTTACATTAAATGGACTAGTTTAATTTATAAAATAAAAAAGAGAACATTGTACTTTAAGCATCATTTAAGGAGAAAAACTGTATTTTACTCTTATTCAAATAATAATAATAATAAGTTTTGTTTCATATTTTTTTCTTTTATTTCCATTTTTAAATTTTATTTCCATTTTATTTAAATTTAAAAATACCCATATAATACACAAAAAAATTACTATTTTTTAACGGTTGTGAAATACAATTTTAATTGTTAATATCCTAATAATACTTGTATAAAAACAAAAGTAAATACCTATGTAACTTGAATGTCAGCTTATCCAGTTTAACTTGAATTGTTCCAAGAAAATGGGGAAGATTTGGATAAAAGAAAGAGATAAAAACAAAATGTTGATCAGAGACAAAGAAGTTAGAGCTTTCACGTTCATTGTGTGATAATCACGAATATAATATATATATTTTTGGAATAATTCTTATTAATTTTATAATATTTTTATTTAAAAAATAAAAAGTGTTAAATTTTTTAGGAAATGATGTATGCAGTGACTTTACAGCATTGTCCAATTACAAATCGATATTAATGATAAGTTTCTTAACTTTACAATAACTTTCTTAATAGTCATACCAAACATAATTTTTATTGGTTGTAAGTGTTAAAAATGCATGAATTATAAACTCTAAATTTTTTTATATTGTTACGATATTAAATACTTTTATTTTATCGTTTAATACCATCCGTTTGATTTTCTCATAGGATAAAAAATAGATACAGTATTTAATTTTCTCATAGGATAAAACTTATATTGGTGTTGTTCTCTAATCATAAATATAGTTTCATCTCGGTAATTTAAGTAATTTTTTAATGCATATTTTTATGATGTAAATTATCAAGGTAAAGCTCCAATTTTGATTAGAAAAAAATACCAGCAATATATAAAGTATTGTATCTAAGTAGTTTTGATAAAATTTAAATACAATATCTTAGGTGCTGTTAATATTGTTCTCTAATCATAAATATAATTTTACCTTGATAATTTATCTAATTATTTAATACATTTTTTTATAAAATTATCGAAATAAAATTTCAATTTTAATAAAAGAAAAACGCCAAGCACATAAAACACTATCTAAATTTTGTACTTTCTCGTATTCTTCCTCACCATTCATTCTATAAATATATCCGCTGAATCAAAAGTGAAACCCAACACAACACAACAAAAACAACACACTGAAACAGAGGCTACGAATTAAGATGGCGCAGGTGAGGAACAAACAAGTGGTTCTAAGGAACTATGTGAGTGGTTTTCCTAAGGAATCCGACATGAACATAGTTGAAGGAACCATAACATTGAAGGTTCCAGAAGGTTCCAATGAGGTGCTCCTCAAAAATCTCTACCTCTCCTGTGACCCTTACATGCGAGCTCTCATGACCAAGATGGAAGAAGACCTTGATGGGTTTCGTTCCTTTACACCTGGCTCCGTAAGTCATGAAAAATAATTTACAATGTCCGTGCATAGAATATTTACTTTTTTAATATAAATTTGTTACTGTCATTGTTTTTTTCTGGGCCTGACATAGTTTGTTTGTTTACTTTGACATGGCAATTAGGCCCATATTTGTAGGACAACATTAGATGTTAAATTTCTAATCTTCTTCAATCCATTACTTACTTACCATTATGATTTATAAACAGTGGACAGGAAGTACCCCTTAAAACTTCGATAAAATTGAGTGTCATACTTGATCCTTTCCACGCCATTCCGTTTCAAACTACTCATTTGTAAACCACTCTGCGGTATTTCTTTCAAAACTCCCAAATATAGCACTATTAATTTGTGTAACTTGTACTTTATAAGATGGGTTATTGAGAAAAGTGAATATAGAAATTTATTAATTGAAGACAAACTTTAATAAAAAGAAAAGTTTGTAGTGTAGTATTGAAAATACAGTTCTTTAATCGTAGACTTTTGTAGTTACTAACTGTTATGTAAATGCAGCCATTAACAGGATGTGGGGTTTCTAAAGTCCTAGAATCTGGAGACCCGGATTATAAGAAAGGTGATTTAGTATGGGGAGTTACTAAATGGGAAGAATTCAGCTTGATCCCCTCATCTCTAATACATTTCAAAATTGAGCACACTGATGTCCCGCTTCATATTATACTGGTATTCTTGGTATGTATTCAATAAACACAATTTATGTTGATTCTTATTGAATCATATATGCTCCTCATGTCAATATGATATGCAAGTCAGTTTATATTGTTTATGTTGTACTAATTTTCTGTTTGATTTTCTTAGTATATATTGTGCTTGCTTAAAATGAATCTTAGCAAGCTTAAAGTTGCTTATCGCATTTTTCTCTCACATTTTACTGTACCTTATGACCCATGTTAGTTTGTTTTTTGAGCACAGGTATGCCAGGAATGACTGCTTATGCTGGTTTCTTTGAGTTAGGCTCTCCCAAGAAAGGAGAGAATGTTTTTGTTTCAGCTGCCTCTGGTGCAGTTGGTCAACTTGTTGGTCAGTTTGCTAAATTGACTGGTTGTTATGTGGTTGGAAGTGCTGGAACTAAAGAGAAGGTATTCTTCTAATTATTGTCATTATATATCTGTCGTGAATGATAAATTAGCATCAATTTTTCGTTATTTATTCTGCTGTTTAAAGTACCACCATTTTGAATTAGCCTAATATTTTACGGAAATGCTCTTGCCCATTTCCAAGCTTAGATTAGATTCTCTGTTAATTGTAAATTCCTTGTCAGTGAAAACTTCGAGACTTGTTTCATACTTTTGGGATTTTCCAAGATGTAGAATTCAAATACATGGAAGTTTATTATTATTATTATTACTATGAAAGGATCATACTTTTATTTATGCCAAATATCAGAAGTTGCACTCTATGTTGTGTTCTATACTTCATAAAATTGTATCACTGTGGTCCTTTGCTGAAGTTTGTTTGCAAATGTATCCTGTTATGTATCCAATCCAACCCTTGCCCCTCTGCTTTACCCCCTAAATAAACCTGAGCTTTTATTAAGAGAATTGTGGCATACAAATACACCAGTAATAGTAGTCTAAATAATTGGACCTGAAATGAAAACCCTTTTAGTTTATATATAACCACGAACAAATTATCTAGTTCTTTCATTTGAATGTGTTGTTTACAACCAGGTGGATCTTTTGAAGAATAAATTAGGATTTGATGAAGCTTTTAACTACAAAGAACAGTCAGACCTTAATGCAACTTTGAAAAGGTCAGTATTTAACAGTTTTGTGATATAGAAATTTTAAGGTTTAATTACTTTTTGGGTCCCTATAGTTACGCAGATTTTTTCTTTTGGTCTCTATAATTAGAAATAATCTGTTTTAATTCCTATACATGTCCTTTTTATATCGGTTTGGTGTCTATTGTTGCGCATATCGGTTTGGTTCCTGTTGTTTTAAATCGTTACACATTGAATAAAAAATGCTAAAAAATGTCAATTTGTAGCAGTTTTATACTGTCAATTTTTATTTGTAACGGTTTGATTTCACAGAGTTAAGACATACTTGACGGCAGAAACCAAATCGATATCGAAAGTACATGTGTAAGAACTAAAACGGATTATTTCTAACTATAGGGATCAAAAGAGAAAATCTGAGCAACTATAAGAACCAAAAAGGTAATTAAACCAAATTTTAATTATATTTGTCCATACAATAAACACTAATGACTGGTGGATATCGATTTATATATCAGATACTTTCCAGAAGGCATTGACATTTACTTTGAGAATGTTGGGGGCAAGACACTTGATGCTGTACTCCCAAATATGAGAGTCCACGGCCGCATACCCGTTTGTGGAATGATCTCGCAATATAATCTTACACAACCTGAAGGTGTAACAAATTTGGCAAATTTAATATTTAAGCGGGTTCGTATGGAAGGTTTTATGGTTACTGAATTTTATCACTTATATCCCAAATTCTTGGAGTTTGTCCTGCCTCATATTAGAGAAGGGAAGGTTGTGTATGTGGAAGACATAGCTGAGGGTCTTGAGAGTGGACCTGCAGCCTTGGTTGGCCTCTATAGTGGTCGCAATGTTGGTAAACAAGTGCTTCTTCTTGCTCGTGACTGAATGCAGATGCTTTGGTTGGACACTGTTGTCTTAAGTTTTTGTTCTGTTTTTGTGTTGAATATTCAGGCCTCTTTGTATGGCTTTTGCAATCAGTCGTGGTATTTGAGATAGTAGTGTGGGCAAATGTTAAAAGGTAATTCCTTGTGATATTATGTGATAAAGCCTTTTGCGTATACACTTTTGTTATTTCCAAATTTTGTTGTGAAGACGACGATACAATTGTTACTAGTAAATTTTGGGTCATGAAGATTAGAATGAAAGGTAATTTTTATATTCAATTTCAGGCTACGTTTGCTTTTTTTTTCTTATAAAAAAAAATACTTTTCGATAATAAATATGTTTGAAAAAAACTACAATCATTGAGTTAATTTAAAAAAAAAATCAAACTATTGGAGTGACAAGTGCAAGTGAATAAGTCTTATATTAGGTAGGAATGGGAAAGTTGAATAATATATAAATGAGAAAGACTTACACCCCTAAACACCTAATGTTTTAAAGTTTTGGGCTAGATATGATGTCAAGTGTTATTATGTGGTTTGTTTTTGCTCATGGTTTATCAATGAAATTTTTCTCAATGTTTTACCTCGTATTTTATAACACAAAAATCATAAAGTTATTTTATTTTATTTTTTCAAAGTTAAAAATAAAAATGTAAGATTTAGCGAATATTCTAGTTTTGATTTATTTTCAAAGTTAAGTATTAAGATAAATTTAATAAAAAAATTAA
Organism: Spatholobus suberectus; assembly: GCA_004329165.1. Taxonomy (NCBI): domain Eukaryota; kingdom Viridiplantae; phylum Streptophyta; class Magnoliopsida; order Fabales; family Fabaceae; genus Spatholobus; species Spatholobus suberectus. The sequence goes on from CM014730.1 coordinate 39,327,061, forward strand.
TAGTCTACTAAAAATATTAAATTATATCCAAAAATTCAATTTTTTCAAATGTATGAATTGCTTATAATTATAAAATATTATTAACAATACTTGTTACAGTTGCTGCTATTAACAAAAGTTTTTAAAGTTAAAATTGCTTAAATTTTATCTTAAAATAACATATTACAAGACAATTTTTCAAAAATTAAATTTTGTTATGGTGTGAAGTCCTTTGTGCAAAATATGGGGAACAAAGTATGGAAGATAATAAGGCTAAAAAGAAAGGGTCTTGATGGTGGATAAATATTTGGCCTCCTGATAATGTTGAGAGCAATTTCAAAAAAAGAAAAAAAGAAATGGTGAGGGATTCAATTTTTAAAAAAATGGGAAATGGGAGAACAATGTCATTTAGGCATGACACGTTGGTAGGTGGAAAGGCCTGTTATGTGATTATTGATTCAATAAGCTCTACAATTTAGCCACTAACAAGAAAACAAAGATTGGAGGGAGGAAAGATGGAGCTGGAATCTAAAATGGAGAAGACAATTGTTCGAGTGGGAGGTAGATTTTGTAAGGCCTTGTTTAGATAAACTTTTCATAAACACAGAAAATAAAAAGATAAAATAAATGTAGTTTTTTACTTAAGTTACAATCAACTTATGTACTTAACTTATATAAAAGCTATTTTCATTTAACTTCTCTAAAAGTTAAAATGCATAAGTGGATTTTAGCTTATGAAGAAGTTTAATTGCATTTTACCTTCTTATTTTCTTTTTCTATAAGTGTTTATGAAAAAGTTTATCCAAATAGTGTCTTAAATAGTCTTCATATTGCTTTGGATCACAATATATATTCTAAAATAAATAATGTCATTATAAATAAAATATCATGTTATATAAAATATTATCTATTAAATTAAAATTTTTTATTATTAATATACAATTATTCAAAAAACTTATACTTCTCAAAAGAATATAGGATACCAAATCAAGTTGAGACGACTCAAATCATAACCCAAACTCGTCCTAAAAATACATCAAGTCTAATTTCAAAACTTGAACTCGTTAAAAATCAACCTTGCGTCGAGTTGAATTAGTGGGATGGGTTGGGTCATGATCATCCCTAACAAGAATTATCTATTTTAGGGTTGCTTTTGGTTTGCTTGCTAGTCTTGGTGGAAACATTCAAGTGATGAAACTAGTTGTAAGTGGACATTACACATAATTCATTGTGCAATGACAACTTGATGATCTTAAATTTCTTTTAAAAAAAATGAATTATTATTATTATTATTACTACTACTACCACTGCCATTACTATTACTACTACTATCTTATAAAAATAATAAAAAAAAGGTTAATTGAGGCATGATGCCTTATTAATCTTACATTTTAATGAGGCACACCTGAATTGTATGATAGCTTGATTATGTTTAACTTAATTAAAATCCACCAACATATAATGAGTGTGTTTGGCAAACACTAGACTAGCTTATAAGTTAGTTAAAAGCTTATAAGCTAGGAGCTAGGAGCTGAATAGCTAAAACCTCATAAGCTAGTTAACTAGTTTGGTGAAATTAGCTAATAAGTTAGCTGATACATGCAAAATGACATTAAATGATGTATTTAGTTATTTGATTATATATACATACACACACACACACACATACATACTTCGATTTTTGATTTTTTTTTCTAATAACTTATCATCTTAAAAATTAGGATAATATTTACTAAATTTATAGGTTAAATTATTAAGTAAGTCCTTGAACTATTTAGAAATTTTCAAATAGATCCCTAAATTTAATTTTTTTAATTGGATCTTTGATCATGTATTTTTTTTTAATTGAGTCCCTAAGATTTTTAAAACCGTCACAAATTGTTATTTTCTAACGATTTCAAGCTATCAAAACCTAACTCTAGGGACCTACTTTTTTAATTTAGGAACCCAATTAAAAAAAATAGTTTAAGGACCTATTTTAAAATTCTCAAATAATTTAGGGACCTACTTAATAATTTAACCAATTTTATATTATAAGGAATGATGAAGATGTAGTGATTTAATATTATAAAGGACGATCATAGTTGTTTTGTTTTTTGTAATATGTTTCCTTCTTTTTTACCAAAAACTAAAATTTAATTAAATAAACTTATATTGTTTAAAATTCATTTTTTAATATCTAAATAATTTTATTAATATATTATTTCAAAACAAGAAGAATAATTATCTTCCTTTATAATTTTAAAATTTTATTAACTTTTGACAAGCCAGTTGTAGATGCCATTGAGGATGATAGTCTTTGTAGGTGTAAGAATGGAAGGCATGAAAGAAAGAATTTGACATCATAGAGAGTGGTAGGGTAGGCAAAATGGTTTCGAAATTGAAAAAAAAAATGATAAAAAAGGATTTCAAGTAAATTAGTGAGGATAAAAATGGAAAAAGAAACAAAAGCTTGTAGCTTATAAGTTATAAGCTAGTTGAAATAACTTATCAAAATAAGCTATAGAACTACTAAATAAGCTCATGTATCAAACAAGCTAATTTTGGTCAAAAACCGACTTATAGCTAATCAAACTAGTTTGTAAGTTATTAGAGTGACTTGTCAAACACACTCAATATTTCTAAAAGAACTACGTAATTTTGAGTTTTCCATTGCACTAGGATATACATATGAGCAAAGGACCACCTTTATCAAACTAAAAAAAATATTTTCATAAATTTTTTCTTATTTTAGAAATAATAAAATTTGTTTCAAACAATAAAAAAAATTAATAATAACTAAAAAAATATATAAGAAAATCATTTTTAATTTTGTTTTCTTTTGAGGGGTAAAGTAAATAATTTTAAAATGATCATAAGTTTGCATATTTAATTAGATGTAATCATTTAGGATGGATGTTGTAAGATGTTTACGCTTAATCAACTCCCAAACTCTAATATGGTTTTCAAAGACTATTTTCTTTTAAAAAAGGTTTTTCTAATGTTATCACAAAATAAACTTTGGTGGCAACTTCATATTTTTCATCTATACTTTTTTTTTTTTTTGGTTTGTCGTCTGTTGCAATCCTAGTTACAATAATTTAATTCGTACAGTATTATTTAGGTAATGGGCACGAATCTTATCATTTTATGTGCATCTCAATCAAACTCAAAATGTTGCCATTTTTCATTTATATTCTCACTTGTTCCACAAAAAGCAAGAATATATTTTAGAAAGATGTTTGATAATAGTTATAATTCTAAGTAAAACATTTTTCCAATGTTGCTTTTTTTTTTGTTAATTTGATTTTGTAAATTTTAATCCATTGTTCTTTTTCTCTCAATTTTTTTCAAGTTCAATATATAAGTGATATGTTCATGACCTATCTCGGGACTTATTGAGCTTGGAACCAATATTTTTCAATGTCCAATCCCTTCATTTACTAGGTTCTTAACACTTTCTCTTTTTTTTAACAAAATAACTTACAACGAACACGACAGTTTATCTAAATCTCTTGACTAATCTTTCCATCTTCTATCATATTTTTCTCCATTTGGCAATATTCGTTGGGACAACGATGAAGAAAAATGTTCATTATTTTCATCTTTTGGAAATGGTAAATTGTCATGTCTAGTTGAATCATTTTTTGCCATTAAATTTATAAATTTTTCATCAATGTTTTTCTATTTGTCTGGATCATAAATATCTTTAGAAAATCCACTTGACGTATTATTATGATCAACCTCTATTTCTAATAAATTATCTTCGTTTAAATTTTTATTATCTTCTTGTTGACTGAAATTAGGACTATTCGTGTTTTTAACATCATCAATTTGTTCTATCAAATTTTCATCAATTGAATTTGTTGTTATATCTTTTTCATGAACAAATATATACGTTAAGACTGAATTAATTTTCTTAATTTTTTCTTTTTTCTTCAATTTTTTAAAACCATGTGTACTCGTACGTTCTAATTGACACTTTTTATTGCTACAAAGTGTAAAAAAATATAATAAAATCAACAACAAAAAATCTAAATAAATAGATGTTGCAAAATAAATAGGAAAAAGTGAAGAAATAATAGAACTTAAATATGAAGAGAATTGTACATCGATATTATGTATTGGAGTAATCTGATGTCAATTGTTTCCCTTGAGAATTTACTTCAAAAAAATATGAAAATAAAGAAAAAAGAAAAAGAAGTGAAAGAGCAAAATAATATGAAAAATATTAAAAAATCATTGAATAAATAGATAAAAGAATAATTGTTACAAAATAATATTGGAAATCGTTGCTCCAATTGAGCCAGAATATCTTCCCCTTTCATCTATTAGGTCTCTATTTACGTTTAATTAATTGAGTCTCTATAATAGTAGTAAATTAACTGATATCAAAAAAAAAAAAAGTAGTAAATTAACTAGTAGCGAATAGATAAATGTGGAGCTTAAGACAATTATCTTACAGTGTATTTAGAAGTGCGTCTACACCACACGTTAAGCAACGATGATGCGGAAGCAACCACTGACAGCGTTGTAATTGACGCCCATTTTTTCTTAAGTGACGTGGCTCCAAACACGCATTTAGCTTGTATTGGAAATACATTATGCACTCAATAGGAGTAACTCAATTGGCAATACACGTTAAATTTGTGGTGAAGGATTTGGGTTTGATTCTTACAAAATACATTCTTGGGAAGGACCAAAAAACTTTTAAGTATAACCACATCCCGGACCGAAAATTAATCTTATAACTAGTTCAAAAGACCAAAAACTATGGGAATACCTCAAGCTCACCGGGGAGCCAAGGACCTTAATTAAGACATCTCTAATATGCTTGACTAAATACACACTTAACTGTTAGGGCTGGCCTAAGGATAAAACTCCTAAAGCTCAAGCTTTAGGCCTACTAAGAAAAAATTATTTGTTAGTAATTTTTATAAAGTAAAAAAGTCATATATATTAGCAAAAAGGCCACATATATTAACAAAAGAGCCAAACATATAACTCTCTTATTTAAAATAAAAAAATTTCTTTTAACTTTACTCAACGTTGGGTCGGACTTGTTAATTGCCTTACCACAGCCATGACCTTTGCTAGAGATGCCCTACCACAAATATGTGTGGGAAATTCACCCTCTTTGTCATCGTCAATAATGGGAACTGCGTTTCTGCCATAATCTTTGTGAAAGAAACATGTTTGCAGAGCTAAATGGCAACAAAGGATGGATGGATGGATCAGTGCATCACCTATAGGAGTCTCCTCTCCCCTCCTTCTTGCTAATAGATTGGGCATACCAAAATTTGGAGTTAGCCTTTTCTTTTCCTATTTGTTTTATTTTTTTTATAAAAGAATTATTCGATCAACGTTAAATATAAAAATTTATCTTTAACTCGTCATTGAAATAATATGTCATAAATTAAATTAATTTTAATGTTTTTAAAATTTTCAAGTATCTGTAAGTTTATATTTTAACTATATTTTTATTACTAATAAAATAATATTTTTAAAAATTTTAATTATTTAAAAATATTTTTCATTAAATTATTATTTTCATATATGTATGTATGTAAATTTACAAAATATTTGGTGGCTCATGCAAGCAAGCTAGTGACTAGAGGTAGTGTCTGTGTGGGGAAGTAACTTAACATAATAAAGCCTTTGTATATTTTGACGGTGGGATTTATTTTTTATTGGCACTTTCATTGGTATTTTTTTACGAAAAGAAAACATGAGATAATAAATAATTCTTTCACTAAGATTTCGAATAGTTGTCCTGAATTCAAATTGATTATGTTTCGCCTCATTCTCGGAAAAAGACAATAAAAAAATTTCCAATCATGATCCTTGCGGATTGAATCATCCATATAATATACAAAAAGAACTCCAAATATTTGGTATCTTTCTCTTTGAATGAGATCTCAATTCCAGCAACAGTTTCATTAGATGTCTTACAACTAGAATTCCTATTTTTTCCTATCCAGTTCCTCCACCACTGCGAACCCTAGTTAGATTCATTATGTTTTTAGTCCTGAAATTTAGGATAAACATGATTTTGGTTCCTTAAATTGGAAAAAAATCATTTTAGTCCCTACAATTTAAAAAAAAATTGTTTTAATCCCTAAAGATAGACGACGTTAACGAAAGTAACAAAAAATAGTGATATGTTTAACGAAAGTGTACACGTGACAAATGCTGGTAGCATCACGTCATCACTTTTCACTACTTCTGTTAACATTGTCTATTTTTAATGACTAAAAACGGATTTTTTAAAATTATAGAGACTAAAATAATTTTTTTTTTAATTTGGGAGACTAAAACCGAATTTATCTCAAATTTTAAAAACTAAAAATATAATTAAGCTTTTTTTATTTAATGAAATTTTTGTTTCTAATTTTATACTAGTTTTAATAAATTTTCTAGCTGTCCTCTGGGTGGAAATGGAATAAAAAAAAAAGGATAAAAATAAGAAGAGAATAAATGGTCACGGGACCACAAAGAATTTTTTCCATTTGTATGGCTGAGAGTTTCTACGGAAATTTTGTTTGCTCTCAGTACGGATTTTTTGGTTGCTCTCAATCATTTTCTCCATTTCTGGTACTGATGTCTTGGAAGAATAGAAAAAGGAGACGATGTAAGGGAGAGAAGCCAACAAGTTGAGTCAGCAAATTAAATTGTAGCAGATTTCTTTTCTTCAATCCTAGACCAAAGATCAGTTAGGGGGGAATGTGCTAGACCTCCTCCCTCGTGACTCTTGTCTCCATATATACAGTATGAACTTATATAATAATTAATAGTATATGCAAACTAAATAGAGGAACGAAACAAAATAAAGAAAACTGTTAATCTATGTTAGGTGGCTAATCAATTAACGTTGAATTGACAAAATTTAAAGCATTTGTATATAATATGCCACAAGGTTAATCAGAAATACCTATAACAATAAAATAATATTTTTTTAAAAATTGTTGAGAACTGAATCAAATTCTTTCTTAGTTTACTTAATTTATGAATTTTAAAAATTGCTGATAGAGATAAATATTAGATTGTTGACACACACACGTATATTATAAACATATTTATATATATTACCAATTTTTTAAAGCCAACTTCTTTTCATGTTAGTGACAAAAGAAGGATAAATAAGATATGTTGTAACTCAAGGCATGCTTGATATATTTTTGTTCTATGGAGTTTTAGAAATGCCACACATCCTTCGTTTTGTTTATTGTTTCAATAGATTGAAAAATAATAAACAAAAATTGGCAAGTAAATAGAATATAATACAGAATTATTCAACAATCTAATAGATCTATATTAGGTGGTTATTACACTACTCAACAAAATTTTTAACAAAAAAGTATTACATTCCCTTTTTTGTAAAAAATAGTTGATATCCTATGAATTATAGAAATTTTTATCATTTGAAATATTTTCGTTGATAAATTTTTTATTACATTTTCTTATTTTTATCATTCAAAATAAAAACCAATTATAGTAAATATTTTTGTCGCAACTGGGGCCACGATAGAGACGACCCAAAAATAATTTTAAATGAAGTCGTCACCAAAATTTTATTTGAGGAAAAAAATATTGAAAAAATCCTTAAAAATGGTCTTTGAAATTAGAGATAGATTCGGGAGTTGATTACGTGTAAGGAAGGTATTAGCACCCTGCAACGCCCGTTAAAAACGGTACCTCTAATTAATTGTGCAAATTATGTAACTTTATAAATATTTATTTTACCAAAAAATAAAAATAAAATATTTTTGTGAATTTTTATTTTCATTTTTTGTATTTTTTAATGATAAGAAAGAATTTTGATTTTGATTTTATTTTAAAGAAAAAGAAGAATTTCAAATTGAAATTTGAAAAGATATAGATTTTTTAAGGATTTTTATCTTCTTATCTTCACGGTAAAGAAAATTTGAAAAGATATTTTTTATTTTAAAAAAAAGAAAAGTTTAAAATTCAAAAGGACATTTATTTGGAAAAGATTATTTTTAAATTGAAAATAAACTTTTAAAAAATATATCCTTGCACAAGGGTTCAAGCTAGCAAATGGCTAATCATCAAACCCTCATGATCCAAATAACGTTAAAGATAGTATATGTTATTCAATTAACATTATTGGTCATTGCATATTTGAATAAATTTTATTTTTTCATTTTAACCAAAAGAAAACCGCTTTTAGTTTAATTTATGCACAAAGTTTATGATAGCAAGTGGCTATTCTACAAACTTTTATGATCTAGGTAACATTAAAGGTAGAATTCACCACTCAATTAATGTCGCAAATCATTGCATAAATCAACAACATTTTTTTTATAAAAAAACATCAGCTTTTAAGAAAACACCAAAACATAACATAGATCCACACTAAAAAGGGGAAAAAATCTGTACATAAAAGAAAGGGAGAGACATTTTATTGAGAAAGGAAGTTCATTCTAATCTATAAATACAACAAGACTTACGATAGCAAATGACTATTCGTAAATCCTATAATTCAAATGACATTGAAGGTAGTATACTACTCAATCAATATTATGAATCTTGACAGATCAAAACTACTTATTTTTCCTGTTGTTTATATATATATTTAAGTGATGCACAAAAAAAGAAAAAAAAAAAAAGAAGACAGAGAAAAAGGAACGAGAAAATGAGTACAGTAAAACAACTGAAAGAAAAGAGTTCATAAACCATGAAATAAAACGAAAAGGAAAAGAGAAAAAAAAAAGTAACGACATTTGTTTTCAAATTTATAAAAAAAAAAAAAGATCAATTAAACAAGTATTTAAAATAAGTAGAACATTTACAGCTGACAAGTCATAATATAAAAATCAAAAATAAGAAATTAAAAGCCTTAAAATCATAACGTGAACAAAAGTAGGCTCATGTACATGCAAAGGGAATATTAAAATATGACATTACAATCAAAAGTCATTATGACGAGACAACATCACAGTATAATATTAAAATTACAAAAAAAACATTTAAAAAAATATATATTAAACTAAGAAAGAAATGAAGAGCAAATCATGATGCTACAAATTGCATTTCGATCAGATACAGGAAATACACCTCTATGTTTCCTTGACTTTGTGAAATTGCTGGACTTGAGTGGATTGCCAGTGGTTGCTTGTACTTAATGATCACTTTCTTTTCCTTGAGCCTTTAGTTGTTGTGTGCTTTTTTCTTTTGATCTTTTTTCCAAAGTTTTTCTTTAGAGCCCCTCCAAAAGCCCTCACAGAGAGGCTGTAGGTTTCTTTTTATTCTCCCATTTTTTCCCAAAATCCTATCCTCAGTAACTTCCTATCTTCTCTTAACTGACTCCTCCCATGATCTCTTCTAATTCCTCATTATCCCACTATCTCCTCAATGCGTAACTGCCATATCTTCTTTGATCTTCAGTTTTTTTTCAATTTTAATTTTTAGATTTTTTTTAAAAAATGTTCCGGATAAAATTAGTTATTCACAATTTTTATACAAGTCATTAATTGATAAATAATTATTTATTAGAAATATTTAAATAATTATAATGAAAGAAAAAAATTTCCCCCTCCCTTTGATAGACTTTTGAATTCATCCCTTATTTAAGTGTTTATAAACAATAAAATAAAATATTAAATTTAAGGATTTGATAAAGCAATTTTTTTTTTATGAAGAGTTAAGAATTATAACTTTTCATTTGAATAAAAAATATATTTCATGTTTTTATATATAATTTATTTATTTATTTCTATTTTCTTTTACACTCATCTAAATAAGTAAAAAAAGATAAAACATGTTATGCACTAACAATGTAAAGTAGTTTTATACTGTCATCCAAACCACAAGTTTGTTGACTTTTATTATAAATACTTTAAAAGTCATATCAACTATAATTTCTGATTGGTTGACAGCATAAAACTTTTTACACTAATAGTGCATGACTATTAAATTCATAAAAAAAATATTTTCACTTTTTTTTTCTTGTACTTCTATCTTTCTATATGACATATTTTTTATTTATTTTTCTTCAATATTTCTTTTTGTCGCTCATATAAAGCATAAGAGCCATATGTATAAAAGAAAAAATAGAGGAAAGTGAAAATAACTCAAATTTAAGAAGGATATTGTTAAGAATAAAAAGCAAACATAAAAATGTGAATCAAGACGTGGAATACATAATCTACTCCTGTTTATTAATTTTTCTATCCTATGCGTTAGGTATATAAAGAGACATAATATAGAAAATTTTTAATACAATAAGTTCCATTTCTATATTGTTGATGTAATGAATTTTTTAATAAAATATTTTTTATTTCATATTCATTAAATTAAATTTTCTATCATTTTCATTAAGTATTAAATCTTTTTATATTACTAACATGTCGTTGGTCCGAGTAAAATTTGGTTTGGATCCCTTATGCAAGGTTTCGAGTTCAAGCCTTGCAGATAAAAAAAACGTGGTTAAAAGCGAAGACCCTACTAAAAGTGGTCAGCCACAGTTAGGTTTTCTGGTGAAGATTAGTCATTGGTAAAGTTGATGAATACTTTACACTAATAACATGATTACCTAAAAAAAAATCTTTTATATTAAAAAATACTTTCTATTAAATAAAAAGTAGATTTAATTACTAATTTGGTTCCTTCATTTATTTATTTTATTTGATTGGGTCTCTTTTTATCAAAGGTTGAATTAGATCTCATTATTTTCAAAATGCTGTAATATTACCCTTTTTTTTATCCAAAATGATATCGTTTTTTGCCTAATTTTACGCTAAATGGAATAAAAAATATAGTGAAAATGACGCCGTTTTAGACAAAAGGGTAATATTACAGTGTTTTTAAAATAATAGGACCTAATTAAATTTTTTAACAAAAGAGGGATTCAATTAAATAAAATAAATTAATTAAGAAACTTAATTAATAATTAAACCTAAACAATATCAATTTTATTTTATATTGTTACGATGTATTAGATACTTTTACTTTATTATTTAATACCAGCCATTTGTTTTACCATTTTCTCCGTCGCCATTCCCTCTATAAAGATATCACTGTAACAAAAGTTTGAGACCAAGCTCAACACAAAAAACACACTCAGAGGCTATGATTACGAATTACGATGGCACAAGTACGGAATAAACAAGTGACTCTAAGGGCTGTTTGGTTGGGTAGATGAAAAACATGGAAAGAGAAAAAAATTAAAAATTTGAATTGAAGAGAATGAAAGGAAGGAAAAGTTAAATTTTTGTTTTTAAAAGTTAATTTTTTCTTTTATTTTCTTTTCAACTAAACAAAAGAAAACATTTCATTATCTGTGTTTTCTTTTTTTTTTCTTTTCTTTCTTTCCAACCAAACATACCATAAGCCTTTGTTTGGTAAAGTAAAAAGACATAAATAAAAAATAAGTTAAAAGATGAAAAATAAATAAAAAAATAATTTAAAATTTTAAGTTGTTTGATAAAAAAAAAATAAAAAATAAGAGAGAGATAAAAAAATGAATAAAAATAGGTGAGAAATAAAATAAAATAAATAATAAGACTCACCAAAAAATTAAAAGACATTTTACTTACTTCTATTCAATCAAATCACCTAAATTTTTAAAAGTTCAAAATTTTTTTCTCTTTTCCTTTCCTCTCTACTTTGTGACCCTTACACACGAATCCTCATGACCAAGGTGGAAATCCTCGAGGGGTTTCGTACCTATACACCTGGCCCCGTAACAAGTCTTCTTTTTTTTTGTCTGAGAAAACACTTAAGCAATGAGAATGCCATGGTTCAAAGAGGTTGGTCTTTGGTAAAACATCAATGGTTAGTGTAAATACTTTAATTAAAGACACTATAATAAAAAAATGTTTGTAGTGTAGTTTTAAAATAAATTTTTTAAAATGTTTGTAGTGTAGTTTTAAAATAATTTTTTTAATCATAAATTGATGTAGTTACTAACTGCTGTGTAAATGCAAATGCAGCCATTAACAGGATTTGGGTTATCCAAAGTCCTTGAATCTGGGCACCCGGATTACAAGAAACGTGATTTAGTGTGGGGAACTACTAAATGGGAAGAATTCAGCTTGATCCCCTCATCTCTAATACTTTTCAAAATTGAGCACACTGATGTACCGCTTTCATATTATACTGGTATTCGTGGTATGTATTCAATAAAATAAACACAATTTATGTTGATTCTTGTTCAAACATATATGCTCCTCATCTCAATATGCTACAAGCCTCAATTTATATTGTTTATGTTGTACTATTTTTTTTGTTTGATTTTCTTAGTATATATTGTGCTTCTTCAAAATGAATCTTAGCAAGCTTGCAAGCAAGTTTATGGATGCATGTTCCATTGTTTTCTCACATTTTATTGTGCCTTATGACCCATTACCCATGTTAGCTTGTTCTTTGTGCACAGGTATGCCAGGAATGACTGCTTATGGTGGTTTCTTTGAAGTAGGCTCTCCCAAGAAAGGAGAGAATGTAGGGCTGGCCCAACGTATTTTTAGCCTAAACCAAACTCTAAGGTGAGGTCTTATAAAATTAATAAAAGTAATAAAAAATTGGGGATTTTATAAAAAATAAAAATAGTTTTTCTTCCAACAGTGTTCTTCATTCACAAAAAAAAATAAAAAAAAATACACAGCTTAATTACCATTACACTAAATCAACTAATAGCAAAAGTTGTATAAATACTAATACTAAATAATTTTTTTCTGGAGGCCTAAAGCAAGGGCTTGACTGGCTTTATGCTTAAGCGAGCCTTGAGAGAATGTTTTTGTTTCAGCAGCCTCAGGTGCAGTTGGTCAACTTGTTGGTCAGTTTGCTAAATTGGCTGGTTGTTATGTGGTTGGAAGTGCTGGAAGTAAGGAGAAGGTGTTCTTCTAATTATTGTTATTATATATGTCTGCGTGAATGAAAATTAGCGTCAACTTTTCCTTTTTTATTCTGCTGTTTAAAATACTACTATTTTGAATTAACCTAAATATTTTGCCAATTTTCAAGCTTAGATAATATTCTGTTAGTTGTAAAATCCTCGTCAGTGAAAAGTTTGAGCCATGCTGCGTACTTTTGGGATTTTCCAAGATGTAGAATTAAAATATATGGATTTTTTTTAAAAGATCATGCGGTTATTTATGTAAAATATCAGAAGTTGCACTCGATAATATTTTCTATACTTCATAAAATTGTATCCAATTCAACCTTGCCCCTCTGCTTGACCCCAAAAATAAAGCTTGAACTTTTATTAATACAATTGTGGCATGCATAGACCAGCAATAGTAATCTAATTAACAAGACCTGAAATTCTTTTAGATACTTTCCAGAAGGCATTGGCATTTACTTTGGCTATGTTTGGATTGATGGTAAGAGATGGAATGGGAGAGAATGGAAAAGAAAGATAAGTTATGCCATTGTTTGTTTTTTTAAAATTAGGATGAAGCTCATTAAAAAAAGATGGAATGGGATCCACTCTGTTCCATTATTTACAAACATTTTTCTTCCCCTCTAATTCGGGAGGAATATGGTGGAACATAAACATTTTCTTATATATTGGCTTTTTTAATCTTATTATATTTGCTTAGTATATTAGTTCTTGCTTCTCTTCTCACTCTCTCCTGTATGCTCTGACTTCTTCGTGTCTCACACTCTTTTTACATGTTTCACTTTCTTCTCAGGTGCCTCACCCTCTTTTTTGCCTTCAACACCAAACAATTGATAAGGATGACAATAATTAACTAGATTATGACCAAAATAAATAGTCTAATGTATTATGATATATTAAAAAAACTAGTATTTGTATGTGTATTGCATTGGATAAATATTTATTTGTATATAATTATAATTATAATTTATAATAAATAAGTATTTTCAAATTTATAAATTATATTATAATTAAAATTCATAATAAACAAATATTTTTAAATATATAAATTATATTTTGAATTTATAATAAATAATTTAAATTGTAATATAAAGTTATCTTTAAATTGAAATAGTTTAATGATTAAGAAAATTAAGTATGCAGATAAAGATAAAAAAAAGATAGTTTAAGATGATTGAAAAAAATATTTTGGCTACTTATAGGAATAGTATGTAAAATGCACCTCCTAAAAAGAGAAGAAAGTATTAAGTATTTCTAATTGAACTAGTAGGGAGGGTGGGATCTTTATCCTCTAAGTTAAAGATTCTGATTTATAGTATAGAAATATATTATTTTTAGAAATATCAAAAATTAAAACATGACATGTGTCTTTTATTAAGTCATTTTTTATGATATCTTTTTACTCAATTTTATGGTTCTAATAAAATAATGCATAAGAAAATGAAATAAATAAAATATAAAATATTTTTAAAATAAGGGCAATGTGAAAATTAATAACCCTTCCCCACCTCTGGCCCTCTGATTTACTCCAAAAATAAACCTTGAACTTTTATTAAGAGAATTATGGCATACACCAGCAACAGTAGTCCAACTATATCCTTTTAGTTTATAATTGCTCACCAACAAAAATATCTAGTTCTTCTCTCATTTGAATGAGTGTTTTACAACCAGGTGGATCTTTTGAAGAATAAATTAGGATTTGATGAAGCTTTTAACAACAAAGAACAGTCAGACCTCAATGCAACTTTGAAGAGGTCAGTATTTAACAGTTTCGTGATATGGAAATTTTAATTAAATTGGTCCACACAACATACGCGAATGACTGGTGGATATCGATTTATACATCAGAATGATCAGGTACTTTCCAGAAGGCATTGACATTTACTTTGAGAATGTTGGGGGCAAGACACTTGATGCAGTACTCCTTAATATGAGAGTCCACGGCCGCATACCCGTTTGTGGAATGGTCTCACAATATAATCTTACTCAACCTAAGGGTGTTATAAATTTGAAAAATCTTGTATTTAAGCAGGTTCGTATGGTGGGTTTTCTTGTAATTGATTTCTATCACCTATATGATGGATCATTAATTTAACATTAGTCTTATTATGTATTGTGGACCGCCGTTTAAGGTTAAGCTTAATTAAAAGTAATCTGATAAGGTTTGGATAATTTAGGCCTTAATGTGTCTAATAGAATATGGGCCTTTAATGTGCAGAGACTAAAAAGTAATTCTATTTTTGTGATGGGCTAAAATAAAAACACCAAAAGATAATCCTAGGATTATCTATAAGTAGGTCATGGTCTCCAAGTCACACGCATCGTTCTTTTCTTTTTGACATCCCATCATCAGAAGGAAGCAGAAAGAAAATTAAGGGGTTCTTTCAAGAAAATACATGTAGACTTGAAAGACCATATCGCACGGCTCTAAAGAACAATTAGTCATCATGAATTCAAGTATGCTTCCGCATTTTTCCTTAATGATTGACATGATTGATTCTGAGTTGTAGGTGATGGTTTTCACCATAGAAATTTATTTTTGGTTCCAACAAGTAGTATTAGAGCAGTCATGTTTCATCATTAAAAAATTAATTTCTTTCATGAAAATTCAGTCATGCTGAATGATTTATTCTTCGACATATATATATATATATATATATATATATATATATATATGTATATACGGTTACTTATTTAATTTTTTGCTTCGGTTTGTGCGCTCCGATCTATATGGTTTAAAATTGAACAAAGTGGCCTTTTGGATTATCGTATTCATATGTGCTGCGTTTACTTGTTATTCCTTTTGGCATCGGATGTATATATTTTTTGGTTTATAATATTGATTTATATTATTTTAAGAATCAAACCACTGCAAATCTTGCGCATATCCATGAATTCTAGTTTCCATATATATAATTGGTTATAATAAATTCTATGGCTTATATATATGCCGCTTGCGTCTTTTGAGAAAAAAAATAAAAAATTACAACTTGTTATGTGCTTAATTTTGGATATAATTTTAAACAATTCTAAATTTGAATATTGGAAAGTTTATGTATATATATTTTGGGATAAATTAATTAAAGCAACATGTCACGAAAGTGGTCTCTCTTGTGAAAACTAATTTATTTTGAAATATAAAAGGTTGTGTGCTTGTAATTTATGTGAATACTAATCGGCCCAAAGGAAGGTGAGTATTTTACAAATTGCATGTGAACCTATGGTAATGATGCGTGATAATTATTTGGTTTTACATGTGAATAATGAATTGGCCCAAAGGAAGATTTATTGTTTGACATGTTCTTATTATTAGTGTTTAATTACTACTCCAAGATATCACTGAAAAGTTAATATTTTATCCAAAGATAAAATATTAATGGATTCCCGATATCTTGAGATGGGGTTTCCTTTATTTAAATTTAGCATTATTTTTATTGAGATAGACTTATGTGAGTATGTTTTGTTTGTTTATTATTCTCTGTTCAGCTATGAATGATACTGCAAATATTACTGCCGACATCAACTCTATTCCTATGCTTAATGGCTCAAACTTCAAGTCGTGGAAAGAAAATATCTTGACAGTTCTTGGAGTAATGGATCTCGACCTTGCGTTAAGGGTTGACTCTCTCCCACCTCTTATGGATTAGAGTACCTCTGAAAATAAGAGGAAGATGGAAAGGTGGGAGAGGTCAAATCGCATGAGTATGATCATCATGAAGAAAGCCATTCTAGAAGCATTCAGGGGCATAATATCTGAAAAGATAACTACAGCTAAGGAGTTCCTTACTGATATTGAAAAGAGGTTTGTCAAGAACAAAAAGGCTGAAATAGGTACACTCTTGGCAAATCTAATTTCAATGAAGTATATGCGTAAGGGCAACATCAGGGAGTACATCATGGAGATGTCTCATATTGCTTTAAAGCTGAAAGCACTTAAGCTAGAACTCTCTGGGGACTTGCTAGTGTATTTGGTTCTAATATCTCTTTCGTCACAATTTGGCTATTTTAAGGTGAGCTATAATTGTCAAAAAAAGACTTAGTCTCTAAATGAGCTCATCTTACATTGTGTTTAGGAAGAAGAAAGGTTGAAGCAAGACAAGACAGAAAGTGCTTATTTTGTCTTTACCTCAAAGAATAAGGGCAAGGGACTGAAAAGGAAGCTGCAGATACAACACCTCAAAAGAAACAACAAAAGAAACCAAATGAATCAGAAGAGAACGATTGTTTCTTTTGTGGAGCTGAAGGGCATGCAAAGAAGCATTGTAGTAACTATCACGCATGGCGTGCTAAGAAAAGTGTGCTTCTTAATTTGGTTTGTTCTGAGGTTAATTTAACTTCTATACCAAAACACAAATGGTGGATAGATTCTAGTGCAACAACTCACATTAGTGTGTCTATGCAGGGTTGCCTGAATTGTCGAAAACCGAGTGATGGTGAAAGATACATCTATGTGGGTGACGGTAAGATGGTTGAAGTTGAGGCAATTGGAAAATTTAGATTATTATTAAAGACCGGATTTTATTTGGATCTTGATGAAACATTTATTATATTATTTTTTAGACGAAACTTGATTTCTATTTCTGCATTGGACAAATCTGGTTTTTCTTGTTCATTTGGGAATGGAAAATTTAGTTTGTTTCATGATTCAAAATTGGTTGGTTCTGGTTCTTTGTCAGGTTATGATAATCTTTATTTGATTGACACAATTGCTTCATTTAATGAATCACTGTAATTAAGTACACGAGACATAAAGAGAAAATTAACCAATGAGAATTCAGCTGCATTATGGCACAAGAGATTAGGTCACATCTCTAGATGGAGAATAGAGAGACTTGTGTCAAACGAAATTCTAGAACCCTTAGATTTTACAGATTTTGATATTTGTATCAATTGCATAAAGGGGAAACAAACCAATAAAAGGATATTTGTGGCCAATAGGACTTTGGATGTTTTAGAATTTATACATACAGATATTTGTGGGCCATTTCCTATGGCCGCTTAGAATGGTCAACAACACTTTATAGCGTTCATAAACGATTTTTCTACATATGGCTACATTTATCTCATTAATGAAAAGGCAAAGTCATTGGACGTGTTCAAAAATTATAAGGCTGAAGTTAAGAATCAACTCAACAAAAGAATCAAAAGCATTAGGTCTGACTGTGGTGGTGAGTACTATGGTAGATATGACGGTTCAGGTGAACAACGTCTAGAGCCATTTGCTAAATTCCTAGAGGAATGCAGTATCGTTCCACAGTACACTATGTTAGGCTCTCCCACTATGAATGGTCTTGCTGAAAAACGAAATAGCACGCTTAAAGACATGGTAAGGAGTATGATTAGTCATTCTACCTTACTGGAATCACTCTGGGGAGAAGCACTTAAAACTACAGCACATATCCTTAACAGAGTTCCAACTAAAGCAATTACAAAAACCCCTTACGAACTTTGGATAAGCAAAAAGCCTAGTTTAAAACACTTACATGTTTAGGGCTGTCCAGCTAAAGTAAGGCCTTATAAGTCAAATGAAAAGAAATTGGACTGAAGGACGGTGAGTTGTTATTTTATTGGATACTCTAAAAGATCTAGGGGGTACAAGTTTTATGATCCCACAAGTAAGTCGATTTTTAAATCAAGAAATGCCCAGTTCTTTAAGGATGTCGAGTTTGCAAATGGAGATATAGTAAGGGACTTTGTCTTTGAAGAGGAATATGTTGATATTCCCACACGTGTTACTGGCATTGTTCAAGATCCTCTTCCTGACTTTGTTCAAAACACAATAGATCAAGACAATGTTGAACCTCCCATACAAGAAATTGTTCCAAAGAACAAACTCTTCCACCTCAAGAACCTATGCCATTAAGGAGATCCACAAGAGAAAAGAGAAGTGCAATATCAGATGACTACATTGTATTTCTCCAAGTGCATGAGGTTGACATAGGAGTGATGGAAGATGATCTGATCAACTTCCATCAAGCCATGGAAAGCTCTAACTCTCAAAAGTGGATAGATGCCATGAATGAAGAGATTAGTCCATGAGAGACAGTGACATTTAAGATCTTGTCCCATTGCTAGAAAGAGTGAAACCTATTGGTTGCAAATGGATATTTAAGACCAAGAAGGATTCAAAAGGTGATGTGGAGAGGTATAAGGCTTGTCTTGTTGCAAAGGGATTTACACAGAAAAAAGGCATTAACTATAAAGAGACTTTCTCTCTAGTTTCTTCGAAAGACTCTTTTAGGACAATAATGGCATTGGTGGTGCATTTTGATCTTGAGTTACATCAGATGGACGTAAAGACAGCGTTTCTCAATGGTAACATTGATGAGACAATCTATATGGTGCAACCAGAAACTTTGTTTCGAAAGACTCAAAGAATATGGTTTGCAAACTTAAGAAATCTATCTATGGGCTCAAGCACGCATCTCGACAATGGTATTTCAAGTTTCATCAAGTGATAATCTCATTTGGTTTTGAGGAGAATTTGGTCGATGATTATATATACCATAAGTTCTATGGGAGCAAGCATATTTTTTTGGTTTTATATGTTGATGACATTTTGTTTGCCAGCAATGATATAAACTTATTGCATGAAACCAAGAAATTTCTACCTTAAGAACTTTGAGATAAAAGATCTTGGTAATGCATCTTTTGTATTAGGCATACAGATACATCAAGATCGTTCTCGTGGTATTCTTGGATTGTTACAAAAAGGTTATATTGAAAAGGTTCTTAAGAGATATGGCATGCAAGACTCTAAACTAGCTGATACCCCTATAGCTAAGGGAGACAAGTTTAGTCTCAATCAGCGCCCTAAGAATGGCTTTGAAGAAAAGGAGATGCAGAAGATTCCTTATGCATCAATAGTGGGGAGTTTGATGTATGCTCAGGTTTGTACGTGTCCAGATATCGCGTACATTACAGAGATGTTGGGCAAATACTTGAGTAATCTAGGATTAGACCATTGGAAAGCAATTAAACAGGTTATGCGGTACTTACAAAGAATGAAAGACTATATGTTCACGTATTGGAGGTCAGATTAGCTTGAGATCATTGGGTATACTGACTCTGATTTTGCTGGATGCCAAGATAATATGAAATCTACGTCAAGCTATATATACTTGCTAGCTGGAGGTTCTATTTCCTAGAAAAGTGTTAAACAATCTCTTATAGCCTCTTCCACTATGGCGACATAGTTCATATCATGTTATGAGGCGTCTAATCATGGAATTTGGCTACGGAATTTTGCCACAGTGTTGCACATAGTGGATGGTATTGAAAGACCACTCAAGTTATTTTGTGACAATAAATCAGCAGTTCTATTTTCCAATAACAATAGGAGCTCGACAAAGTCAAAACACATAGACATCAAGTTCCTTGTTGTTAAAGAAAGAGTTCAGAGTGGACAGTTGTCTATAGAGCATATCAGAACAAACTCCATGGTTGTAGATCCACTTACTAAAGGATTACCACCCAAAATGTTTCATGAGCAAACTACTCGTATGGGTGTTATGTCATTCAATGATATTTAGCTTTAGTGGGAGTTTGTATTTTTAAATGCTTTTGTGATATAGATATAATTTTGGCTTATGTATGGTTTAAGAATATTTTCTGCATAAATAAATTTTTGGTGTATTGACACTCTGATTTTTGTTGTGGTTTGATCTCATTAAGGTTTAAGGAAGACCTATTGGAATTAGGCATATTAAGATCACATTACATGAAAATTCCATGCTACACATCCATATCATGATCCATGTCATTCATTTGTATCAGCATATGTGACCATTGATGGGTTGAGTTACAATAGATGTAACAAAGACTGCTTTGATCCTATATTGGTATGATTGATGAACCAAATTGGTTATAGATACATTTGGTAATGACAATAACATTGAGCTCATATGGTTAATATTTGCAATGCATAATTGTAAGGTTACACATATAGTCGAAGTGGGAGATTGTTGGATCATTAATCCAACATTGGCCTTATATGTGAATAATTATGTATTGCTTAAGGTTAAGCCCAATTAAAAGCGATCTGATAAGGTTTGGATAATTTGAGCTTTAATGTGTCTAATAGGATATGAGCCTTTAATGTGTAGAGACTAAAAGGTAATTTTATTTTTGTGATGGACTAAAATAGAAACACAAAAAGATAACCCTAGGGTTATCTATAAGTAGGTCATGGTTCCCAAGTTACACGCATCATTCTCTCCTTTTTGACATCCCATCATTAGAAAGAGGCAGAGGGAAAATTAAGGGGTTCTCTCAAGGAAGTGTGTGTAGACTTGGAAGACTATACCGCACGGCTCTAAAGAACAATTGGTCATCATGAATTCAGGGACGCTTTCGTATATTTTCCTTAATGATTGACATGATGGATTCTGGGTAGTAGGTGATGGTTTTTACCATAGGAATTTATTTTGGTTCCAACACTATATCCCAAATTTTGGAGTTTCTCTTGCCTCATAATAGAGAAGGGAAGGTTGTGTATGTGGAAGACATAGTTGAGGGTCTTGAGAATGGACCTACAACCTTGGTTGGCCTCTATAGTGGTCGTAATGTTGGTAAATAAATGCTTCTTGTTGCTCGTGACTAGATGCAAATGCTTTGGTTATACATAGTTGTTTTAAGTTTTTGTTTTGTTTTTGGGTTGAATATTCAGGCCTCTTTGTATGGATTTTGCAATTAATCATTTATTGTGGTATTTGAGATATTAGTGTGGGCAAATGCTAAAGTGTAATTCCCTCTAGAATGGAAATAGACTAGGTCAAGTTATTAGGTTTTGCTAAGCTTAAGCTTGACCTTGGTTAAAAGCCTTGTTTACTTGTTATAGGCTTTTTTTGAAGGTTTAGCCTGGCCTACATAAAAGCTTGGCCTGACCTACAAGCCTATTTAAGAGCTATTAAGACAAAGGACGAATTTATAACCTTCAAATATTTTAATAATAACAAACGGTTAATAAGTATGTTTTTATGCAATCATCTGGTCATCCGTAATATATTCACAAGCAACTGTCTGATAATTTAAGTCCAACCGTCTGTATCTTTCTTTTGGATAAATTTAGTAACTAACAACTTTCAGACAATGATCTAAGTGATCTACGCATCAATAAGAACTTAAACTACCTCAGTATGTATGAAGCCTATATACGTACTCTCGAGGAAAGTTATCTTTATGCGAAAAGGAAGGAATGTGCGTGCGGATGTCAGAACGGGAAAGTAGAGTTGACTACTGCTACAAGATTGAGTACGAGAATGGTAAAGATAAGCAGACTGATTTATCTTATCAAAGTGACAAGTTGGTGATAGGCATTAAATGCTACATTTAATGCTCCAACGACTCTCTTCAATAGACGAAGGTTGTCTCCTGCATAGACTCACAACGAATACTTTTGGAGAAGCTTGTATATAGAAGAAGAGACCTCAATCATAGGATTGATACAACGTAGAAATCTTTACCTATTGAAACGTTCTTGTCGTGTAATCTGCGTGTAAAACTTTTCTTTTGTTCTTCATTGTATATTCGTCTGTTAAGATGTTAAACCCAGTGAGGTAACTCACATTTAACCTTTTCCCAGAGAAATTGGTGGAAGCCTGAAAAGGCTTTGATTCAAAGAATACTTGGGTTTTTTGCTTGGAAAGGCAAGTTAAAGACTACTCGGGTTGAGCCTGAAGAAGTTTGCTAAAAGAATACTTGTAACTTGGATAAGTTAGTGAAACTTGGTTGTTGCCAAGAACTAGACGTAGTCTCTAGGGTGAGACGAACCAATATATCTCTTGTGTGCATTCCAGTTTCATTTTTCAGCTCTCATCTCTCCCTTAAAACATTTTTGAAAAAATCTTTTATTTAAATCCTTCAAATGATAAGTCTTTAAAAGAAAAGGTTTTGTGAAAATTTGTTATAACACAATTCAACTCCCCCTTCTTGTGTTATCTCTATGCTTTACAAGAGCCTACTTTATGATAAATTTGATATTCATGATAACTTATTTAAAAATATATTTTGCAATAAAACTTCTAAATATGACATGAATTTATCTTTGAATAAACTTATAAGCTTGTCTCTTTACGTAAGTAAACATGCTTATCATTTAAAAGGATAAATAAATGTTTGATTTGAATACATTATAATAAATTTAATATAATAAAGATACTAATAACAAATATTTATTTATGTTTATTTAAATAAGTCAGTCTATTAGACCCATTTTTTTTTGAATGGCTTAGAACCTGACCTTTTTAACTAAATAGGTTTTAATAAAACCCTAGGCTTGATTTATTTTGTCTAAAAGCCTGCTTGGCCTAGGCTTAATGTTGGCTAGGCCATATGCCTTTATCAAGCGGCCTGACTTATTTTCACCCCTAATCCCCTCTAATGATATTATGTGATAAAGCCTTTTGTGTATACACTTTTGTTACTTCTAAATTTTGTTGTGAAGATGAGGATACAATTTTGTTACTGATAAGTTTTGGAACGTGAAGATTAGAGAATGAAAGGTAGTTTTTATATGCTATTTCAGGAAACACATGCTTTTTTAAGGAAAAAAAAAAACTTTTGATAAATAAATGTTTGAAAACATTTACAATCATTATATAATATTTTAAAAAATCAAAATATTGGAGTGACAAGTATGAGTGAAGAAGTCTCATATTAGATAAGAATGGGAAAGTTTAGTAATATATAAGTGGGAAGAATTCACACACCTAATGTTTTTATGTTTTAGGTTGGATGTGATGTCGGGTTTATGTGTGGTTTGCTTATGGTTCATCAATGGAAACCTTTTTGATGTTTTACCTTCTAATATTTTATAACACAAAAATGAAAAAGTTATTTTAGTTTTTTTTGAAACTTTTAAAAAATAAGTTTTGAAAAACAATGTTAAGAAATTTGTTATACATTAATATCTAAACAAAAAAAAAAACTTGAAAGTAGTACGTTATTTTCAAGCTTTGTGTAGGAATCCTATGGTTAAGTTTAGGTAAGGTATTAAAATATTCAAATGTGTACCTATTCAAGCAAAAGGTTTTGTATTTTGAACCTATATCTATGTAATTAAGTGATAATTTTAGTGTCTTTATTCATGTCCAATTGATATTTATATATTTATACATATATTTATTACGTGAATGTTAGTAAAATGAAATACGTTTTACTAATGGATAGTCTATTTAAGTAATTCATGCTTGATTTTTTTAAGAAAGATTTTGGATTTGATTCTTGTGTATGAAAATTTTTTGTTAGGAGAATCAGTTTCACACTTCCACTATATGTTAGCTAGGGATGTTCCTAACTTGAACAAGATTGCTTTATGCGGAAGATTCTTATGGTTTAGACAAAAAACAATGAAATGTTTTCTTTAAAATGTGTGTTTTCATTCTACAAACTAATAAATAATATTATTATTTTAATATTAAAATTAATTATAACAAATTAATAAATAAAAAATGATTAAAGGTACATCTAACTCGAATAAAAAAATATAAGATCTTTCAATTTTTATTTATAAATTATAATAAGAGTTTAATGGTCATGCATTGTCAGTGTAAAAAGTTTTACACTATCATTCAATCAAAAATCATCATTAATATGACTTTTAAGGTATTTATTATAAAAGTCAACAAACTTACAATAAATGATGGTTTGTAATTGGATGACAGTGTAAACTACTTTACACTGTCAGTGCATGACTATTAAACTCTTATAATAAATATGTTATTGTATAATTATATTCAAGCTTAATTGTATTTTTTTTCCCTTATAATTTATTCTATATAGTATTTTAGTCTATTTAGATCTAATAGCACAAATTTAATCTCCAGAAATTTTCAGTTGGTAAAATTGGATTCCTCACGCTAACTTAGAAGCGTGACAAAGGCTTGTAACATGGCATTTTTTTATATTTGATTGATAAAATATATCAAGTTTAATTAAACTTTTGGACTCATATTTTAATTTGTGTGTAATTTTGGTCCCATTAGATTTAATTGCTCATATTAATATTTATAACTTTTCATAAGCTAAGAAATTTCTTAAAGAATATTGTGTCAATTACTCCGCATTTAATCTTTGTAATTATTTAATTATTTTCAATTGCACTTTTTAGTCAAAATATTTGTTAAAAAAATATTGTGTCAAAGATTTTTAACACCCATTAAATTTTGTTAACAATGAGATGTTTTAGTAGCATTTATGCTCAAAGAAAAATTGAAAAATAATCAAAATTTAAAATAAATTATCGAATTTTTTTTTACTAAAAATTAATATAACATACAAGGTTTAAATATATCTTTAGTCATCATAAATATCTTTTTTTGTTTTAATTCTTATTTTTATCCAATTTTTTAAATTTATCTTTATAATTCCTACTGATAATTAATTTGGTTTATCATCATAAATTTATCTTTATTTTTGGGTAGTGTAAAGTGATTCAATTTGGTTTAACAAACCAAATCATAGACAACCGTATGACTAATTTACTACACTGTTATACTTTCTTTCATCTGTTAGTTCTTTATATACTTTCTCTAGGCTCAAATATAAGTAAAAAAAATTAAAAAATTTATATATGATGGTTCAAAATATATGCAAATATTAACTAATTTTGTCTCATTTAATGAAATCATCCCTAAATAACATTTATTTAATTCAAATTTTATTTCCAATGATATTTTTGATTCTCCTAATAGCAGCCACATGACCTTTTAAATGGATATAAAGTATTCTTTTTTGAAACAAATTCCCATAAAATTGAAGTCTTTCAGCAATTAGCTAACATTATTAGCATGAATTTTTTTTGTTTAATTAATCATCTGGTCCCTATACATTCGTCAACCTTTTGTTTTAGTCCATATATAAAAGTTGTACTTTTTAGTTTTTACATGACCAATTTTTTTATGTTTTCGTATCTGTTGTTAGTTTTTTGATGATGTAAAACCACCACAAACTAGCGGTATAAGAACTAAAACATAAAAAAAAAAATTGCTCATATAAAGATTAAAAAAATTGAATAATAAATTAGCCTAAAGGGTATTCTTATACATACATACATACACACACACACACACACACACACACACACACATATTTATAAATTTATTATAACACTCATGTTTACATTTTTGTTTCTTATATATTTATAAAAATGATCACATAACTTATACTTATTTATAAAAATATATTTGATTAAAGATTTTTTTTAGTAACTATTTGAATAAAGGTATATAAATGTAATTATCAAGCTATGTAAATTTATTTTTAATAGTCTATATTTGAAGAGTTATACTATTATTAGCATCAAAATATTCTAATATTTTCATGACTGAAAGTAGATGCACTCTAAGAATTGGAAGTTATATCCTTATTTGCCACAATATGGTTTTTTTTATAGGTCTAGTAGAGTACTATGGTTCTTCTATGGTTTTAGCAGTTGACATTTCTTTGGTTTAGCAATAAAAAATATTGAATTGTAATATGTGTCTTAAATGTAATATAACTATGTAAGGATGTGTTGGTAAAAATTGAATTATTTAATCCAATCCAAAATGCATTTTATCATATTAGATTGAATGATATTTAAAAAAAAAAAAAAAAATTCAAACCGAACCAATCCATGAGTTATTTAATCTTGAGACCGAATAACTTTTTGACTCAATTGATTCAAACCTACGCAAACACCCCTATCCAATAGGCAGATAAACGTGGAGCTTAAGATAATTATCTGAATTGCCTTACCACATCCATGACCCTTGTTAGAGACGGTAGACCACCACCATCACAAATATGTGTGGGAAATGCACGCCCTTTGTCACCGTCAATAATATTGGGAAGTGCCTCTCTGCCATACTCTTGGTGAAAGCAACGTGTTCGCATATTTCTTAGTCAGCTAATGGCAACAAAGGATGGATGGATCACCTATACGAGTCTCCTCTCCTCTCCTTTGCTAATAGGTTTGGCATTTTTTATTTTTTTTTCGGAAACTGAGGTAGAACTTTTTAATAGTTTAGATGATAAGAGAACGAGGATAAGGACGGAGCCAGATCTCCTGAGGGGGGGTGGGGAGAGGAGTATAAAATTAAATTTTAATTAATAAATAATTATTTTTTATCCTCTTGTACTTTCACTCTTTTATATTTTTTGTCTTTGTAATTTGTTTTAAATCGTCTCTGTACTTTAGCACTTTTTCATTTTTAGTCCCTACTATCTAACTCCGCTACAAAAACGTTAAATTGTTGATGTCAGCATGTGACACATTAGCACAAGTGACATGTCATAACCACCACGTCAGCAAAAGGTGCCACATCAACGGTGCCATGTCAGCAACAGTGCCACATTAGTAATAGTGCCACGTCATCGTTATTATAGAGGGACTAAAAATGAAAAAAACATTTACAGGGACTAAAAAAAAAAGAATGTACAGTGGCAAAAAATAAAAAAAGTACATTGACTAAAAGAAAAAAAAAGACATATTTGCAGACGCACAAAAAATTAAGCCTTAAATATAATGTATAAATTTCATTTATACTTAATATAAAATAAAAATCTTAATGATAAAAACACTACAATCAAAGAGTTAGGTACTCCAAGATATATCATATAATCAAAATTGCTTGGTCAATCCCACGCTTATGTGCAACTCTGATCCAATAATATAACAAAAACATAACTGCAGCACCGACTAAGTCATCATCATCAATACAAATATCTAATTGAATAGGAAAACGATACATATATATAAAATGTGGCTGGCAAGACTCGTTGTTATGATTGACATAATTGTCTAAATGGCTTGACAACAGAGGATGACTAAAGTATATCAAATGCACTTTTTTGTTTTTGTGTTGCTGCTTGTGTTCTGTATAAAGGGCTACCTCCAATTTTAAGGATTTGGTCTCGTCCACACACTCTTTCTATAGTAAATTTTAGTTCTTATCATTATTTTTATAGTTTTTTTATTCGTAGACTAAGGATGTTGTTGTTCTCGCATTAGCCTAACACAAATAGCTAAATTGGGTTTGACAGTTCATTTATCTATTTTAAGTTTTTTACTTCTCTTAATCAATCTAGTTACTCTCAATTGTTTCCTTTGATCCGTAACTTCTATATATATGCTGTTAGCACATATTAATTGAGTTTTGTCTTTGCTTTTCTGAATAAATTTTGGTTAATTTAGGTTGTGTCTTAGTTTTATGATTTATCATACGAAGATGTTTTATTACCACTCTTGCATGTGTTCTTTTTAGTCTTACATACAATGGTAATTATTATTCTGGCATGTGTTCTTTTCAGTCTTCTCTGCTACCCTTTTGCTTAAAACTTTTTTATTTTGATCAACTTGTCTAGATTTCTCTAAAGTTGGAATGCCATAAATAATTGTTGTGCTAGTGTTTGTGTTTTTTTTTTTAAAATAAATTTTGGGTTGTGGCTACTACGAAATATAAGTGCTCTTTTTGACAGCTTCAAGTATAGTGTGAAGGTTGCCAGAGCAAAGGAAAATAAACAATAAATGAAACCATATGATTGGTTAATTTATAACAAAGGATTGTGGAAACAGTCAAACATCTTTGGAAGATGTAGCAAAGAATTGACTAATTTTTTTGTCATGCTTGAAAATATGTCTCTTTTTCTTCTTTTAGTCAATGTAATTTTTTCATTTTTTGTTTCTTTATTTTTTTTCATTTTTAGTCCCTGTAATTTTTTTTTCCATTTTTAGTCCATCTACAATAATGATGACATGGCACTATTACTAATGTTGCAATATTGCTAACATGGCACTTTTGTTGATGTGGCAGTGATGATGTGTCACTTGCACTGATGTTTCACATGATGGCATCATTTGCTGATGTGTCACATGCTGAAGTCAAAAATTTAACTTTTTTATAACATAGTTGGATGATAGGGACTAAAAATGAAAAAGTACTAAAGTATAGGGACGATTTTGAAAAAAAATCTATAGGGACAAAAAATGAAAAAACGTTAAAATGCAGGGACAAAATTCATATTTAAACCTTTCAATATTATAATATATATATAGAACGTTTCAAATGAAAAAAATTTATAATGAGAAAATGAGAACTTTCAATTATAGCCCTTAGATCATAATTAAAACAAATTTGTGGCTGAGATTAGAATACAATTAATCATCTTTTATGAGACCACCATTGTCACTGTCTCAGCCACCACCACCAACGATAGTGATGGTGGCGACAGTTGCAGGGGTGGTGACGACAACGGTGGTGGTGGTGGCAAGCCTGGCAATGGTGGTAGTGATGACAGTGGTGGTGGTGGTTGGAGCTGTCAAAATGGGCCCAGCCCGCTTAGCCCATAAAAGGGCTAGGCTGGGCTCAAAACAAGACAGCTTAAAAAATCAGGCCATTTCGGCTAGGCCCGTCTGGCCCAATGGGCCAATATGGCCCTGGCCGGGTTGGCCCGATATATATATATATAAGCCTCACAGACTCACGGTGCTGGCCCACAGTTTCTCCCACCCCACTGTTTTATATATATATCCTGAAGCCTCACAGTGCTGGCCCATGGTTTCTCCCATCCCACTGTTTTATATATATATGTGTGTGTGTGTGTGTGTGTATTAAATAAAAAATATTAATATACTTAAAAAAAAATTAAAAAGGGTCACACACATTTGTAAAAAAGAAACGCTAACATGGGTACTTCATTTTGTAAATAAAACTTGCTTAACGATATATTTTTGATGAGACTATTGAGTAATTAAGTCAATTATATATAAATAAAAATGTTCGTTTATGCTAGAAAGTATGTAGAATTTAATTTTAAATATTTAATATGATTTAAATAATTTAATTTTATATAATTTTTGCAGAAAAAATAATAATTAAAGTAGATAACAACGTTAATAGGTCTAAAAAAAAATTAGGCCAAATTGGCCTGGTAACCCGCATAGGACTGGGCTGGGCTAAATAAAAATAGGCCTAGACACAAACTGGGTCGGGCCGAGCCGGCTCGTTAAAGAGAGATGGCCCAAGCGGGTGATAGCTCTAGTGGTGGTGGCGACGGCGGTAGTGACAGCAACAGTAGCGATGTGGAGGCAACAACAATGGTGGTCTTATAAGAGGTGTTTAATTGAGTTTTTATCTCACTCGCTCATTATTTTAATTATAATCCAATGACTACTATTAATTATTCTCATTTCTCATTTTAGGAAGTTTCTCATTTGAAACGCTCCTTATATATATATGTGTGTGTGTATGTATTAATTTTCATATAAAAAATTAATAATTATATATTCTGAAGCATTAATTACATCAATAATTTATTAAAACATCTATTTTGCATGTGATGAAAATCATCTATATATAATGAAAATCATCTATATATAATTAAATTTATATTAATCTTTTTAGTAACTTTTTTCAAAATAAATATTTTTCTAAACAAAAATTAGTATAACATACTTTATTTAAACACATTGCAAATTATTTTAAAGAAAAAAAATAAACAAATTGTTTTAACTAAATTTCATTTTATTTTTCCAAGGTTTACACATCAACGTATTTAGATAAGTGTACTCAAGGTAAGAAGTATATTAGAGCCTCATAAACAATGCCCAAAAGATGAAAAGGAGAAAAAAAGAGAATATATGAAGAATTATGATAGGAAAAGAAAATATTAGTTGGTGTATCTCAAAACTCAAGTTGTTAGTCTTATATTAGTGTTCAGGAGCTTGTCAAAGGTTAATAAACAACTTTAATTTTCAAATCAATTATAATCAAATCAACATCTTTAAAATAGTAATAAAAAATTACAAAAAGAAAATATTATTAAAAGAAAAAAATAAATGATACTATGATATTTTGTCTAAAAGAAAAGAATACAGTTATCTCTATACAAAAAGCTATAAAAAAAGAAATAAAATATTTATATAAAAAAAGAAAGAAAATATCATTATCTTTACAATGAAAACTATAAAAGTAGAATAAAATATTTCAAAAATTAAGAAAAAATAAATAATACATAAGGGGCATTTGGGAGAAAAGAAATTTTTTCAAGTCTAGGAATCATGATAATCTCGGAAATTATGATTTTTAAAAATGACTAAAATATGTTTGCCTTGTCATAACCATTCTTGGGAATATTTATACGTGTTTCTTAGAAATCAAAGAAATTATTTATCACATTTAATAAAAAAATTATTTCAAAACTTTATAAAATTGTATTAAATGAGTTAATAAGGGTAATGTGACATTTCTACCAAAAAAGGGTAACGTGACATTTTTACAGTATTAAAACTTTTCTCCCAATTCAAGAAAGTTAAATTCCCACCTCCCCCGTGGGAATTATTTTGTGGGAAACATAAGTAAAAAAAATTCTCGAGAAACAATATTTTTTGAGAATATTATTTTTTAAATAATAAACCTAATATGAAAAACAAATAATCTCAACTTTAGATTTGGGAAATTAAAAACTTTTCTTGAACCAAATACCCCTTAAGTACTATTATCTCAAATCGTATCCCACCAAATCAAAATTTTAAAATATCATCCATACTAAAAAGATTTAAAATTAGAAAAAATTAAGGGGCGAAGGCCCCTATCACATAACATACATCCGTCCTTGAATGAGAGAAAGAATAAATGGTCATGGGACCACAAAATGTTTTTTTTTTTTTTCCATTTGTATGGCAAGAGTTTCTAGTTTCTATGAAAATTTTGTTTGTTCTTAGTATGAATATTTTGGTTACTATTTGTATGAGGGATAGAGACAAATTCTAGGGTAGGGAAGCGTGGCATGTTTCCTACTGTGGGAAAGAAATTATGACCGTTAGATGAGATGATTTTACAATTAATGGCTGAGATTTTTCTTTTTTCCCCTTTTTTTCTCTTTTTTTTTTTTGGTCCCTAATCCCATGTTCTCTCATCCTTTCTTTTTTCTTTTTCTCCTCCCCTAAGGCCTATAAACTTTGAAGAATCGCAATCCGATGAAGGACAGTCCACAGATGTGGTTGTAGGTGTGTGTGATTTCCTCGCTAACTTTCTTCGTGGTAGCATAAAGGCTCAAGGGGTGGTCCGTACAGTGGAGTTTCAAGAATGAGTTTTTAGTGTTGAGCCCATATATGAAGTTGGAGGAGGCCCAAACAATTGCGAGCTATAGGTTCTTGCTTACGGAAACTTCCAGAAGGTTCACAAAGTTGACAATGTTGGATACCATGTAGGACTATGGGTTCTGTGTAACACCCATATTTTTGTTTATAATTGATTTCTTATTTTCTTATGATTTTATTTATAAACACTCAAAATTCTGATGTTCACAATTGCATTCGGAATTTTGATAACTATTCCACCGTAACTTTTAATATTTTTTTTGAGTTGAGGCCTAGAGAAATGAAGAAATGTTGATCACATCCTGATTTCTTTGTAAAAAAGGGCTGACATGTGAAACATATTCAAATGATGGTAAAAGGTCATTTTTGAGCTTGGAAACATATATATATATATATATATATATATATATTTAAAT
Organism: Spatholobus suberectus; assembly: GCA_004329165.1. Lineage (NCBI taxonomy): Eukaryota > Viridiplantae > Streptophyta > Magnoliopsida > Fabales > Fabaceae > Spatholobus > Spatholobus suberectus. The sequence goes on from CM014730.1 coordinate 39,359,378, forward strand.
ATAATTTTGAAAATTTTTGGAAAATTTTCCAAAATTCCTATATAAAATGAGCAAAATGCCTTTAGTTGACTATAGAGTCAAACTAGTATCTTTTTTATGCATAAAAATAGTAAGAAAATTGTTTAAAGCTTATTTTTATGTGAGTAATTTATTTTTATATTTATTGTGCCATTTTTGGATTTCTTTAATTAAAAATATATTTAATAGTAATTTTTTACTTAAAAATACATTTTAATTAATAAAAATTAGGAGAAAAATATGTAAAATTATTTTTAATTTCTAGAAACAATCTTGGACCTTACATGATCAAGAAGCATCAAGGTCATTTACATTGAATTAGTATATGAATTAATTAAATTAGTGAAATAGGATTAATTAGTATGAATTAATTTTAATTGATAAAAAATTGAATAAAATATATGGGACTAAATTGATACAAATTAATTAAAGTTAGATCATTAAATCAAAAATAAATTATTTAAATAGGAAACTTGGTCACTAAGTATTAGAAAATTCTAGACTAATTTAATTTGGTCACATGCTTCTACAAATGTAACTAAATAGCTAACTAATCTAATTGTCTAGTTACTTAGGAATTAGATTTCGTTAGATGGAGATAAGTTTACAAATAAAAAATGTAAGAAAAATCAATTTATGACATCATTTGGATGACTTCACCAACATGACATCATTTCCTTCTATTTAAGCCAAATTTTTTCTTCTCCTTCTCATTTGTGTGAAGCTGGCCGAAGCTCCCAAACCCACAATCCTCACAATTTTCAAATTTTCTTCCTTCTCCAATAACACAACCCATCATCTCCCATCACCCTTCATACTTGAAGCAAACTAGACCACCATCATTCCACCACTTCAAGACCACCACAACCTTATCTTCTTTACTTTTCTCTAAGGTATAAGGAGAGGGGAGGGGGGAAGGGGTGAGGTTCTCTTGATTTCTCACTTCATATGGATGGTGAAAATGGGTTTTGGTCCCCAAAATCCTTCTACTGTTGGAACCAAAGACGTATGAAGTGTCTAGTCCCTCAAAATTTTGAAGATAACAAACTTATTAAGTTTTAAGTTCTTGTTGTAAAAATGTCTTTACAGTGTCCAAAACCATGGTGTCCAACGCGCTAGTTTTAACAAGCGTCTAACTTGACTCGTTATGACGACCATCTAAAAGTAAGTCTCTTTCCTAACAGCTAAGTATTTAAAACTGAGACTCATATACAAAATCATCCAAGCGTAAGTCTATCTCCATGTGACTAAGTGTTTAAAGCTCGCCTATGCGTTTTTCATATATATATATCTCATGACTAATGTTTACCTTTTTTTAAGAAATCTAACATTCAAATATTTGAGCATTAAATGAAAGATAGATACATATTAGTATATGAGCGCAGTGTTGCAAAAAAAGGAAGTCAACTTATCAGGCTGCCAAGTCGGATAAAGAATGATTAGAAAAGCAGCCCTTCAACGCAGTCCTGCATTTTCCGTTTTGGTGCAAGAACTAAAGTTACCTTTACTGACCCCTTTAAAAGCTCGATATACGTTCACATCTTCACTGAGTAAAGCCTGAAGATGATTTCTTTCAAAGGCTCTTTTCTACGAGAACTATATATACCAGCTTAAAAAAAGTAAACTAGCGGCAGTGCTAAGCAAATGCGATATAGAACTCTTACGTTTACTGGACGACTTCAAAATCTTGTTGAAAAGAAATTTCCTTTGTACTTAAACATACATACCCTCACATTGTGAGTCGATTTCCTTGTATACAATTATTCTCTGTTGTAAAAGCCTGAAGAGGCTTAGTGAAAAAGAATACTTTGGTGGTTAAGCAATCTGAGTTTATTGCCTTGTAAAGCCTGAAGAGGCAGTGAAGAATACTTGTTGTATAACCTAAGGTTGGTTAGTGAACACCTTCTGGACGAAGGGACTGGATGTAGCTCAAGGTTGAGTGAACCAATATAAAAACTCTATGTCTTGGTCTTCTCTTATCCTTATTTAACTACCTTTCGAACTCGTTTTCAAAAAGGATTGAAAAGTTTTTTTAAAACGCACAATTCAACCCCCCCCCCCCTTCTTGTGCAATCCTTGTTATTTCATCTACCTCTTGCATTCTATTTTAATTATGCTACTTATTTTGTTGGTTATTATGTGCAAATGTCTAGTGATGCATCCATTTTGTGACCATGATCTTGTGATTGGTTTGCCTCTTTGTTGATGGATTTTGGTTCTTAAACAAGTCATTGAATGTTGATTTGTGTTTGCTAAGTGGTATTATTGATTCATAGATGATGAATGTTGAAAAATTTTGGTGGTTTGCTAGATGTAGGCCTCTTGGCCTTATAAATGATTTTTGCTACCTAGAAATTTTTTTACTAGCTACCTACTTGGTTTCAATCCTTGTTTAGTGCCTAAACCAAATTAATACATTTTTCTCTTGGTTGATAACTCTGGCAAAAAGAAAAATTGTTTTCAAAACTTCTTGTTTTGATTAATGGCCAACCGACCTTAGTGATTCCCAAAGGAATCATATTTACAAAAGAATATATTAAACATAGTATTGTAAGCTTGATATGCCAAGATTATTTTCTAACAACTTTTCAATGAAAAAAACTCTAACAACTTTTCAATGAAAAAAACTAAGGCTTGGCCTTGTTTCCTATCAATGGCCATTCAACCATGTCATGTTCAAAACCAAAAGGGAAAAATTTTTAGTGTCCATGGTATTGTTTTAAGAAAGTAACCTTATTTTAAGTTAAATAAAATTACTAAATTGATTTACAAGTGTTTTATGAAGAGTAAAATCAAAATTTCTTTACTCTTTTTACAAACATGGCCCATGACCATTTTACTAAAAATTTAAAAAAGGTTTTACTGTCTAAGTTTGATTTTTGTGCTAAAAAGATAATTATGGACATTTTATAAATTATTGATAATTTTAAATAAAAAATTTGGTATTTTAAAGCCATAAGACTTTTGGCCTTATATAAATACTTAGACAAAGTTTGTTTCCATTTTAATATTATATAAATAATTAAAGGAAATTTTTATGAATTAATAGTAATTAAATTAGTTTTGTAAAATCTCTATGGTATTTTGGTATATTAGAAGATAATTAAAATTTTACTTATTACTATTGTATTGTTGAATTGATGAATTAAGTCTGTGTATGATGAGGCAGAGACAATGATATGATCCTGATTAGGAATCATAATGTTTTTTTTTTTTTATGGATCATTCTTGAGTTGGTTATCTTGTAACAAGAATAGAAATAAAAGAAAAGAAGAAAGGTAGAAGATAAGACTTGAGCAAACAGATAAGAGAATTAAAGCAAATGGCACATAATATATTAAACAAGAGAATTTAAAAGATAATGGAAATGATAGACAAAATAAAGAAAGCGAAATAGAAAAGAAGATGGAAGAACGCATCATACTCTATGGAGAGTGATAAGCCAAGTGAGGATTCGTGACAAAAGTATGAAAACCTTTGATAAGATAAAAAGGTTCAATCTAAGAACCCAAAAGAGAAGTCAATGCTCAACTCACACTCACAAATGAGCAAACTTTAATATTATTCAACTCTATCAAATGAAAGGGATTACATCTATATTTATAGAATTTATTCCAAGGAGTCTAATCCGAATTCTAAAGAAACATAAGCAAAGGCCCAAGAAAGCTTAAGGCTCAAATTATAACTTAAATTGAATTCAAAAGAAACCTAAACTAGGATTGAAACTTTTCCTCCTATTTATCATCAAACTAGCCCATTTATTGTAATTAAAATAGTTAAAAAAAACACTTAAATAAAATAAAAATCAGATTGAAACCCCGTAGTTGGTGCATGTTGGGCCTTCTTCCACTTGATCAAGTGCACCATCCTGGGCTCTTCTTCCCCTAGTTTGGGCTTGAGCTTATAATGTGTTGATCACCTCTAGATGATGATGTACTGGTCCTCAGGTTCTAAGACCAGGGATATCTCTAGTAAAGAGATAAGTTTGTGTTTGAAGTATGTTGAACTAATGTTAGATGAGTGTTGTAAGCATGAATCCTTGGGATAGGAAAGTCACAATTTGGTACATTGTAAGATGAAAGGCAAGGACCATCGACAAGGTTTAAGGGGTATGGTATCGAATGGTGATAATCCCAATAGTCAGGGTGGTGCCTTAGAGCCGGGATAATCACAAATCTAGCTTTATAACCTTGACACTTTCTCAGCATAACCAAGATTGGTGTAGAGTATACCTCAGTATAGGTTGTAATAGCTCGGGGCTAAAAGATGGTTCATTTCCTCGATATTAACAATGATGATTTGTACCTTGATGTGAAAAAGGTATATATACTCTTAATCGCTTTCCAGTTTTGATGTGGATGTTGCTCATCAATGGAGAGTATGGATTCATACAAAGTCTTAGGTAGACTAGTATAACTTAGAGAAAATCCTAGGTTCCCCTTTTTATAGTCAGCTATGTTTTATCTTTGTACTTGATGGTAGGATTTCCTACCCATCTGTGTGAAAAGAATAAATCACCTCACTCCTCTATCTTTTTTGTGTGTACGTTGTTCGTGGACGGATACGAGGAGACGGTGCTATGCTAGTGTTCTTGAATCTCCATCTCAAGTATAGTGACCTTGGGGACTGGGCATACGATGGGGACACACGTTATCTCACTTTTACGGGTTTCCTCACTATCACCTTGCTATCTCTTTTTTCAAATGTATATATGCTTGATGTCACATTTTCGATTCCAGTTATGTTGACCTCATTACCCCCTCCAAGATTTGTCAAAGCACCACCCACCACCCCCACCGTCTCCTCCTGTTGATGGTGTTGATGCCATCATAGCACCCTTGATGAACTTTTATCTCCCCACCCCCCCCCCCCCCCCCCCCCCCACGTCTCCTATCATCATAAACTTCCTTGACCACATGGATGAGGTTCCTAATGACTCTCCTGTCCTTTCCCTCCTTGTTGACTATTAACCAAGGATGGAAAATGGTTGGGTGACCTCTTCCCCATCATCCTCTTCAGGACTTGGGTCACCACATTCGGTGCCCAATGGTTAGGCCTATCATGCAGCTGATGATGATTTAGAGGCACTAAGACAAATGAGGACTTGTAGGGCATTGGTGTTGCCCTTTTTCTTTTTGTATATAGGGAGAGTGTAGATAGTTGACTATTACCTTGACCTAAGACTCTATTTTTGGATGATTTCCCTGCATTCAATACTTTTGATGTATGACTATTATGATGATGATCCTTATACAAAGTATGATGCATATATATGTATATATACATATATATACATATGTATGTGTATATATGTATATATGTATATATGTGTATATACACGTGTATATATGTATATATGTGTATATACACATGTATATATGTGTATATGTACACACACACACACACACACACACACACACACACACACACACACATATATATATATATATATATATTTATTTATTTCTATTGTCTTTTACACTCGTCTAAATAAATAGAAGGGTTTTTTTCACTTCTTCTCTTTCATTTTGCATTTCTATTTTTGTAAACAATATATTTTCTTTTTTTAATTTTTTCCGTTTTGTATTTCTTTTCTTCACTCAAATAAAGCATAAGAGCCATATGCTGAAAGAAAAAAAAATAAAGCGAAGTGGTAATAACACAAATTTAAGAAGGATATTATTAAGAATAAAAGTAAACATAAAAGTGTTAATTAAGAAGAGGGATACAGAACCCTAAAAAATTAAAAATAAAAAAACATGAAGAGGAATACATAATCTATCCCTATTTAGTGAATTAAATTTTCCTGCGTTGGGGTGTATAAATAGACAAAATAATAGAAAATTTTTAATATAATAAGTTCTTTTTTTGTTATGGACATAATGAATTCTTATTCTTTTAAACAATTTTTTTCATATTTATGAAATTAAATTATCTATCATATGCATTAAGTATATAAAGAGACAAAAAAATAAAACAATATTAATATGATAAGTTTTTTTTTTCAGTTATCGATATAATGAATTCTTATTTTTCTAGCAAAAATATTTTTTATTTTATTTTATTTTTAAATTTAGAGTATTTCTTAGTAAAATATTAGGAATTAATCTCTCGGAATACTGAAATTTATTTAAAGGAGTTGTCTAGCTTATCTTAAGTGAAAATAGAGTTAAACAACTACATCAAAGATAATTGGTACAATTTTATATGTTGTACCAATCATTTTTAAATATATAAAAAATTACACCAATAATTTTTGATAAGATTATTTAACTACATTTTTACTTGAACTAAGTTTGACAACCTCTTATTTAAAAAACTAACTTCTTCCAATAGATGTTCTTCCATACACAGACTTAAAGATCATACCTTTAACTACATTGGGATGGGAACTCAGTCATTAGATGGACTGCTCCTCGTGGAAATTCCTTTAAGCTTAATTGCGATGGAACCGTATATAGATGGGGGACGAAAAGTTGCGTGCGGTGGGGTAGTTCGGGACCAATGGGGCGCCTTTGTATTTGCTTTTTCTTGCAGTTTGGGAACATGTTCTGTGGTTCAAGCTGAGCTTTGGGGGTGTTTCACGGATTGATGCTGGTCCGAGAAAGGAGTTTATTAGGTGAGATTGTGGTTGAATCAGACGCATCTGCTTCTCTCTTGCTAATAGCATTGTCAAAGTAGCTGATAGCATACAGGTTGCTAGCTTCAATCTTGCGTTCCGTGAAGCTAATCAAGTGGCGGATTTATTTGCAAAGCACGACCTTGGCATGGAAGTGGGGTTGCACGTTTTTGATCGCCGCCCCCCACCCCCCCCCGCATGGGTTTAGATTTGCTCTCTTAGACGATGTTTCCGCTTTTTTCTTTCGTGGGTTTTAGTTTGGGCCGTTAGCTCCGTTGTTACGCAAAAATAAAAAATAAAAAAATTAACTACATACTTAAGAGACATCATTAATTGACAACCATATTTATTTTAATTTGTAGAATTTGTGTACGGGATAAGAAAACATTATTAATTTTGAATACAAAATCTTAACAGAGATGTCTTTTAGGAATTGTTATTCTTCTCATTAAGTCATGTAATTTCACTTACAGTAATTTATTTTTCATTTCATTTTTTTCTTTTTATATCTCTTTAATACTATAAACTAAATATAGTCAATTCTATATTAAATTTAAATTTATATTTTGAACTTTGACATATCATACCAAATTAAAAGACATAGAGATATGTCTTAATTCAAATATATATATATATATATATATATATATATATATTTTCTTTCTCAATGTAAAAAATCTTAACTCTTTAATTTATTTCTATCTAATAAAATAGGATCCTCATTTCTAATAATGAAGATATATCTTATTATACTTTTTTCCTCTTTAAAGATGTATGATTTAACTATTGTTTAAAAAATAAATTACATGCTCATTTCTTGAAAGATTAATTTGCGCTCCAATTTAATCGATTTTAATGTAACAAATATTGGAGGATTATTTTTTCTTTCTTTTTATAACTGCATTTAACAATTAGTTTTGAATCTCTGAAGTGAACTTTGAGAATTCAAAAGATAAAATGAAGATTCTAAACAAAACTTCAAAGTGGATAGCTTGTATGAGTGTTCAAAACATCATTTCGTCTACCTATTAAAGATGGAAATTTGGTAATATAATACTAAAATTAGTTGTTGATATCTTTAGAAGTTTAAGAGAAAAAAAAAATTAATTGTTCATTATACATTTAAATATAATTTATATATTTAAAAATATTTATTTTTATAAAATTTAATTAATATAATTTATATATTATAAATTTTAATTATATAAAAATAAATATTTATTTATGCAATACATAAATTTGGTAGCACTCCTCAAGTAACAATACCTATGTAACTTGAATGTTAGCTTATTCAAATTAGCTTAAAATTGTTCCAAGAAAATGGGGAAGATTTTGATAAAAGAAAAAGAGAAAAAAAATATTGACCAGAAAAGAAGTTAGAGCATTCACATTCATTGTGTGATAATTACGAAAATTAAAAAAGGTTAATAACTCACCTTTAGAGTATTTTTGGTTTAGGAAAGAAAGTGAAGTAAAAGGGAAAATAAAAAAAATAGGTAGAAAATAAGATGATTTTTTATAATAAAAAAATCCTCTTATTTAGTTGCATTAAAGAAAAACAAAAAAATATGTATATAAAATAACATAATTATCTCTAATAAAAAAGAAATATGCAAAAAAGAAGGATATTTTAGTTTTTATATATTATAAAAATGGGTGAATTCTACAAATTTTTATTTGTTCCTCCACTTTTTAAAGTCTTTCAAATGGAGAAAGGAAGAGATAATTATGTGTTTCTCTTGCTTGGTGTTCTATCAAGAAATTATTAGGTAGTATAAAATTACCATTTATTCATGATTCCGACTAATCTTTATGTGACATGTATTCAAAATTTACAATTTATGAAAAAAAATTAATAACATTATATTATATGTCATATAGAAATTAAGAAGAATCATGATAATTCTGAATTATCTAATAATTTTTCATGTTCCATCCTTTCTATTTCACGTGTTCCAAACAAACTATTAATACGTTTTATTGGAATGATTTTAATTTTTTTATAATATTTTTATTTATGAAATAAAAGTTTTAAATCTTTTATGTTGTAACAATATTAAATATTTTCATTTTATTATTTAATGCCAGCCATTTGATTTTTCGCATCTTCTCCCACGCCATTCCCTCTATGAGAGATATCTGCTGTAACGGAAGTGAATCAGACCCATCCAACACGACACAAACAAGTCAACACACTGAAACAGAGGCTACGAATTAAGATGGCGGAAGTGAGGAACAAACAAGTGGTTCTGAGGGACTATGTGAGTGAGTTTCCCAAGGAATCCGACATGAACATAGTTGAAGGCACCATAACATTGAAAGTTCCAGAAGGTTCTAATGAGGTGCTCCTCAAAAATCTCTACCTCTCCTGTGACCCTTACATGAGAATCCTCATGACCAAGTTGGAAGGCGTCGAGGGGTTTCGTAACCGTACCTATACACCTGGCTCCGTAAGTCATCAAATTTTTCTCACTTTATTTGGTTTGAGGAGTAAGGTGCATAGGTTTTCCACCGCCAGAAAACTCTTTACAACTATTAGATAAAATAATTTTTAATTAAATGGTTTAATTTTTTTTTCTCTTTTATACCCCTTTTTCGATTTTTTTTTTTTTGTTATCTCTTTCTTCTTTTTCTCTCTCCTTCTCTTCCCACTCCTCCGCCTCATTCCCTCTCTCCGTGGCTTCTTCCTCATCCTTCTTCACATTTTCACCACAACTCTCAAAGTGGCGAACTCCTAGAAGTGGACATCGATGGATTCGAAAGCGACTTTGGCGACGGCACGATCGAACATGTTGGTGCCGACGCTGGCCCACCAGGTGGACACGCGGTTGAAGAGGGTGTTGTTTTCGCAGAGCGTGACGAGCGAGGACGCAGCTGAGGGTTTCGGTGACGAAGAAGAGAAGGTTGTCGTTGGGGAGTCGAAGCACTCGGAGATCTCCTTGTTGCAGTCGGTAATAAGCTTCGTGAGGCGGTACGAAGGGAACGCGACGAAGATGGAGACGGTGATGGCGGCAACATCGAGGTCAGAGTCGGGGAAGTGGAGTTCGGTGCGATTGCAACTTGGAGAAGATAGGCGGTAGGGGTAAATGGGAGAAAGAGAGGGAAAGAAAAGGCAAAAGAAAAAGAAAAATAAAATAAAATTCAGTCATTCGATTGTCACTAATTAAATCTACGGTCCGTAAAAGGCTATCTCACGGTAGGAGACCTATCCACCTTACCCACACTAGCCTTCATCTTAGTTTGAGTGATGATGATATATAAATACTTTTATACATTATAGAGTGTTATTAATTAGAATGTATTGTTATGTTTGTTAATTAAAAACTTTTCACTTTAAGATACTAATTAGGATTTTTCTATATTATATACTCTATGAATAATTTTTATTTTTTTGTCATATCATATTATTTATTATATTTACTCTTCTTTCTCTTTATTTTCGCAAGTGTCTATTAGAGTTTGGTATCCACCAATAATTTTCTATTTTTTAAGGTTTAAATATATTTTTAGTTCTTTAAAAATGAGTGAGTTTTGATTTTAGTTTTTATATATTGTTTTTTGGTTTTCATTCCTTAAAACATTAAAATCATTCTTTTTTGTCCATGTTATTATGTAGTACTTGTTAATTGTTTATGTGTTTAACAGAAAGTAAGTGACTCACTAGTGTCTATCACACCATATCATTATGTGATAGCTGCAAAAAAGAATTTAGATCTTTAAAATGAATATATATTTTTACTTTGAAATGAATGTTAGAGACAATAAAAAATAATGATTTCAAATTTTATAAAAATAAAAAATAAAAAATTACAAAAATCAAAATCAAAACTTACTTATTTTATAGAGTTTAAAAACATATTTAAATCTTTTCTTTTATTTTGTATTATTTAATTCACATGCACTCATCATGAACATGTTATATAAATCTATATATTATCAATTAGTGGTAGTCCATAGCAAGATGTTCTTATATTTCTTTTTCTTTTTTGGGGCCTTGTAAGCTCTGTTTGTTTACTTTGATATGACAATTAAGGTTATATTAGAAGCACAATATTAGATGTTAAATTTCCAATCTTCAATCCATTACTTACCATTATGACTTCTAAACAACAGAGGGGAAATGCTTGTTTCTTTCTGCACGCGCCATTCCATTTTTGTAAACCACTCTATATTAGATGTGAGTTTGGATCTAATTTAACCTTATAAAACTGACTTGTAAGATGAGAGTTATCTCCCACTTATATACACTAATTTGGCATCATCACTAGTCGATGTGGATCTCCAACACACTCCTCTCATGCTAAGGACTAAACATCTTGAGCGTAAAGTTTGTAAGATTAGACATCTGTGGATGGTTCGATAATAACCCAATACCAGGTGCCTCGATAGGGCCAATAACAATAACTAGGATAGGCTCTGATACTATATTAAAATGTGTGTTTTAGACCTAATTCAACTCTATAAAATCCAACACTTTACGATATCTCTTTCAAAACTCCCAAATATAGCACTATTATTTTTGTTTAACTTGTACTTTACAGACGGGGTAATGAGAAATTTGAATATAGAAATTTATTAATTGAAGACAAACTTTAATAAAGAGAAAAGTTTGTAGTGTGATATTGAAAATACAGTTTTTTTAATCAGACTCACGTAGTTACTAACCGTTATGTAAACGCAGCCATTAAAAGGATATGGAGTTTCTAAAGTCCTTGAATCTGGAGACCCGGATTATAAGAATGGTGATTTAGTATGGGGAATTACTAAATGGGAAGAATTTAGCTTGATCCCCTCATCTCTAATACTTTTCAAAATTGAGCACACCGATGTCCCGCTTTCATATTATACTGGTATTCTTGGTATGTATTCAATAAACACAATTTATGTTGATTCTTACTAAATCATATATGCTCCTCATGTCAACATGATGCAAGCCTCAGTTTATATTGTTTATGTTGTACTATTGTTTTGTTTGATTATTATGCTTCCTCAAAATGAATCTTAGCAAGCTTGCAAGCAAGCTTATGGATGCATGTTGCACTGTTTTCTCACATTTTATTGTGCCTTATGACCCATCACCCATGTTAGTTTGATCTTTGAACACAGGTATGCCAGGAATGACTGCTTATGCTGGTTTCTTTGAGTTAGGCTCTCCCAAGAAAGGAGAGAATGTTTTCGTCTCAGCTGCCTCTGGTGCAGTTGGTCACTGTTGGTCAATTTGCTAAATTGACTGGTTGTTATGTGGTTGGAAGTGCTGGAACTACAGAGAAGGTATTCTTCTAATTATTATCATTATATATGTCTACATGTATGATAAATCAGCATAAACTTTCTGTTTTTTATTCTGCTGTTTAAAGTACTACTATTTTTTCTTCAAAAAAAAAATACTACTATTTTGAATCAGCCTAAATATTTTACGAAAATGCTTTTGCCTATTTCCAAGCTTAGATAATATTCTCTGTTGGTTGTAAATTCCTTTTCAGTGAAAACTTTGAGACATCTTAATTACATAGTCTTGGGATTTTCCAAGATGTAAATAAAAATGCATGGAATGTTTGTTATGAAAGGATAAAATCAAGTTATTTATGAATGCGTTTTTCAAAACTAGGTGAATCTTTTGAAGAATAAATTAGGATTTGATGAAGCTTTTAACTACAAAGAAGAGTCAGACCTCAATGCAACTTTGAAAAAGTCAGTATTTAACAGTTTCGTGATATGGAAATTTTAATTAAATTGGTCCACACAACATACACTAATGACTGGTGGATATCGATTTATACATCAGATTCTTTCCCGAAGGCATTGACATTTACTTTGAGAACGTTGGGGGCAAGACACTTGATGCCGTACTCCTTAATATGAGAGTCCATGGCCGCATACCCGTTTGTGGAATGGTCTCACAATACAATCTTACTCAACCTGAAGGTGTAACAAATTTGATAAATCTTGTATTTAAGCGGGTTCGTATGGTGGGTTTTCTTGTAATTGATTTCTATCACCTGTATCCCAAATTTTTGGAGTTTCTCTTGCCTCATATTAGAGAAGGGAAGGTTGTATATGTGGAAGACATAGCTGAGGGTCTTGAGAATGGACCTGCAGCCTTGGTTGGCCTCTATAGTGGTCGCAATGTTGGTAAACAAGTGCTTGTTGTTGCTCGTGACTAGATACAGATGCTTTGGTTAGACAAATCTGTCTTAAGTTTTTGTTCTGTTTCTGCGTTGAATATTCAGGCCTCTTTGTATGGATTTTGTAATCAATCGTTTATTGTGGTATTTGAGATAGTAGTGTGGGCAAATGCTAAAGTGTAATTCCCTCTAGTGATATTATGTGATAAGGCCTTTTGTGTATACGCTTTTGTTACTTCTAAATTTTGTTGTGAAGATGAGGATACAATTTTGTTGCTAATAAATTTTGGTCACGAAGATTAGAATGAAAGGTAATTTTTATATTCAATTTCAGGTAACATTTGCATTTTTTTAAGGAAAAAAAAATGCTTTTTGATAAATAAATGTTTAAAAAAAAAATTACAATCATTATGTAAATTTTTAAAAGATCAAAATGTTGGAGTGACAATTATGAATGAAAAAATCTCATATTAGATAAGAATGGAAAAGTTGAGTAATATGTTTTGGGTTGGATGTAATGCTAAATTTATGTGTGGTTTGCTTATGATTTATTGGCAAAAATCTTTTCAATATTTTATCTCCTTGTATTTTATAACACAAAAAATCAAAAAGTTAATTTAGGTTTTTTTTTTCCAAAGTTAAAAGAATAGTTTTTGAAAAACAATTTTAAGAAAATTTTATACATTAATATTTAAGAAAAAAAATTTACCCTGAAAGTAGTATGTTATTTTCAAGCTTTGTGTAGGAATATTATGGATAAGTTTAGATTAGGTATTAAAATATTCATATTTGTACCCTATTCAAGCAAAAAGTTTGTACCCAATTAAAATCTGATCGGGGTCGTAGAAAGGGCGAAGATGGAGACTGGACGGTGGGGTGTATGCGTGACGAAGGTGGAAGGATGAGGTCGTAGAATAGGGTTTGTACCCTATTAAAATCTGCTGAATTTGAGTTGTGTGCCTTGCAGTTTGAACAGTTCGCGCCATAACTTGCACAAAAAGATAGGATCTCAGTTTGGGAGGATTGAGCAAGGGATCCTGTGGAGTCTGTAGATCTCTGTGGAAAATCTGGCGGCGAGTTGTTGGGCAGTAAAGTGGGTGGGCACGGCTATAGTAGAATAGGGTTTGTACCCTATTAAAATCTGCTGAATTTGAGTTGTGTGCCTTGCAGTTTGAACAGTTCGCGCCATAACTTGCACAAAAAGATAGGATCTCAGTTTGGGAGGATTGAGCAAGGGATCCTGTGGAGTCTGTAGATCTCTGTGGAAAATCTGGCGGCGAGTTGTTGGGCAGTAAAGTGGGTGGGCACGGCTATAAAATGTGCAAACTTGGTAAGGCGAAGGAATTTGGTAAGTGCGTGATGAAATCCATTGATAGCTCATCCCATACTCTTTCTAGAATTGGCAATGGTTGTAACAGTCCAGATTTCTTTGCAAGTAAATATGTGTTTTGCTGGCATATTGTGCATTGTTTGATGAAGTTCTTAACATCTGTATACAAGCCTGGCCAAGCAAAAGAGGCTGCAAGGCGAGCTACTGAAGGTTTGAGACCTGAATGATTAGCGGAAGGGGAACTGTGAAATTCGCGAATCAAAGAAAGGCGCATATCAAGTATATTGGGAACAAAGAGTCTTCCTTTAAAATAGACTAAGCCCTGCGTAATTTGAAAAACATTATGCATCTATTTGTTTGTTTCTATCTGCTTTAAGAAATGTTGGCCCTTTATATGACCACTGTAATATTGTCTTAGGGATTGAATGATGTTTGGAACTGGTGATGAGATAGCTGTGAGGAACAAGGATTCTGAGGCTGGACGTGAGAGAGCATCTGTTGCTTGATTCTGTCTCCCTGGACAGTAAAATATCTCAAAACTGAAACCTAACAGTTTAGGATCCGTTTGGTATGATTGTGCGTTTTTAGTTTTTAGTTTTTAAATTTAATTTTTAAAACAAAACGTGTTTAATTAAAATAGAATTAAAATATTTTTTAACTCAATTTTAAAACACTTTTATATTTATTTTTAAAACAAAAAAAAAGTTTTGTAAATTTAGTTTTTAATTTTTAAAAAAATACATATCATTACATTTGACAATGACTTTTTCTATCATCACCATTAACACTGTCGTTGTCACCGCTACTGTTATCACTATCATGACCATCAGCATCGCTACCATTATTACTATCGTTGTCATCACTGTCACTTTTGTTGTTACCACACAAACATATCTTTAAACTAATTTTAACCAAATAAAAAAATTCAAAATGTATTCATTTTGAAACCAAAAAAATTGAAAAAAAAAGAATTAAAACTAATTTTTAAAAATTAAAAACTAATTACAGTTTTTAAATTTTCAAAACTCACAGTTAAAAACTACTTCAAACAGGTCCTTAATTGTCCATTTCTACTGTAATGATATAAAAATGGTGGCCTAGGAGATATTGACGCTATTTTTTAACTACTTCTGTAACAGCGAACAATTCGCAAACGTAGACTAAGGTAGACTGCACACAGGGACAGAGGCTTTTGCTAAAGAAGGCAATAGGGTGATGGTTTTGAGAGAGGACAGCACCAACTGCTATGGCAGACGCATCTATTTCCAGTACAAAGGTCTAGGAAAAATCTGGGAGCATGAGCACAGGGGCTATAGTCAAGGCCTCTTTTAATTTTGTAAAAGAGTCCTCTGCTTGACTCAACCATGTAAAAGTTGATGATTGTAAAATATCGATGAGGGGAGAGGCGAAAGACGCTTACTGACGAACAAAAATGCCTTTAAAAGCCGGTAAGGCCTAAAAAACCTCTAAAAATCGAGTCTGAAAGGGGCGGAGGCCATTGTAGGATAGCCTACTCTGTCGGGGTTGGTGTCACTCCGGAGCTTGAGATAGTGTGACCCTAATATGCCACCGTAGGTACTCCTAAAACACATTTTCACAATTTAGCATAAAAATGATTAGTAAGTAATTGCAAAACAGTATGCAAATGTGATAGATGCTCACTAAAATCGTTACTAAAATTTAGAATATCATCAAAAAAACACTAAGACAAACTTGCATAAGAATGGTCTAAGCAAATCATTCATAGCAGATCGATATGTAGAAGGAGCGTTGGATAGACCAAAAAGCATTATGAGAAATTCATAGCGACTGTCAAATGTACGGAATGTTGTCTTATGTGTGTCTTCTTGTGCCACACAGATTTGGTGGTATCCAAATCTCAAGTCAATTTTTGAAAATATAACTGTTGTGCCCAGTTCATCTAATAATTCATCAGTGGTGGGCATAAGAAAATGATCACGAACAGTAACACCATTAAGCACTATAATCCATACAAAAACGCCACATTCCATCCTTTTTGCACACGAGTACAGGGGAGGAGAAAAGGGCTGGTGTTGGGTATAATGGTACCTTCATTTAGCATCTCTTGAATGAGGAAAGACATCACTTGTTTCTGGGAGTACGAATATCTGTATGGCTTGACATTGACTGAGGCAACATTAGCACCAGATTAACATGATGGTCGTGGGGGCGCAGACGTGGTAAGCCATGTGGTTGGAAAACTTTGGGAAAGGATGAAAGAACTTCAAGAATTTGTGGATGAATGGTGGGGTCAAATGTGGGTTTGGTAGACGAAGAGGGTAGAAGGTGTAAAGTAGGTGTTGTATGGTAGGAAATAAGGTGGAATGAAGCCAAAGAGTGATTATGTAAATACTAGTAGAGCTGATGATAAGAAGCGTGTTGTGGAACGACGTTAGAGTCACCTTTGATAGTAATAGTGTTGCCTTCGTGGGTAAACGAAAATTGCAAAATTGAAAAATCCGCTTTGATGGGGCCAATAGAATGCAACCATTCAATTCCAAGCACCACGTTAGCTCCTTCTATAGGCAATAGGTAAAAAGGCAATGTGAAGGAGTGATGTTGAAAAGTAAGGGGAACTACTAAACATAGACCGGAGCAGGTAATGTGTTGGCCGTTACCAACCATTACTGAAAAAGGAGACGTGGGTGTAGTGGGTAAGCGGAGGTGGGGGGCAATGCGAGGTTGTAATATGTTGTGAACTAAACATAGAGGGACCGAAGCGCAATTCCAAGGCACGAATAAAAGCAAAACAATTAGTGAGCTGGTGGTTCTGATGCATCCACTTAAACCAACCAAGTGTCTCTCCTTTCATATAAAAGGCACTGATGGGAAGATGTTGATCCTAAGGAATTCGGTGAAAGGCAAAAAATTTGGTCAGCTTGAAAAGGCCAATCAAGTGGTTCCGTGCCTTTGAAAGATTGTAATTGGAGCTTAGGTAGGAATGCTGGAGGGGTAGCGGTGGTTTGAGGGTTAAAGTGGTGTGGGGAGGGAACATGAGATGGGTAAAGTGGTGGGATACTGAAATTGGATTGTAAAGGGCGGGGATGAGGGAATACTGAGTAAGGCGGGATCAGAGAACCTGTGTGGGGGTAGTGGAGGCAAGTCTAATTTGTGGCATAGCTGGGCTGGCTGTGGGTGGAGGAACTGTTTGGGATGAAGAGGGAGTGGATGTGACTGGAGGACTTTAGTCCTGCAGCAAGTTGTTCGAGGGCCCCAGTAATGATTGGGGTGAGGGTTTCATGGCGTGTGTCCATGGTTTGCTGCAGAGTGGTGAAACGACTTTCATGGAGTTGTTGGGTGTTTTCGAGTTGGGTGTGGAGAAGTCCTAATTTCTCCGTATGAGCTTGGAGGGGCTCTTCAAGTTCTTTAGAAGGTGGTTTGGGAGGCATGCTAAGGGGACGAAAGCACCAATAATGATAGGCGAAAGCTTAATGTAGAAAATAAGAATAAAGGACTACTCCGAAGGCTATTAAAATATAAGAAAAGAAGGGATGATTTCATTGCATGGGATGTAAACAAGGTAGGACGGACAGTATAGTTACCTACTACTTGTTTTGTCGGATAAAATTTATATTTATGTTCACCTCATTACTTATACGGATATCCATTAAGTGGATATTTGTTGATATTTTTAAAAAATAAAAAAATAAAAAATTTATTTTGTGTGTTGTAGATAATTATAAAATGCTGTAAATATTACTTTGAATTTATAAATTTAAATTTATAAATTAAATAATTATTATTTAAAATAATCACTTTAAATATAGATTTTAATTATTTTAACAATTTTTCTAAAAAAATAATTTAAAACCCCACAAATTTATGTTTTTTTTTCGTAATATAATTGTATAAGATTTCTTCTATAATAAACAATTGTTTTGAAAATTTTGAATAACTTTTATATAATTTTATCTATATTAATATATAAAGGTATTTAAATAAACATATAATTATGGGTAATAGGTATTCGCAAGTATAGACACCATGATATCCATACTCACCTTATTAATAAACGGATAACGGATATACTTGTTTAAAATATATGTGAGTACCTGATTAAAATACCTATGTTTTACCCCTAATAAGTTTTATCTACAAAAGTCCGCGGGACGAGTTTTTTTTTTGCCGTCCTTGCTCTCTGCTCAATACAAGCTAAAAGATTCTTTAAATAGAGAAAATATAACAGTCCTAACATCTAGAGCGTCCATGTGGATGGCTAGATACAAGAGAGTTGTCCTAATGAACCATACTAATAATGGCTAGTAGTAATCTTGAAGCCAAGTAGGCCTATGTGTGTTGCTATTGGGCCTTGGAGGGCCCATGATGGTTGTAACCTTCTGTGCTAGTTTGGTTGGGCCACTATCAAAAGCCCTACTAAACCACTTGTCAAACTTACATGAAATTTTTTCCCACTCAAATGCTCATACCTGCCCCGCTTATATTTCTACTTTTTATAATGCATTTTATGATGATTATAGTGAGGCTGTTCAAAGTTAAAACTGGAAGTCTGAAACGGCATGAAACTCGACTCATTTAATTGGGTTTTTATTTTTTTATCCACATTTTCATTCTTCTAATATAAAACTAACCAAAATTCGCTTTTACTTTCATTCCTTTTTCTTTTTTTTTTTTGGGAAAATGGACGATAACAAGAAAAGGCCAAAAAAGCAAAAAGACGAAACCAGAAACCAGTCCCTTAGGGCCCGTTTAGAGTGGTTTTTGGTTATGAGTTTTAAAAATTTCAAAAACTACAACCAGTTTTTAGTTTTTAAAAATTAGTTTTAGTTTTTTTTTTTTTTTTTTTGGTTTCAAAATAAACTCACTTTGAAATTTCATATTTTGTTAAAATTAGTTTAAAAATATGTTTGTGTGGTGATTACAGTGGTAGTGGTGACGACAATAATGATGGTGGTGGTGGTGGTAATGCCGACGGTGACAGTTGTGGCGGTGCCGATGGCGGTGGTTGTGGCGGTACCAGTGGTGATCGTGGCAGTGCCACTAGTGATGGTGGTGGCAGAGTTAGTGGTGGTGGTGACATTGCCTGTGTGGTGGCAGTAGTGTTGGTGGTTGTGATCGTGGTTGTGGTGGTGGCAGTGATGATGGTAGTGGTGATGAAGCTTGTGGTGGTAGAGGTGATGATGGTGGTCGTGGTAATTGTGGCAGCAGTCATGGATGGTAGTTGTAGCAACGGTGATGATGGTGGCGGTGTCAATGGTCGTGGTGGTGGTGGTAGCGGTGGTGATGGTGGCTGTGGAGATGGCGATAATAGTAGTGGTGGTGGTGACAGTGGTGGTGACAATGGCAGTGGTGGTGGCAAGAAAGGCTATTGTCAAATATAATGATGTGTATTTTTTTTTTAAAACCAAATTCAAAAATCCTTTTTTCTTGGCTTTGAAAATGAATGTAAAAGTGTTTTGAAATTGAGTTAAAAATCATTTCAGCTTCATTTTAGCCA
Organism: Spatholobus suberectus; assembly: GCA_004329165.1. Lineage (NCBI taxonomy): Eukaryota > Viridiplantae > Streptophyta > Magnoliopsida > Fabales > Fabaceae > Spatholobus > Spatholobus suberectus. Next base: position 39,378,946 of record CM014730.1, read on the forward strand.
AACACGTTTTGTTTCGAAAATTACATTTGAAAACCAAAAACCAAAAACTCACAACTACCCCAAACAGAGTCTTAGGAACTCTACTCTAGCTGCGTTAGTAACAAGCAAAGGGAGTAAAAGACTTTCATTCTATTATGATACAGTTTACGTGACAATTAAATTAAATTAATTAGTTATAATTTAATTAATTAAATTTATTTTCACTGAAAAATTATATAATTTTTTAGTAATTTTATAAATAATAATAATGATTAAGATATTTCTAAAAAAATAATGATTAATAAAATACTATATCTTAAGTATATCTTTAGATTCAAACACATGTATTTTTTTTCTTTTAAAAATTTTAATACCTATACTTTTATAGAAAAAATAATTTATATATAAATTAATGAAATTAATTTAGCATAACTTATTTGAATAATTGAATTAACAATATTTTAAAATAATTTCTTTCAAGGAATATTATCTTTTTATAATATTTAATATTTTTATTAAATATATTTTATTTTTTTTAATTACATGAGCAATTGATTTATTGAATATATCTTTATTACAAAATAAATTTAAATTATTTCTTCATTAGCATCATAAATAAATATGTTTAATTACTTTGTGCATTGTATAAATATATATTATTAATAATTTTTAATATTTATAAGATATCTCCTATAGATATAATTATGAGATTAATTTGAGTTAAGAACAATAATTGAAGATGAAAGTCGTCTAAAATGATCAATGATTAATATTATGTAGTAAAATGTGTTTTACTAATAGATAGTCTATTTAACTGATTCATGCTTGATTTTTCTTAAGTAAGATTTTGGACTTGAGGCTTGCGTATGAAAAAAAAAATTGCTAGGAGAGTTAGTTTCACACTTCCACTATGATAGGGATGTTTGTAACTTGAACAAGATTAATTTATGTTGAAGATTCTTATGGTTTGGACAAAAAAAATGAAATGTTTTCTTTAAAATGTGTGTTTTCTTTGTACAAACTAAAATAATAATAATGTTATTTTAATATTAAATTAATTATAACAAATTAATAAAATAAAAAATGATTAAAGGTACATCTAACTCAATTAAAAAATATAAAAATCTTTCAAATTATATTTGTAAAATATAATAAATATGTTATTGTATAACTATATTCAAGCTTAATTTTATTTTTCATCCTTATAATTTATTCTATATAGTGTTTTAGTCTATTTAGATCTAATTGCACAAATTTAATCTCCAGAAATTTTCAATTGATAAAATTGGATCCCTCACCAGCTCATGCTAAATTAGTAAGTGCGACAAAGGCTTGTAACATGACATTTTTTTTATATTTGATTGACAAAACAAAATTAAGTTTAATTTAAATTTTGGTCCCATACTTTAATTTATGTGTAATTTTGGTCCCATTAGATTTAATTGCTTCTATTAATATTTATAATTTTTCATAAGCTAAGATATTTCTTAAAAAATATTGTGTCAATTACTCACATTTAATCTTTGTAATTATTTAATTATTTTCAATTGCACTTTTTAGTCAAACTATTTGTTAAACAAATATTGTGTCAAAGATATCTAATACCCAACAAAATTTTGTTAACAATAAGATGTTTTAGTAACATTTATGTTCAAAGAAAAATTGAAAAATAATCAAAATTTAAAATAAATTATCTATTTTTTTTACTAAAAATTAATATAAAAGACCAAGATAAAATATATTTTTAGTCATTATAAATATATTGAATTTTTGTTTTAATTCTTATTTTATCCAATTTTTTTAAATGTATCTTTATAATTCCTACTGATAATTGTGACTTATATTGGGTGAGGGTGAGGCAACTAAAATTCCTATTAACAAATACTATGCTAGCTTCACTACATCACCACTAATTTACTGTCATATTGCTGGCCTTTTTCCTTCCTCCTCCCCCACCTAGTACCACCTCTCCTTCCTTTTCTACTTCTTTATCTTCTTCCCAAAAAAGTCCCACCAAATATTTTGAGTGATTTTATAACTACACAAAGAAAATTTTCGCAGCCCACATCTACCTTGAACACAAAGGAATTTTCCAAATCATAGCTGATTGGAATATCAACAAAACTAAGTTTAATTACATTTTTAATCTCGATAGTTTTTAAGGTAAATCTCCATAGTTACTAAAGTTAGGATTAATTAATCATGTATTATACAACAAGTATTCTAAATTTAAATAAAAATTTGAAACAAAAATATCTTAGAAAAACAATAATAAAATTTAGTAAGAAATGTCTCCATTATTAATAAACATTTTGTTTTTGATTATTAGAATGTGCATTGGTGCGATGCACTTTTTGTAGAGTTTAATGAATATGCATTATCAATGTAAAAGATTTTATATTGTTAACCAATTACAAATCATTTTTTATATGACTTTTGGGTGGTTCTTATCAGAGTTAACAAACTTATCATATATGGTGATTTGTGATTAGATGACAGTGTAAAAAAACTTTACACTGTCAGTACATATACTTTTTTCTCTTTTTTGTATATATAAAAAGTATATTGACAACTTTCTTAATTTTTTATATTTCTAAAAAAAAATCTAAAATCAGTTAAAATTTCTGTAATAAGGAACTTAATTTATTATATTACTGTAGAAGAATATCAATTAGATATGAACTTATTCATTAAAAAAAATAAAAGATGACTCAGAATGTAGTTATTTTCCAATACAACTATAAATTTGAATTTTGCAATGTTTCAAAATTTGTACCTTTCAACATCACATACAGTCATATAATCATTATTCTGCATACATTCACATAGGATTAGGAGACACATATAACAAATATAGCATTCAGGCATATATACAACCATGTTTAGCGTACAACAACATGAGCACAACCTATGCACAATCATGCTCCCTAAGCATGGTCGTGCTCATGTAGCAAGACAATTCGTAATGGAGAATTAAAATCTATGCATGGTCATGCTTTGTGGAGCATGGTTATGCTCATCGTTCTATGAGAATATAGGCTTCCCTAGTCATCAATCTACAAGATATACACATACAATTAAGAATACAACAGTTAAATGTCAAATATCCCTTATTAGCACTATCAATCATGCAATATCATACCTCAATACCTCAATCATAGATATAATGCAATTAGCAATACAAAACTCCTCTTGACCCTAACATGGAATATTCATTCAAATATCATAACAGGCAAACCAACAATTATGGGGAAGAGGGAAACATGCTAAGGAGACATACAATGGCAATTAATTTAGTTACAAGAATGGGGGAACATGCAAGGGGTTGCATTTACCTATAGATTATCAATAATCCACTAAAGGGTGCCTAGGTTCTCCCTTCTTCTTCTCTCCTCTTCTTCCTTCTCTTTCTCTCTTCCTTCGTTTGCTAGTTCAAGTGTGTTATGTGGTGTGTATGTGTGTGGCTTAGGGTTTATAAATCTTAATCCTTTTATTTAGACCCTAGAGGCCCATTTTTTAAAAGCCCATCTCTCTTTAAACAAGGTCCACTATTATATTATTAATTAAAACACCCTAATTATTAAAATAACCTACAATTAATATTAAATTATTAGATATAATTTTGCAAGATGTTACACTACACTAGGTGGGATTTTCATTATTAAAAACAAGTATTTTTCACAACCTTTTCAACCTTAACAACAAATTAATATTTTAAATCTCTGCAAGTTCTTCTCAACCATATCATTAACACTTGTTCTTGGAAGGTAAACAGCCCAATAACTTACCACAACACTAGCTTTTACTATGTGAGCCTTAGGAGATTGCAACATAACTATTATAGCAAAGAAGTTTTCTATGATATTAGATAGAACATAATTTTTCTTACTAACTCTCACAAAAGTGGATTTTTTTACAGTAAGAACACCTTATTCACTTCTAATTCTCTCATGTTTGATATAGATATATTATATAGAAGTGGGTTCTCTCAAATCATGAGATTCATAATGCACAACAACCTTCTTCTTGCTTAGAAACACACAAATTCCTTTCAATATCCTAACTGAGGATATTTTTGCACTTTTTTTTTCACTTTGATTGTTCTTTTCTCAAGGCTTATTTGAAATAGAGGAGCTCTTCTCTTTTAAACTTGAAAAATTAGCCATATTGATGAGTCATAGCCTTTTTGGTTATTTCAGTTGTCAATTATAGCTTTGTAGTGCTCTATGTTAGGCTTAGTTGTGCAATACTTTAGAACATTCTGAAGTTTCACTCTGAAGCACCATTCTAATGCAACTTTCTGAGGTGCCATTTTGAAGCACTTTTATAGTGAAGTATCTGATAGTGTTTCCCTAAGAGATGATTGTAGCTTTTTGAATATCTTGGAAATTATATAGATTTGAGCTAAATCCATTATACCTTTCTAAAATACTTAATCAAACAAGTCAGTGATCACGTATATTTAGAAAGCTTACAATTTGTCTTTTGAAGGTTTTTCATAATTAAAACAAGGGTTTAGATTCAACATTCTCAAGTCAAGACCTAGTGAATTACATGGGGAATTGAAAGGCCTACCATTTGGAGAGTTTATTCTAAAAAAAATAGGCAGGGCCCAAGTGTAGTTAGTTAGAGGTGGTTTGAATTGACTAATTTATGTGAGTAGTACAAGCAAGGATGCATGGAGGGGTATGTAATGTACTCATTTGGGTTATTCAATTGGGCAAATATAATTTCTTCTTCGAGGAGTTGATGTTGTGTTCATCGATTTGTATTTTTTCTTTTGGTTGTATATATAGAAGACATAACTGAGTGCCTTTGGAATGCTCTTACAACCTTGGTTACTCTCTATAGTGGATGTAATGTTGGAAAACTAGTGTTTATTGTTGCTTATGAATGAATGCCCATGCTTATTTTTATACATTGTTGTTTCTTTAAGTTTATGTTTTGAACATGGAGCCCTTTTGCCATGATTTTTGCAATCATTTTCATCAATTATGGTGTTTGTGATATTGTGGGCTAATGTTAGCTAAAATGTGATTCCCTATGATGTTTTGAAGCAAATACTTTTGTATATATATAATTTTTTTACTTCAAAATTTTATATTGTGAGCAAGAGAACAAAAAGTACATTTTACATTTTGTTCTAGGCTTAGCAAGGGCCCACAATCTTGGTCCAACTGTGAAAAAGGCCTACTCCATCTTTAAGCTAGCACCTTATCATTCGAGGTCACTCTTGCACCATACTAGTTATTTCATGACCTGTAGCTCAGACCTCGAACTCCACAGGTCCTCAGGAGTGGATCTTGCACTGCAATTACTAGATTTCTCCTTAGTATTTGCAACAACAGGCCATCTATGCACAAGAAGGCTAATAGGATGACCAAATCATTCATTCGACCATGCCATATCTATCTTCCTTATAAATATCCCATCTAAACAATTCACTAGGTATTTTTTCCCTCTAATATTGAAACTCTATTGGAATCTTTACTAATTAACTTGATAGTTATAGTGTTTTTGGGTGGCCACTATTACATGTGATTCCCTTTTTGTTGTGACAAAGCACCACATTTTGTCACCTTAACATTGTCGACGCTTAACAACATTGTCATGCTCAATTCACCTAAAACATTGTGGGAAGTGTGAATCCAAGCATCGTGTGGAGGTAGACTTCGTGTGATAATGATTGTGAATTTAGTTGGGTTTTGTGTGTCCATGCATTACCTTTATTTAGAGAAGGAAACAGAGATTAGAATGGTTTGGCCATTACTTAACAAAGCAAGGTAGCAATCTCTACTGCCAAGTGGACTTGTCATACTCTACCACTGCCTCATCATCATTTGCCAAAGCCACCACAACAACCTCATGAGCTTTCATCTTTGACAACTACATTGTCCTCATCTATGAATTCGTCTTCATTATCTACCTCGCTAATTGTCTTATAGATGGGAAGCATGAAATTCAAATAGGAGTAATCAAAACCAAAAAAGGAGGGGAAAAGTAAAGAATAAGTGAGAAAAATTGTGAGGGAAAAAATCTCTCAAATGCAGACATGTGTAAGGTAAGGAAATTCTTTTATTATAGAAGAATAGAGGTATAACTGTTTTGACAAGAATATGACGTGATTAACACATTTGATAGGACTTTGCCTCTTTAAATTTACAATAACAAATCAAAGCTTTCACATTGAAAATGATAGCCATTTGAAAAAAAAATGTGACACATACTTTTAAATTATTTGAATTTGAATGTTTTATAAGGTGCTTTTCAAAGATAAAATGTGAGACACACTTTCTAATGTGTTGTATAAGAAAATAAATTTTATCACAAAGTGATAATTTTTTAATCAATAATTTTTACGCTTTATTTTGTATTGCATTTTAGAGAAATTGTCTTCTTTTTCAATACTATTTTGAGTATGTACTAAAAATGTTTAAAGTCAATATTTAGAGACTATTTTTTAAGTATAATAATCCTAAAGTGAGTTTTATCTTTTTTAATAAATTACTTCTGCCAAAAAATTAATTTTTAATTGAAGGGATTGTTATTTATCTTTTGTACTCAGTAATTATTGATCGACATTTTTTTTGTGCACTGTAATAGTAATAAGATTTGAACCTAGAACCTTGTGTAAACTACTCAAACCTCCACCACTAGACTGCCTTTAGTGGATTGGTCGACACTTATTCTATTAGTGAATGCTCTGGTGGACAAATTAAACATGTGATTTATGGTGGACCATGTGTGGTGACAGGGTATAATAGTTTCTTTAGGTGTTTTCTTTTAAATTAATTTTTTTTTAACAATGACCTATTTATGCTTTTTACAATGATTTTTACACCCTTTTTGAAACTAATTAAAGATGAGAGAGAAGGAGTATGTAAATGAAGAGAAATACGATTATTCAAAGTCTGTGTCTTCTAAGTCAAAAGCTTCTCAAATTCTCGATTGTTGTAACTAGCATCTATGACAAATATTTTAGGTTTCTTTATAGTCTTTATTGTTGTTCATCGCTAGTAGAAGGAGTATGTAAACAAAATCGAAGGCACAATCTCGGTGAAATGAAAATGAAAACCTAAATATGATTATACAAAGCCTTTATCTCACAAGTTGAAAGCTTTGCAAAATCTCTATCAAATACCGTTGTAGTTAGCATCAATGACTTAGGTGCTGCTTACACAAAATCGTGTATTTGGTCATAGATATTCGAAGGTTTCTTTGTAGTTTATGTTGTTGTTCTTCACTGGTTAAGGTATATAGTTACTGTTTTGTTTGCTTTGTTCCTTATATAGTTATCTTTTATGACTAGCTTTGTTGAAATTTTTGCAATGGTGTCAGCGTGGTGGGTTCAACATGTTTGGCATCTAACTTAATTTTATTTATATGGCTATCATGTAAGGCTAGGAATCATTTGTAACATGAGAAAAAGCAAATCAAAATTAATTATACAAGTTGCAACAATAACTTCTATGGGCAATATAGAAGTTCCTCTTACACTCTTTTTTCTTTGTGCTAAGGATTATTCTGCCAATCTACTTTCAATTTTAATTTTAAAAATGGAAATAAATTAAATACTTTTAAATTAGCAACCTAATGATAAAGTAATGCAATATATTTGTGATGTAAGCAAAGAATTTAATTTCAAGAAGAGGATTTTGAAGTGCCAATTCCAAACCATCAAAATGCCTTTACAAATTTCACATGTAAATTTTCACATATCTTGAGATCTTTGATGCATTCATTTTTGTTACAGGAGAATATACTTGATAGAGTGAATGTGTCAACACATTCTTCTTCCTATTGAAAACTTTTGTTAGCTTCTTCTAGTATGAAAATGTCATTCCTTTTAAAAAAGTATGATCTTTCCAACATAAACAAGTTTGTTGTTTCAACTAGGGATTTCAATAAGGACTTCTTTTGTCATATGGATCAGATTTAAGAAGCACTGAAATAGACTAAGAAGATTGTTGAAGTGCATGTAGGTATGAATCAAATGTCTTTATAGTATGACTTCTTTCTCTTTTGTATAATGGCTGGAGAGCAAATGGTTTATTTAAATGTCATTCATACATACTATTGTTGCTATTTTGTTATTATGATTCATGGAAGTGTGAATATTTTCAACTTATCCAAATTAAGACAAGCAAAAACAGAACATTGAAGTATGAATATTTTAACTTGAGCAATTATTTTGGTCGTAACTCATATAAGCATAGGTGAAGTATGATAATCGCAAGTAGGGAGGCATCTTTAAAAATTGTGTATACTACTTCAAGTCTTTGCTTGTCATGCACATACTTTGATATGCTTGGTTATGCTTAAAAAAAAACATAATGATATTGGTGTTGCTTGGTTTTCAATAATTAATTTCTTGTTCACTTTTTTCCTTTTACCTGTAACATTCCTATTCAAATATTGATTTTAATGTTTATTCATAATTGGGTTTTATAGTGGAAGACAAGTCACTACAAGATTTTGTACCATCAAAGTCTTCCTAACAGCATCAGGAAAATGACATAAATTCTCTAAAATCCATGTCAATTGAAGGAAATTTGCATGGAACTTGTACAAATAACCTTGTTGATGGCAACAATCCTAATGATGTCATAATGCTAGATGGTGAATTTTCAAGAGAAATGGAGTCTGTCAAGCAGCTTTTTGTGAAGCGTAGTGAAAATTACAGCATTCCACAACTTGAAAGGCATGTTTGAAACCAAAAATAAAGGAGTGAATAGGGATCTTAAGTCTTCGGTTTAAGGGTTTTTATTGCATTTTGTAGAGGATGATGCAAATTTCTAATTTTAATTATAGGATATTAGGATTAGATTTCTATGCCAACAACATGCTTAAGCCTAAAGGTAGCAAGAGCTTGATAGTCAGATGGATAGAATCTTTTTTTATTACTGTCAATGAGAAGACTTGCATTTTTATAGGGAAAAATCTCTAAGTTTCCTGATGTAGAGCTAGTGTTTACTAAAAGTTTTCTTTGTCAAGTGTTCTATGATAATATTTGTCTCTTTCAATTTAATGAATTAGAATATTTGTCTCTTTTAATTGATTTTATGATTATCTAAAATAAACCATGTGACAACTTGTGTTTACTAAACATTGTTTTTGCCTAAAGTGGTTTTCAGTTGTAGCTAAATCTGTGTGAAGTTAGTGATTGGGACTTTGTGGAGAGTAACCATCATTGGACTTGGTGTTTGTTTTATTTACATCTAGAATTAGCTCTACATTAAACAAATGAAAGCAACATAACTTAAAATAAATCACCGTATTGGTCCTTCCATTCTATTCCTTAAAACTTGTTTACATTGTTCTTTGGCTGAAAATGATAATGGGATCCAACATGAACTGGGATTTCATTTGGGTGTTGCTTCTAACCTAAAGTTGTTGCTCCTTGGTGCATAATTTGGACAATACTACTGCAAGTGCAATTTGTTGGGCCTCCTTCATGCACAGTTTGGACAACACTCCTTCATGACAACTTTAGCTACTTTTGGATCTGACCAAGAACCACGTAGAAGTAGTTCATCAGCTAGTAAAGAGGCATTAGCTAGAAATGTAATTTGTTGGGCCTTTGTCTTAGCCATGCGTACAATTTTTTTTATAGAATATTCAAAGCTTGTTTCTTCTTCTATTCAATAGATAATGCTTTATTGACCATGTTCACACACAAGTTAAATACTTTAAACAATCCTGCTTGAGCTTGGCCTTCTAACTACAGGCTAAGCAGAGGTCTTACATCTTTAAAGAAGTCTTGTATAACCATCCAACAAAAAGTGAATTAAAAATATAAAATTATTAAAACTATACAAGAAACATGGAAAGAACTTGGTAGAGTAAAACAACATTAAAATGTGCACAAGTATATGTTTTGTAAGAAGGCAATTATTTGTTCAGTAAGAACACGGGAATCATGGAAAGAACTTTTGTCATAAAACAATTATTTGTTCAATCTCACTGTTGTTTTCATTTGCAGTACCAACAAATAATGATCCATCTCTTCTAACAAAATTAGGCTTTACATCAATTGAGAGAAACAGACTTAACAAATTAGATATATGTTTATTGTGTGCCAAAGAGACATGGACATAAACATAACTCATTACGGCTATCTTATGGATAAAGCTAGAACTTTCATATAAGGAAACAAGAAATACTAGGATTAAGGAGGAAAACGATAGTCCACATCCAAAATTAAATAAAAGTATGCAAATATCTCTCATTTAAAGCAATCTTACCCAAAATCAGCTCTAAAAAGGTGAGAACATTGGACAAAAAATCCAAACATTCAAAATCAAATAGAGAAAGCAAATACTTTGTTCCTATACAAAGCACATTGCCACAAAACTCACCCTCTTAACCCTATCCAAAAGCCCTGAAATTAATCAATAAGACACTAAAAGTTTCTATCCTATTAACATAGTCCATCCAAAGGTTAGTTCTAATGTCCAAATGTGGTTGTCCAACAATGCAAAGAACAATTCACAACATTATTACATACCCACCAACCTAACCAACATATGTGAAATTCACTTATTAATATTTGGAGGAATTAAATTATCAATCTTAAGAGGGTAGAAGAAATAGGATAAACAAATACAATTCAGATTTGAATATTAATAATAAATAGTTTATTCATTATTATCAAGCTTAACCGGATACCAATTATCACTATAAACAACACTTGCAATAAAATCTAAAAGTTACTATTCTGAAAATCATTCAATAATTGAATTCAATACCCCAAACAACCCAAAAAAATAATAAAAATAAAACCCTTTAAAATAGGAAGTACTATTTAAATAAAAAGATATAAATTGTGGGGGAAGAACACCTATTGGAGGCTATTGCTGATGATCGTAATAGGTCATGTTGATGATGTTTTGACAACGACCCTTAATCAAATTAATTTCATGATAAAAGAGATTAAATGGTTTGTGATGCAAGGTGTAACGCTTGGCCGCTATCAGGATGAGTGACTGTCCCCACAAACCAACACAAGACTTTTCAGCGTGCTTTGTCCTCACTCACACGCTTCCTGGGAAACTTCCCAGGAGGTCACCCATCCCTAAATCGCTCCAAGTCAAGCACGCTTAACTATGGAGTTCTTAAGTGATGGACTACCGAAAAGTAGATGCATCTTGTTGGTATAGGTAGCACTTATTAATTCCTTTAAGCTATCCTCAACTGTACAGTCCCATACCTGCACAGCCTCTGGATCCCTCTCGTTCAGGTGTGTATTCGATTCATTCATGTACCCCTCCCGCTGGAAGCCTGCCAGGAGCCGCTCATTGTCCGTGCCTCATCTCTTTTGCACCGGCGATCACTCCCCGCCTTCGTCAGCGCTCGGGATGTTACACAAGGAGGAGTAGGGGTTTTGTATATAAAGAGAATTTAGTCGTAGTGAGAGTTTGAGAGAGAGATTTAATACCTTATGAGGAAGTTTCTTGTTTCCTTAGGTTAACTAAATTGACTAAGGAAACAAAACAAAAACATCGATCCCCAACTCAGATTCAAACACACACTCCATTTGATTGGGAATGAGATTCAAACTGCGATACCATTTTGGGCAAAAATATAAGACTACCATTTCATTTCAAGTAAGGGACAAATATGTAAAATACATTTACGTTGTAAAAGAATTTAAAATATTTTTAACCACTACAACAAGTTGCAAAAATATTATCTGGACCCCTCAATATTCTAATAATATATTTGATGGTAGTTAGAAACTTGTTCACCATAAACCACATCCTTCATGGTGATTAAATTTTTTTTTAATCAAACTATCTTTGCAATTAACCAAAAAAAATATTATTTTTCAACCATTTAAACTATTTTTCTTCTCTCTCTCTCTCTCTTTATATATATATATATATATATATATATATATAAGAGCAACTCTTGTGAGAACATGAGAACAACTAATAATAATCCTTAGATAAAGATTAAAAATAATAGACTCTTGAGATTAAAACTTATTAAAAATACCTTTTATGAAACCACCAATGTTATTGTCACCACCCCTACCACCATTGCCCCCACCTCACCACCATTACCACTATCGTCGCCACTACTATTGTTATCACCACTCCCACCACCATCATCAACGCCGCCACCACCACCATCATCGCCATCGCACCCCATTATTATCGTCTTCGTTGTTGCTGCTGCCCTAACCACCACCGCCTCCCCCCACTGCCATTGCCACCATCACCACCGTTGTCGCCATCATCGTCACTGCACCCCCATCACCGCCACAATCATTGTCCCCATCGTCACTGTCATATGGCAGCAATGATGGGAGTGGTGGTGGGAATGTAGTGGTAGTGGTGGTGGGGTGGTGATGGCGGTGACAATGGTAGTAGCAACAACGATAGTAGCAACGATAGTAGTGGTGGTGGGTTAGGGGGCAACGGTGGTAAGGGTGGTTACAACAACATTGATGGTCTCGTAAGAGGTGATTTTAATGTTTTTAATCTTAATCTAAGGATTGTTATTAGTTGTTCTTATGTTCTCATCAGTGTAACTTTTACCAACTATTACACCCAAAAATATAGCTAATTCGCCAGCTTTATGTGCAATTTCTGGTGGAGTCAAATTATCTTCAATACGAGTCAAGGGAATAAATCCCTATTCTATGGTTTTCATATAAACGATACTCTCATAAGTAAGGGTACGGGTAAAAATACCCTCCTCTTTAACTCCTGTTATTATTCTGATTTACAATCAATAACTTTATATAAAAGGTGAATTTTGTCAATACAATCATTAAATTATAGCTTTATATTACCATGATTGTGTCAAATTTTGTCAAAATTGAAGCACAATGAGAAGGTGATCAAATGATTCATATTTTACTATATTTTAAAAAATATATATTATGTCAATTTCAATCTATATAAATGAGGCATCAAATATTTTTGGATTAATATAGAATTTTATATATATGATTTACGTGAAAAGAACTTCTCATCCAATGGTGGATTTTAAGAAAATATTATGTAATTGAAAGTTATTCAATTATATATATATGTATATATATAGATAGATAGATAGACACACACACACAAAAGTACAATGTTATAATAATAATAATAAGACAATATCTCATTTTATTATATACATTTATTTTACCCTTAAAATGTTATAGATATAACTATATATTTCTTATTTTTTATTCAACCTTCCCTCTCCTCCTCTTCTATTTTATGTATTATTCAAAAAAAAATGAGAAATATGGCCAAATAGACACAAAAGTGCATGTCTTTCTACTACTAATAATAAAAGTCAATACAATTTTTTATTTGGCCTCCTCTCTGTTAACGCTCTTCTATATTGTCTATTTATTTAAATAGTTAAATATCATTTTCTTATCTTATTTCTCTTCCTCTTCTTTCAATAATAATAATAATAATAATAATAAATTTGGCCTCTTCTCTGTTAACACTCTCCTATATCGTCTACTTAGATACTCTCTCCAGTCTTTAATATAAGTAAAAAATATTGCGTTAGTTTTAAATATAAGTAAATTTTAACTAATTTTACCTTATTTAATGAAATTATCTCTAAATGCTCTTCATTTAATTAAGATTATATTTCCAATGACCTTTTTTAGTTTTGATATCAAGTTTCAATAAAGGACAATTAATAAAGAAGATTATTTTCTTAATGGAATTAATAAATTAAATGATATTAACTTTTTAATTAGCGTAATTTTTATATATATATTCAAGAGCGGAAGGAGTAAATATCACTTTCTTATCTTCATTCTCTTCCTCTTCTTTCAACAATAATAATACTCCTAAAAAACAATAATAATAATATATTAAATAAGAATAATGAAGACAGTCATAATCATTATATATAAATTTGAGAATCCATCTACAGGTTTGGATTACACGTGACAAATTAAGAGTAACTTTCAAGGTTTGGATGATACGTGTCATTTACAAAGAGGTTAGGATGACACATGTCGTTATATGGTGCTTCACAAATATTTGGTTTGGTTATAGATGATAATTATTATCATTATAATTATTACATTAATGAGTATTAAATAGTTATATTTGAAATTGAAAATTATATTAAATATCTACCTTTTAAATAACTATCTCAATTATAATTAAAATTTTATTGGTCATTTAACTTAATTATTTGTTAATAACTAACAAGAATAAAATATATAGTTTCCTTAATTATTTTTGAAATCAAAGATAAACTAACAGGTATTTTTTACTTTTAAAAAATTATATACTTAATCAATAATTTTTTACTTACATTCACCCTAATTTTGTCCTAAATAGAAATCAATAAATAATTTTTACTTAATAATTTTTTACTTACATTCTATTATTTATGACAACAATTTAATATAAGTTTCAATGACCAAAATAATTATTATTATATATTTTAAGAGTATGGATGAAGAGGATATTTTAAACTATGCTTTAAAGTAAATGTGATCATTTCCATATGATTTTACTCAATAAACTAAATTTTACATCATCAATTGGGGGTCGCTTGATTTGTTGTTAATGTCTTATTAAATATATATAATTAAAATTAAAATCATTACATGTAATTGTTATATATAATTTATATAATTGGAATGTCCATTTAAATTATATCTATATTAAATAGGAAAGTTTCACATGTCGATCTTTGGAGCAATTTCACATAAAATTTTATCCCATTTGGTAACACCAGAACTTTTCCTTCTATTTTTTGCTTATATGTCAGCCTCACATTCATTTTCACACAAATCAATTTATGGACAATTATGACACAATTATTTGCATACAAAATAATTAATGGACAATTATGACATGCAAAATTAGGGAATTAATTTTTATGGTATATTCTAATTGATCACAATCACCCTTATACACAATTACAGGAATTATTAGTACTGTTAAGACAAAGGACAAATTTATGACCCTCACTTTGTTTTGATAATAACAAACAATCTTATGCATAATCTTCTGATCACACATTTTTACATGTTTTCACTATCATCTTATTACGCGAATGATGTATGCAAATTAGCTCCTTAAGACAAAATATATGTTGGTGTGTGTGTATGTATGCTAAACTTATCTTTTTAGAACTCTGTTATTCGAATTTTTCTAAAAAGCGCACGCTTTCTTGAAAAAGAAGATATCTACATACCTATCATCGATAAGAGTCAACTTTATGCTTAAAAGAAGAAATTTGAGTATAGATGTCAGTACGGAAAGCAAATATGCCCACTGCAATAAGATTGAGTACGAGAAAGGCTAGATAAGTAGACTGCTTTATCTTATCAAAATGACTGGTTGGTGAAAGGCATTAAATGCTTCATTTAATGCTCCAACAACTCTATTCTGCCTTTACAACGCAGACAAAGGATGTCTCCAAAAGCACTCACAATTGAAACTTTTGGGAGAACCCTATAAATAAAAGGATAGATCATTGTTACATGTGCAAAACTCTTGAAAAACTTTCTCTCTCAATTTGTAACTTCAAAACATACCTTGTTTGTAATACCTTCTAGAACTTCATTGTATATTTGTCTATTAAGACATTAGCTTAAGTGTGATAACTTACCCTCAATCATTTCTTTGTGAAATTGGTGAAAATCCTAAAGAGGCTTGGATAAAAGAACGCTTGGGTATTTGCTTAGAGAGGCAAGTGAAAGACTACTTGGGTTGAGCCTGAAAAGGCTTGGATAAAAGAATACTTGTAACTTGTTTAAGTTATAGTGGGACGTGGTTGATTGCTAAGAACTAGACGTAGTCTTTGGGGTGAGACAAACCAATATAAATCTTTGTGTCTCTCTTGCTTATAGCTCCTCTTTGGTTTTATAAATATCTTTCAAAAAGTTTTTAATTTCTCTCCTTCATACAAAAAGCTTTTCTAAAAAGGTTTTGCGAAATTTTTTAATAACACAATTCAACCCCCCCTTCTTGTATTATTCTCATGTTTTATAGTTTGGTATCAGAGCTCAGCCTATAAGGGTTGAGCACCTTAACAAGTGATAGAGGAAAAGATCCATATAGCAAACCTTGAAGGATAGTTCATCCCTATAGGAGCCTCCTTGTCAAGGCCTCCAATCTTCAATGGAGAAGATTATGCCTGCTAGAGAGATAGAATGGAGATGTACATCAAATTCACTCATTGCAGCATCTGGAGAATCATAATGCATGGAGATCTCATGGTAACAAAACTAGGAAGCGAATACAACCAAGATGACTTCAACATGCTTCAACAGAATGCAAAGGCTAGGTATATTATAACTTATGCCTTATCTAAAACTAAATATAACAAATTTTGTAGCTATAGATCAACAAAGGAGATGGTGGATGCTATACGCATCACAAATGAAGGCACTGAAGATGTTTGTCTGAGAAGAGCAGCAACTCTTCAAAGACACTATGAGATGTTACCATGAAGGAGACAGAAACCATTAATAAAATATTTGGAAGATTTCAAACAATTCTCAATGGACTCCAAAGTCTTGGTGTTGTGTTTACTAAAGCACAAAACAATCTCAAGGTTTTGGACAACCTTCCAAAAGTATAGGAACCCAAAGCTGTAGCCATAGCTAAAGCTAGAAACATGAAGACCCTAACTCTTGATGAGCTGTTAGGAGCTCTAAGAGTTCATGAGGTCTATCTCTTTAAAAGAGATAAGATTAAAAGCAATGACTTTATAGCTCTAAAGATTAGAGAAACCACTCAGAAAGCAGACGAAAGGACAGAGCCTTGAAGGTTCAGTTTAATGAGTCAGAGAGCTCAAATGAAAGCTCAAGCTGCTCCACAAACAATGAGATCTCTCTTATGACCAGAAGTTCAAAAAGATGCTTAAGAAGAAAGAGAGATTCAAGCACTTTTCTAGAAGAAAAGATAACAGATTCAAAAAACCACCTCAAGTAAAAAAACAATGAAATCATATGCTCTGAGTGCAAAAAGCTTGGACACATGAAGGATGAGTGCCCCAAGTTAAAAGGGGGTGGAACACAAAGAAAAGAAATAAGAAAAAGAATCTTCTAGCAATTGGGGTATATCTGGACAGCAACAGCAGCAACTCAGACGAAGAGAAAGCCAACATTTGCCTCACGGCGAAAACTAAAGAAATCATACTCAAAGTAAAATTATTTCTAAAATCAAGTCATATTCGTCTGATAGTTATGAATCTGAGTCTAATGACAAAGAAGAAATGTCCTATGATACTATTCTTGAAAATTCTCATGATCTTTCTTGAGTATAAGAAATACAAAGAGAAATATAAAGAAGCTATGTTAGAAAATGAAATAATCAAAAAATATTTGAAGAATATGTGTAAGAGTCAAGGCTCAGATCCTGAAAAAACTATACTTCTATCTGAAGTAGATAAACTAGAGAAAAAGGTTATTAGTCTAACATAAGATCTGGCTAAATTTGTAGATGGGTCTTCAAAGCTACTATTAATTTTAAAACATAGAAGACCTCCATTTGACAAATTTGGCATAAGTTTTGAGGGAGACAAGGATTCTAAACCATCATCTTCTAAATCTTATTTAACCTCTTGCAACTTTTGTAGAAAAACTGGACACACATCTCAAAGGTGTCAACACAAAAGCAAAAAAAAAATGTCAAATAAAACCATTGGGACTAACATAAAAGGACCCAAGAGTATTTGGGTACCCATATCTCAAATAATTCTTGTTGCACACATCCTTAATAAGAAAAAGGAAAGATTCATTCTGGTACCTGGACAGTGGATGCTCACATCACATGATGGGAGAAAGGTCTATGTTCCTAGACCTCCAACCACATGAAGGAACTATTTCGTTTGGAGGAAATGGAAAAGGCAAAATCATTGGTATAGGTAAAGTGGGTAAGCCACCTTTTCCTACTATAGATAATGTGTTATGTGTTGAAGGATTAAAGTATAACCTACTTAGTATAAGTCAGTTTTGTGATAGTGGGTTCATCGTATCCTTTAACAAGGAATCAAGCATAGTCAAATGAAATGATGAATCTGTTCTTTTTACTGCCAAGAGGCATAACAATTTATACAAGATTGATTTTGTAAGATCTAAACAAACAAAATGTCACATGTTTAATGACCAAAGTAGATGAAAGATGGATTTGGCATAAAAAGCTTGGGTACATCAATCTGAAACATATTTCAAAATTATATAAAAAGGGTATGGTGAAAGGATTGCCTAAAATTTCTTGGAAAATTCATCTTTTTTATGAGGCATGTCAAAAAGGGAAATAAATTAAAACCTCTTTTAAATCTACAAACGTTGTTTCCACTTCTAAACCTTTAGAATTATTACATATGGATTTGTTTGGTCCCACAAAAACTCTTAGTCTTGGCGGCAAAAAGTATGGATTTGTCATCTAGATGATTATTCTAGATATATATGGGTTTACTTCCTAACTCATAAACACGAGTCTTTTAATGTGTTTGAAATATTCTATAACTATGTTCAAAATGAAAAAGGGTTTTGTATAACTGTAATCAGAAAGTGACCGTGGAACTAAATTTGATAATGCTGAGTTCAAATTCTTTTGTAAAAAGAATGGCATTTTCCACAACTTTTCTTCACCGATAACACCTCAATAAATGGGGTAGTTGAAAGGAAAAATAGAACTCTTCAAGAGATAGCTAGAACCATGTTTTGTGAAAATTCAATTCCTAAGTACTTCTAAGCAGAAGCTGTGAATACAGCGTGTTATGTTAAGAACAGAATATTGATCAAACCATTGATAAATAAGACTCTTTACGAACTGTGGAGAGGCAGAAAACCCAACATCTCATACTTTCATCCCTTTGGATGTGAATGTACATTCTCAACACTAAAGATCAATTAGTAACATTTGACTCTAAGTTTGATAAAGGTATCTTTTTAGGATTTTCAAATACATCTAAAGCTTATTGAGTATTAAATTCTAGAACTTCTGTCGTTGAAGAATCTATTCATGTTAAATTCAATGATACACTAACCCTTGATAGGAGACTATCAGAGCTTGAAGATAATCTTGCAGACATGCAGATAGGATCGTCTGACCAAGTAAGACCAGTCGAAGCCAAGCTGCCTGAAGACACTCCACAACAAGAGGCTGATGATCAAACAAAACATATCCACAAAGATTAGAAATTTGTTACTTATCATCCACAAGATCAAATTATTGGAGAAAGAATAGAAGGAGTCAAGACAAGGTCGCCATTCAGACATCAAGCATCATATGCTTTAGTTTCAAAAATCAAGCCAAAAATTATAGAAGAAGCACTCACAAATGATGACTGGATTATAGCTATGGAAGAAGAATTACATCAATTTACAAGAAATAATGTATGGACTCTTGTTCTTAGGCTAGAACATAAAAGCATCATTGGAACAAGATAGGTATTTTGCAACAGCTTGTTGAAAATGGAAAGGTAATAAGAAACAAAGCAAGGTTAGTAGCATAAGGGTACAATTAACAAGAAGGTATCGACATTACTAAAACTTTTGTTCTTGTAGCTAGATTGGAAGCTATCAAAACTATGCCTGTCTTTACTGCTCATAAAAACATTAAGCTTTTTCAAATGGATGTTAAAAGTGCCTTTTTTTAAATGGATTTATTGAGGAATAAGTCTATGTTAGACAACCTCCTGGCTTTGAAGATCCAATCATTTCAAACCATGTGTTTAAACTTAAAAAGGCTCTATATGGTCTTAAGCAAGCACCTCGTGCTTGGTATGACAGACTGAGCAGTTTTCTAATTACAAATGGTTTTATGAGAGATAAGGTTGACACAACCTTCTTTAGAAAAGAATCTAATAGAGATTTTATTATAGTTCAAATATATGTAGACGATATAATTTTTAGAGCTACTAATGAATCTTTATGCAAGGATTACTTTGACTTGATGCAAAGCGAGTTTGAAATGAGCATGATGGGTGAATTAAATTTCTTTCTTGGTTTGCAAGTTAAATAAGAGAAAGAAGATATATACATTCATCAACAAAAATACACTAAATAACTACTCAAGAAGTATAAGATGAATGAATCAAAGCCTATGAGCACACTTATGCATCCGTCTATTGCCATGACAAAGGATGAATGTAGACCAGACTGTTTACAGAAGTATGATTGGCTTATTACTTTATTTAATTGCCAGTAGACCATATATTATACACAACATCTGTTTATGTGCTAGATTTCAGTCTGATCCTAAAGAATCTCACTTAAAAGCTGTTAAAAGGATATTCAAATATCTAGTTGGTACCTCTAACCTAAGTTTATTCTAAGAGAAAAATAAAGATTTTAGGTTAGTAGGATACTATAATGTAGACTATGTTGGTGACAGAATTGAAAGAAAAAGTACAAGTGGTGGATGTCATTTCATCAGACCATGTCTTATATCCTAGACCAGCAAGAAACAAAACTCAATTGCTCTTTCAACTGCTGGAGCCAAATATATGTCAACCGCTAGTTATTGTTCTCAACTCCTATGGGTAAAATATCAACTTGAAGATTACTTTAGTTTTAAGCATAACATTCTAGTGTTATATGACAATACTAGTGCAATCAATTTATCAAAAAACCCTATTCAGCATCTAAGGCAAAGCATATAAAAATAAGACATCATTTTATATGTGATTATGTTCAAAAAGGTGTTGTTGATATTAAATTTATTGATATAGACCATCAATAGGCCGATACCTTTACAAAGGCTTTACCCGAAGAACGATTTAATTTTATATTAGAAAACTTGCATATGAAAGTCTTGCATGATTAGAGCATCTTGCATGTATCGTCTTATAAACTTGTCTGTTTATCGTCTTATAATTTATCGTCTCATATTTATCTTACTAACACGTGTGCTTCAAAATGTGAAAAGGTTTTTATTATTTGACTCCATCATCTGTTGTCTTAAGATATTAATTCTCATTGATGACCTCCTAAGAAATATGTGCTACTTTTCTCTGCCACATCAAGTCACATTAAATGCACGTCCTTTCAATACTATCAAACCCTTCAAATATTCAAAAATAACCACATATTCTCTTTATCCCCTTCAAAAATACCCTTTCATATCCTCTGCACTCAACCTCTCTCTCTCTCTCTCGCTCTTTCTCGCTCTCTCTCTAACCTTTCAAGGACTTATACTCATGGTCGCTCCAAGACAGCTTGCCCCCATGGAGAGATTTCCCGAGAATGACTTCGTGCCTGGTAAATGGATCAACCTGAAGAAGCTAGAGGATGAAAGCTTCCCTTTGACACTCTTCATCAGAAATGCAAGGTGGGAATCCTTTGTATAGAGGAAAAATCACTAGTACCATGCGCCTTATGCCTATTTATGGGCTTCTGCATCTGAAGTGCACAGTACTATCACTGGGACTGTCAACAACCAGACTATTGTTATTTCCACTAATACCATTGCAGCAACGTTTGACTACAAGGAAAAAGGCGACATGTTTGCGAAAGACTAGGAAAAGGTCATCACTTTAGAAATCATCGACCTGGCTCTGTATGGGCGTCCTAGACCCCAAATGAACAACAAAGATGCCTTGAAGAAATTTTTGCATTCATCTAACATGAAAAAGGATTGTAGGCTTCTCCATAACATCCTGCTACACATCATCCTGCCTCGTAAGGGGTCAAAGGATAATGTATCTTCAAGGGATTAGTTCTGCCTATATAAGATGCTTACTGGGTAGAAGGTGAACCTACCCGCTTTCATTCTAGAAAACTAGAGGTCAAGTCTGACCAAGTCCAAGGAGAGCTCGAAAAACAAGCAAAGGTACTCGATTCCTTAAGCCATGCTCTTCACTAAAATTATTAAATAGGCTGGTGTAAATGAGTCTGGCTAGGAAAAGAAGAAGCAAGGTTAAGAGATTGACGTATCCATCATAAGGAAAATGAGGATAGTCCATCTGTTTACTAGATATGTTGCCAAGCATCCAGAGCTGGTAGTGATCAAGGAAAAACTTGCAAATGATGCAGTAGGAATTGTATTCTGGGGAGGATCGTCTATTGATCCTTCTATTGGCCCAGCTTCTTCTTAATAGTCTTAACCACCTCCACCACAGATGAAACCTCAACAAACCCAACCTCAACCCAAACGGACCAAACTCCACAAACACAAACTACCTATCAAACGACCACACCAACAAGACCCACAACCACAAACACAAGACCAACCCATTTCCCCACATAAAAAACAAAAACCCCTCACCATTCGTTTGAAACCTAAACCAACTCCTCAACCCGACTCAAATAATGGCCTTTCCATCAAACATCTTCTTACACCCACACACACAGCCATCCCTGAACCACTATTAGAACAACCAGTGGCACTTCTTATCGCCATTGAAGTGTTTGTCCAAGTAGACCCACCCAAAAAGTCACACAAGCACAAGAAAATCAACTAGCCCAAAACAAAGATAGAAAAGGCAAGGCAACTGAGAAGAGCCAAAGTCGTATCAAAAAAGGTTGAGAAGAAGAAGAAGAAGGAAGAAGAAGAAAAGTTAGCTACTCAAGAGGAAGAGTAAATTAAGGAAGCGGTGCTTCAGTCTGCTATTGAGCACTCATTATAAACAGTTCTTAAGGAGCATAATGAGGAAGAGTTGTTTAATCAAGAAAACATCATTGCTACCTCGAAAGGGAGATTGCCAAGATTTTTTCTATGGCAAATGCCTCAATTTATATCTATATCATAAGCCTTCCAACGTCTCACCATAGATCTCACGGCCAGACCAAGGAATAATCAGTCAGCTAGAGTTGTTACTTTCTGTCTGTCGAAAGCTAAAGATTATTCGTTTGGAGCTTTGGCAGAACCTACGATAGACGAAACTTCACCTGATCACTACCAATCAAAGACTCTTCCCTCCGAACGCCTTTGACAAGACACTACTCAATTTGAATATCCACAATCTTGAAGCATCAAGAAAACCAAAGAATATAAGCCTCTAGAGCCATTTGTCCTTGAGATTCTTCAAGCCTTGATCAATTATGAACTTAGAGAAGTCAACAATTAGAAAATGTGGAGAACAATTATTGAAGAAGAATGGCCACTGTTAGTGCACCATGGATATGCAGAAAAGATGGTTGAACAAGAAGACGCAACCTTAACTCTCTCCTATTAGCCCCATATTACACCATATGTCTGGGAGGAAGGGTACAATACAAAGTTTGACGCACCTATCTTCATCTACCCTCCTTCCACCAAAACTAGATTCCACCCTGGGTATAAAATATGGAGCAAAGGGGACTTCTCTGCCATACCTCCCTATTCATGATAAAATGCAACTATTCTGAGTACCTGATCATGTACAGAACATACAACTATAAGCCAAAGATCATTTACCCATTTTTCCATGGAAAGGTCAAATCCTATCCTCTCACCATCTGCCTTGAAGACAGACCATATTTTGAAGAATGGAGGATTGGTAATGATGATTGGGAACTAGGCGGGTGATGCATAACTTCTTTCGAGAGAAGATGCAGATCTCCCTTCAACATGCCATCTACCAGAAAAGGTGTCCAGACCTTGAGCTAGGCTCACCTAGACTAATGGCAAGACAGATGTCGCTCTTACTGAAGCCATGGACAACCTTTCGCATTTGTTGCCAAAAAAAATTCAATTGTCAATATCTATCCGAGTAAAGGCAAATAACCTAAATTTAGACGCTACCTTAAGAAACATCTGATAATCAGAAAGAGAGCTCTCTCCCCTGCTCAATTGGCTACATTAAAAGGGAAAAAGACTCTATGGAGCGCAGATCGAAAAAGGCTTCAAGATCATTTAGACGCACTCAAACATTTTTTGGGTCTGACTGCTAAGGAGAAGATAACCCTAAGTCGCCAAGCTGTTATATGCCCTACCGGCCATTGGGTACAAGTCTCTCCTGCTCCTTCCTCTTCTGACCAACATCCCACTAACCAGCTCACCCTAAACTATCCTCGAACCTATGTCTTCTTTTCAATGACTGGGAATACCTTTGAAGTATTCCTATCTATAAGACATTTTTGGTTCTGTAGCCTTCCTGTTCCCTATGTCTTCAATTTGTGTTTTGTAGAGGAACCCATAAAAGAAGAAGATGATAGCTCTATCCCTGCTCAAGATCCTTCAGATGTTCGCCAAGAGGTAAAAGAACTAAAGAAAACTGTTCAACATCTGAAGTATGCACTTGTCAAGGAAAGCAAAAGCGTGCACAAGCATTGCTTATAAAATTGGCGAAACACTTCACAGGCAAGCTAGGCTCATTAACCACGCCTTCAGATTCTGACTCTTCTGATTGATGATGCCAAAAAGGGGAGAAAAATAAAGAGAACAATACATGAGACCACAAAGGTAGCACAATTGTAGGGGGAGTATTTCTTATCACCTTCTTTATTATTACAAACAATATGTCTACTCTGTTAAAGTTACCATTAGCATTCAATGTTCAATGCTTATTCAGTGTGTTTATGGATCTGAACTTGTTTCGCTTATTGCATGAAATTATGTCTACCTAATAAACGTATCTATGATAACTAAAAATCTTTTGCATGAAAATTGTAGCCTGTTAAAACTTAAATCTTAAAACTGTTTTTAAGATACAAAGATGTTTGTCATCATCAAAAAGGGGGAGATTGTTAAGACAAAAGACGAATTTATGACCCTCATTTTGTTTTGATAAACAGTCTTATGCGTAATCGTCTGATCATACATTTTAACATGTTTTTACTATCATCTTATTACGCGAATGATGTATGCAAATCAACTCCTTAAGATGATATACATGTATATATGTGTGTGTGTGTGTACGCTAAACTTATCTTTTTAAAGCTCTGTTATTTGACTTTTTTTGAAAAGTGCACGCTCTCTTGAAACATAAGATAGCTACGTACCTATCCTCGATAAGAGTCAACTCTATGCTTAAAAGAAGAAATTTGAGTACCGATGTCAGCAAGCAAATATGCCTACTACAACAAGATTGAGTATGAGAAATGCTAGATAAGCAGATTGCTTTATCTTATCAGAGTGATTGGTTGGTGAAAGGCATTAGATGTTGCATTTAATGCTCATACGACTCTTTTTTGCCTTTACGGCGCCAGACGAAGGATGTCTCCAAAAGCACTCACAACTGACACTTTTGGGAGAACCCTATAAATAAAAGGATAGATCATTGTTATGTGTGCGGAACTCTTGAAAAACTTTCTCTCTCCATTTGTAACTTCAAAACATACCTTGCTTGTAATACCTTCCAAAACTTCATTGTATATTCGTCTAATAAGATGTTAGCTTAAATGTGATAACTTACCCACAACCATTTCTTTGTGAAATTGGTGAAAATCCTAAAGAGGCTTAGATAAAAGAATACTTGGGTATTTATTTGGAGAAGCAAGTGAAAGACTACTTGGGTTGAGTCTAAAGAGGCTTGAATAAAAGAATACTTGTAACTTGTTTAAGTTATAGTGGGACTTGGTTGATTGCCAAGAACTGGACCCAGTCTCTAGGGGGAAACGAACTAGTATAAATCTCTGTGTCTCTCTTGCTTATAGCTCCTCTTTGGTTTTATAAATATCTTTCAAAAAGTTTTTAATTTCTCTCCTTTATATGAAAAGCTTTTCTAAAAAGGTTTTGCGAAATTTTTTAATAATACAATTCAACCCCCCTTCTTGTGTTATTCTCGTGTTTTACAAGTACCTAATGTTTTTATTTTGAAATTCAAATACAGTTAGAGAATAAAAGGCGACCAAGAAAAGAAGAAATGAAAAAGAGACACATATTCGAAAGAAACCTAAACTCTCCTCTCATTTCTCCAATGATAGTATTTTTTTTGTTATATGTTTTGAACAGTCACTCCCATTGGCTTGATTTTGTCTATTGTCTTTGTCTTCTCCATGTCTTTGTTAAGGTGAGAAAATATATTGTCAAATTGAGATGCACATATGTTAGGTAATTTTACTTTTTTGTCTTTTGATTTTTGCAATTTCTCCATTTGAGAAACTTCTATTTTTCTTTTTCATTTTTATGTTTTATTGTTCCTTTTTTATTTGTTTGTTTATGTTGTTTTTACACAGTATATAGTCTAACATGGACAGTTAGGAAAATGACATTAAGGATGGAGGCGAAGATGGTGCTCAAGGTCCTAACTTGCTATTAATTTCCTCTTTATTTGGGTTTTTATTATTTTGTTTCTTTATTGCTTCAAATTTGATCTATTAAGATTTTTATTCTTTTCGTATGTACAAATTCAAAAGAATTCAAGAGAGAAATAAGAATATAGATGAAGAGGATATTCTAAACTAGACTTTAAAGCAAATTTGATCATTTTTTGTATGATTTTACTCAATAAACTAAATTTTGCGTTATCAATTAGGGGCTGTTTTATTCAGTGTTAATGTATTATTAAATATACATAATTAAAATTAAAATCATTATATGTAATTGTTATATATTATTTATAAAATTAGAATGCCTATTTAAATTATATCCATATTAAATTGTTCATTTATTAGCACATTATTTATTTATATATTACAAATGTTGCCAATTTGAAATAGTTTAATAGCATTTTAATGGACAAAATTTAAAATGGATGATTAATTTAAATGTGCAATATTCAATTACTTACAAATATTCAAATCACCAAAAGAAATATGCAATATTAATTTATTTTTATGGAAATAGAACAAAATTTTTGTTTACTTTTCTTTATAAATGGCATTTTAAATATAAATAAATAAATTATTCCTTCTAATCAAGCGAAATTAACATCACTGTCCATTTAAATAATTATAATAATTAAGGTAATTTTAACCTATATATATTCTAATTGGAATTAATTAAGATAATTGTGACATATATATTTTTTTTAAAAAGGATATTGGATTATTTTAAATTACAAAATTGAATTAATCAATATTAATATAATTTTAAATTTCAAAATGACGGTTAATTTAGAAAGGATTATTAATTTTGACCTAAATATAGAATTTTTATTTAAATTTTTTTCATATTAAATTGTTCATTTATTATCGCACTATTTATGTATGTATTTATTTATTACATATCAAGTTGAAATAATTTAATCACATTTTGATGGACCAAAGTTTAAAATGGACAATTAATTTATAATTAATGATTAGTTTGACCTAAATATGCATTGTTCATCTATTAAAATAGTAACGAAGCAAAATTTTCTGTTGACTTTTTGTTATAAATAGCATTTTAAATGGAAATAAATTGATTGCTGCTTCAAACTCAAATGAAATTAACATCCTTGTCCATTTAATAGTTATAATAATTAAGGTAATTACAATCAGTATATATTCTAATTTGAATAAAATAACATAATTATGACACACACACACACACACACATATATATAAAGATTGTAAGATTATGTTAATTTAAGATAAATATATTATTTAAAATGTATAATTAAAGTAATTAATGTAACTAATAAATATATATAATTAAGATAATTGCCCATAATTATAATTAAATTAGTTAATTTATAAATATTTAATTGTATTTAATATCGATTGAAGAAACTTATACATTTGGATAGAAATTAGAATTCTCCTTTATTTGAATAATAAATTAAGAAAAAATTAATGTTAATTTGATCTAATTTATTGTGAGAATTCTTGACATATATTACAAGATGAGAGATGAATGATACATATTATATGAAATTTAGTTTTTTTATTTAATATATTATTAACTTTGTTAGAAATTTTTGTTGATGTAATTAAATTAGTTAATGTAATTATTGAATATTTATAATTGAAATAATTATATGTAGTTTTCATATATAATTTATTTTTATGAAACATAATTTTTAAATATTGCTAAAAAATACTATTTTTATATGTTAAAATGCATAATTCTATTAATCATGGTAATTATGAGAGATATATTGTAAGATGAATTAATTAAGGTAATTATGATTTATGTATATTTTAATTAAGTTACAACATATTCAAATTAAGGTAAAATATTTAATTATTATTATAAATAATTTATTAAGTAAATATCTAACTTTGTGAGAACTCCTTCTTCTATTGTAACGTGTCTTTCAATTTTGACTCCATTATAAACATTATTGTTCAGGATTATTTGTTTGTTTGATCTTCAAACTTTAGAGCTTTCATTTTTTTTTAATTTTATTTGCTTCATTTTTCATTGTATGTTTCTTTTATTATTATTGAATTCATTTATTTTTTGTTTAATAGTTTCATCTCTTTTATCTTCCTTATTTAATTAAGTTAATCTTCTATCTTTTTTATTTTCTTTAAATATATTTAAAAAATATAATATTTTGTATTTGAATTATTTTGCATCCTAAGTGGCTAACATTATTTTATAAATTTTACTATTTCAATTATTAAGATGGATTAGACTAAAAGACTTAACAAAACAGTTTTAGAAAGCTTTTTTTTTTTTGAAAAAAAGAATCTTATAGTGAAGCAAAAACAACCTTACTCCCTCCCACTAATATTTCACATATCATATGGCAAAGAAATATGTATTGCTAAATGTATTAATAATTTTTATATGATGGTCTCTTTATTTTATTTTTTTAAATTTGAAAACATTTAAAGAGTTTTTCTATTTATTAAATCCTATATGTCACTTATCATCATCATAATAATTCTTTTCCATCCAAAAATATTGTTTTTAATTAATTTTTATCATTTTAATTCATAACAACAAATTAATTAAAGTTAAGTAATAAATAATATTTTTGATTTAAATAAAATTAAATTCTATTACATTAATTTATAGTAAAAATATCACACTCAAATTATAAATATAATATAAATAAAGTAAAAAAATCAATTAATACATTGCAAACAACAAATAAGTTATTTTACAATGATTGTCACTCATAGTGGTCCTATCCAGTTTGAGCAGGATTGTCTCGAGTGAAAAATATGTATGATCTCTAGCCAAAAACTAACAAATAAGTTGTGAAAAATATAATTTTTTAAATTAATTTAAATCAAATTTAAATTTATTTTAATTTATATAGGACAAAAATTATATCAAATTAAAACTAATTTATTTCAACATATAATTACATAGTGTATTATGATATATATCACTTTTATTCAAAGTGTAAAATATAAATAACATTTTTTATATTATTAAAAAATAACATTTTTACATGGTATTAATTACATTAAATTATAGACAATGTATACTTATAATTTTGTACTGAATATATTCAAATTTATGTTGAATATGATTCATTATATATATATATATATATATATATACCATTACCATACTCATTTTTTTTTCTTTATATGTAATTTTCATTTTGTTATCTTTTCAATGATTAATAAAAGAATGCTTTAATAAAACAATAATTTGTATATCATGAATATTATGTCTGGAACAAGATATTACATGATGCTATCAAATCTTTTAAATAATTTAAAATTTTAGAATGGTATCCATATTAAATAATTACTATATATATGAAACAAAAAAAATAAAATAAAACATATACTTAAACATCAATAATTTATTCAAGTACTTATAAATTTAATTGGTCTTTCATTTGATTTATGTTATCTTTTTCTCTTATTTTTGTTATCCTCTAGAAATTGAGATTTAAATGATAAATTAATTATTGCAAAATATAATAACATAATTTTTTATTCGTATAAGTATTAAAATAAGATTAATATATATGTATATATACATATATATTTATATATATATATATATATATACATACATATGTATGTATGTATGTATGTATGTATATGTATGTACATACATACATATGTATGTATATATATATATATATGTATATATATGTCTACTCTATATTCATACATATTTATAAAAAAATTTCAAACAAAATGTAACATTTAAGATCTAAAGCAATATAAGCAATACCTCATGCTTGGTATCATACAATAAATAAAGACAGAAATAATTGCTTCAAAATATTCCAAAAATTAGTTTTTGGACTATGGCACATTATATGTTTCTTTGAAATTAAGTATTAGTGTCCTTTAATTTAAAGGAATAGCTTTGATCTAGGATAAAAATAAAAAACAAATATTCATTGTTGTAGAAAAATATTCTAATTGGATTACTAATAATAATAATTAACTATGCAAAACTTTTACACTAACATTGAATGTTTTTTTAACTCATTTTTTTAAAAAAACTAATAATTACAAAGTTTAATTTAAAATATTTTTAATATTAATATCTCTTATTAAAATTTTGTATAAATCAAAGTTATATATACAAATGAGAATATATTCATAAAGATAATATTTTTTTAAAACATGCATTTTTATAAATTAAAATAATGTGAGTGTGTGTGAATATAAAACTATTTGAATTTATATTAATTAACATAATTATATATATATTGATATACATATTTACTAGCAGATATTTTTATAAAATAAAAAAATAATTAAGAAATAAATTAAATAATTATAATAAATAAAAGTTATAAATTATAAATTAAGACTCATGCATGGCACGGGTTATTGCGCTAGTAATAAGAAATATGATATACATACAATAATTTATACTACAATTAATATAATAATATTTTTTTATGTTTATCTCTTTATTATTATGAAATATAACAAATGATGTAAAAGAAAAAGAGACACAAAAAATATGAGTTTAATAGTCATGTACTGTTAGTGTAAAAAGTTTTATACTATCAACCAATTAGAAATAACTGTTGATATGACTTTTAAAGTATTTATTTTAAAAGTCAACAAACTTATAATAAATAGTGCTTTGTGATTGGATGACAATGTAAACATATTTTACACTGTCAGTACATAGCTTATTTTTTCAAAAAATATTACTTATACAAATTGTTGTATGAGTTGTTGTACAAATAACATTTATGTAATAATAATAAGGCTAAATTATATTTTTGGTCTCTTTATTTTGTTCAATCCGCAATTTTGGTGTCCTTACTTGTTTTAGAGACATTTAATCTTTTTATTTTTAAAAATTCACAATTTTGGTCCTTTATTTTCTTTTAGAGACATTTAGTCTCCCTATTTTTTAAAATCCACAATTGTGGTCTTCCCATCAAATATCTTGTGTTGGCTGTTAATGGTTTAATGTTAACTCTAAATAACGTGTTAAAGTTAGAGTCGGAGTCAACATTAGAGTTAACGTTAACATGTTAAAGTCAACGCTAAATTACTAATGATTAACACAAAAGATTTGACGATGTAACTAAAATTATGAATTTTTAAAAATAAGAGGATTAAATAGTTCTAAAAAAAAAGAAAAAGACTAAAATTATGAATTAAAAAAAATAAAAGACCAAAAATAGAATTTAACCTAATAATAATCTAAAACTGGAGGAAAGCAAAATGGAAAAGGAAGAAATTTAAGTGTAATTCTGTAGGTGCTTTTTGAGTTGTTTTTCAATTAAAATTAGAGTTTTACTTTAGTAATTTACATTGACCTTTAATATATATAAATTATCAAAATAAAACTCTAATTTTAATTAAAAAATAGTACCAAAAACACTTAAGTAATCGTAGCTAAGTTTTGTCCAATGGAAAAAAACAGGGTTAAACGGACGATAGAAAGACCAAGAGTTTTGGGCGTCGTACGTTCCACGTTGCCGATAACATAATGACAATGACCCATTAGCCCCTTGTTTTTCCCATTTTCTCGCTTCCCATTCCCTACATTAACACTGAACACAGACCCAATGCAATACGGCACAACACACTCACCACTGAACATCGAACTCTCCGAACCGTCACAAAGCTCAAGTTTCAGATGGCACAAGTGAGGAACAAGCAAGTGGTCCTAAGGAACTATGTCACCGGTTTTCCCAAGGAATCCGACTTGAACATTGTCGAAAGTACCACGATCTTGAAGCTTCCAGAAGCTTCCAATGAGGTCCTCCTCAAAAATCTCTACTTGTCATGTGATCCATACATGCGACTCTTCATGACTAAGGATCGTTCTGTCGGAGTTGGCACCTACACCCTTGGCTCTGTAAGTCATGCACTCTCTTTCGCCACAAATCTTATTTACTTTTTTCTTTTTTAATATTAATATTATTAATAAGTTAAATTAAAATTTTGGCTTCTACGTTCTTTTATTTCTTAGTTCTTAAATAAATAAAAATAGGTAAAATGTGTTATAAATCCTTCAATTGTCGCTTAAAATTTATCTTAGTTTTTATACTTTAAAATGAACGATTTTAGTCTCGTATCTTTTATAATTAGTAAATTTCATCTCTCATCTTAGTATTTTTAATTTTCTCAGAAAAGACACGAAATTTATCAAATTCGAATACCAAAGTGTAGAAATTAAGACTAATTTTGACCGAGAGGCACTTAAAATACATTTTAGACTTAAATGTGTTTCTAATTTTTTAGTCTCAGGTAAGTTTGTTTTTGGTTTTTCAAATTTAAAATTAATTTTTTTAATTTTTTTAATTTGAGAAAAATTTATTTTAATCTTTTAAAATCATCTGTAGCATTATTAACATGACAGATGACAGGTTGAGTGTAGTGCCATGTTTTTACTAACAGGATCTTAATAAGTGAATTTTGTGTGGCACTAACTGTGTTTGGCTAGAGAAACTAATTTTTTTTTTTAAATTACAGAAATTAAAAAGATTGATTTTAAATTTAAAGAACCAAAAACAAATTTAATTTGAGAGAATAAAATATATTTAAACCTACATTTTATCTTAAAAAAATTGTGTTTCGATATTACTTGAAAATACATGTACAAATTAGTTTTTACCTATCAACTAAAACAAAAGAACATATATGTCAGGTGAATCGATTAAAGTAAATATTTTTTCATGTAAAGACACATTTTTGATGTAGAAATTAGGATGTAAAACTTCTTTGGTTAAAAATGAGAAGTGTGGGAATGTAGCGATTAAATTTTTAATTTAATCTTATTATTATTTGTTTTGAAAGCTCTGTTTGTATAATGAAAAAATTGTTCGGGAATTTGAAGGAATTGCTGCATATTAGGAAGTGGGTTGCGTGAAGCGTATAGATTTTACATCCCTTTAATCAATTGGGTTAATTAGAATAATAGTATTTCTTTTTCTTTTATATATTAAGCTATGCAGATGGTGTATTAAACATTTCAAATTTCAAAAGGTCCAGTTTTAGAACAGCATAAGGAACGGGTGAAACATGCCTCAATTTTCACACTTTTAAAACAAAATGTTTATGTAACAGTTTAGTGCGTGTTTGGTTTTACGTTGAATTCTTTATAATAATACTAGTTAACGTGATTTTAGATAAACTTTCACATGTTTGGTTCTACGTTAATGAATTGATTTTAGGTTCAGAATTAATTCTGAGTTGAAGCAACTTTAAGTAGTTTTTGTGTTAAATAAAAAATTTTATACTAAATTTTGCTACAAACTTGTTTTTATAATAAAAATATTCAAACATAAATCACATCACTTCAAAATTAATTTTAACCAAAATTAATTTTGCAAAATCAATTTAATTTAAAATCAATTTTGTCAACGCCTATCCAAACATACTTAATCAAAGTGGCAATTAATTAAGGAATCTGCAGTAGTGAGAATACGTTTTAGTCACATATAAATTTAGCTAGTAACTGTTGAGTAATTGCAGCCATTGACAGGATATGGTGTGGCCCAAGTCCTGGAATCTGGGCATCCAGATTATAAGAAAAGCGATTTAGTATGGGGGATTACTAAATGGGAAGAGTATAGCTTGGTCCCCTCATCTCAAATACGTTTCAAAATTGAGCACACTGATGTCCCACTTTCCTACTACGCTGGAATTCTTGGTATGTTTTCAACAATTTCAATTTATGTTGATTCTTAGTGAGGGATGCACTTGATGTCAGTATGATCTGCAAGTCTAACTTATGAAGCTTTCATGTGATAAATAGCTCCTATCTTTGTCTAGTATTATTAAGATAATGGGTTAACAATCATAAGAGACTTGGGGAGGGCTTTTATGGAGCTTATTTGGGTTTATTGTATGATATAAGTTCTTAAGCATGTGGTTGAATAAGCTTGAAAGTTGCTTATGGCCTTTCCTTATAAGCACTATCAGAAGGCTTTTGTCAATAAGCTTTACAATGATCCTAATCATAATAAGCTCTTTGAATAAGTACTTATTAAATAAGTGCTTAGTTAAACTGTTTACATTAAAGCATTCACAATTGGAGGTGGTTGTCCAGCTACTTGTTCCTATACTGCTTTTCTATTTTCTTCTTTTCTTCAATGAAGGTTACAAGGCTTGAATTGATCTTTTATTCATTGAAGTACTTGCCTAACCAGCTTTGGTTTAAGGCACAACTAAATTAATGACCCTTATACTCATTTGCATTGGTAGCTCATTACTTTTGTATATCTTTTACAGCCACATCTCGGTTATAAACTCCTTTCCTTTCATAATTCTTATCTAAGAAGAACAGACACTTCTAAATAGTGGTTGTGTCATGTAGCCATGTCAGACACTTCTAAATACTTTTAATTGCATTTTTATAATTTTTACACTTTTATTTTTAAGTTTTTATACAGATATTGATTAGAATACCACTATAATTAGATAATTTTTTGTATTTTATTATTGTTTATAATGTCTTATGCTCAGTTTTAAAATTCTCTCTTGTGATTTAGAAGTTTTGTTTTATGTTAACTTCAAATTAATTTTATGTATTATATCATAGTTGTGTAGTGTTCTATACCTTTTAAAATTTGGCATATTCTGCATATCTTTGCTTCCAAGGTTTTCATATTGTGCTAATTTATGTTTTATGTTCTGAGTGTTCATTCTGCTTTATCAGAATGTATCTTAGCAAGCTTGCCTGCAAATTTATGGATGTTGTTGCATAGTTTTCTATGGATTTATTGTGCCTTTTGACCCATGTTTTTTTCTTCTTTGAACACAGGTATGCCAGGAATGACTGCTTATGCTGGTTTCTTTGAAGTAGGCTCTCCCAAGAAAGGAGAGAATGTTTTTGTTTCAGCTGCCTCTGGTGCTGTTGGTCAACTTGTTGGTCAATTTGCTAAATTGACTGGTTGTTATGTTGTTGGAAGTGCTGGAAGTAAAGAGAAGGTATTTGTTTAATTATTGTTGTGATATGTGCCTAGATAAATGATTAATCAGCTTCAATGGTACAATATTTATTCTACTGTTTAAAATACTATTATTTTGATTTAGCCTAATTGCAACAACAGCAACCAAAGCCTTTTCTATAAATTAGCCTAATTACTTTGATTTTTTTTTTCAATTATAAATCCTTTGGCAGCGCAAACTTTTGAAGCATGTTGCATACTTTTGTGATTTTCCAAGACTGTAGGTGGAATTAGAATACATGGAGTTTGTTTTAGTTAGTGCAAGGTATTATTATTTGAGTTTAATGGATATATATTGTCAATGTAAAAGATTTTACATGGTCAAACAATTAAAAATCAGTTTTGGTGTGACTTTTAGGTGGTTATTATCAAAGTTAACAAACTTACCATACATGTTGATTTGTAATTGGATGTCAGTGCATATCCTTTTTCCTCTTATTATTTTTGCCGAATATTAGAATTTTCACTCTTTAATATGTTTTATAAATCAAAAACGTGCATTACTGTGTTTCTCCGTTCATGTTTGTTTGCAAAGTGGCCAACTCCCAGCCCTTCCCACTGCACCAAGAAAACAAATGTATGAAGAGAATTGTGGCTGAAAGCATTGATAGTGCTTGTGCTTCTTATAAAATTTTGAATAGGAATGATTGTTGTGAAACAGTGTGATCAACAGGCCTAGAAAATTACTCTTCCTTTCACTTAAATGCACGTGTCTTGCAACCAGGTGGATCTGCTGAAGAATAAATTAGGATTTGATGAAGCTTTTAACTATAAGGAAGAGCCAGACCTCAATGCAGCTTTGAAAAGGTCAGTATTTAACAATTTCATGATAGAAAAATTTTAATTTAAAATGTTTATTGCCATAAAAGAAGTTAAGTTACTGCACCTGATAACACAATCAACACTAGTGACAGTGGATATCAATTCACAAATCAGGTACTTTCCAGAAGGCATTGACATTTACTTTGAGAATGTGGGGGGCAAGACACTTGATGCCGTACTCTTGAATATGAGAGTCAACGGCCGCATACCTGTCTGTGGAATGATCTCACAGTACAATCTTACTCAATTAGATGGTGTAACAAATTTGGCAAATCTCATATTTAAGCGGGTTCATATGCAAGGTTTTATTGTAAATGATTTCTATCACCTATATCCCAAATTTTTGGAGTTTCTCCTGCCTCATATCAGAGAAGGGAAGGTTGTGTATGTTGAAGACATTGCTGAGGGCCTTGAGAATGGCCCTGCAGCCTTGGTTGGCCTCTATACTGGTCAAAATGTTGGTAAACAAGTGGTCATTGTTGCTCGTGAGTAAAATGTTAGTAAAATTAAATAAATAAATTTTTATTCTCTAAGCTCTACTTCTGAATTGTCGATTTTCTGTTGGACATTGCACTTCCTTTGTATGGTGTATGCAGTCTCAACTTCTTCCACCGCGTTGAAAGTGACATATATTGATAAATAAAACCTCTAATAGGTGCAATTTGGTTACTTCTAACTTTCATATATCGAATATGAGAATGAAAAGTTCATATATACTCACAAATTTATGGAAATTCTGATATCTTCAAGCAGCAGTGTAGTGTAGGATTGTGGAGTACTCAAGAGCTTTAAGGTTGAGGTCCAAGTCTTGGGTACTGTTTGTTTCAAGGCATCAAGAAAGATTCCTAGGAAAGTGAACTTGGGAATATCATATTCCCACATTTGGTATAAGTTTTGGAAAAACATTCCGAGGAATTATTGATTCTCAGGAATATCAATTACTTACAATTGTCTTGCTTCTCATTCCCGTGGAGTAGGGTGGGGTATCTTGCATTCCCATGGGAATTTTTTGCAATAACTATCTACTCCTACTTTACACTTCCACATTTCTTCTTTTGCTTTTATTTTCAATTTTTATTTAAATAAATTTTATTTTATTTTTTTTGAAATTACCAAATGCCAACCAAACATGTTCATAGGAATAATATTCCTAGGCATAATATTCCTAGGAATGTGATTCTTGGAAATACAATTTTATACCTTGAAACAATGCCTCCTTGGGATTGCTTGGAAAATGCATGTCTTGTTAATGTTTGGGGTTATAGGTTTTCAGCCTCTGGTTTTACCGCTGTCTTGAGTGTCTTCACAGTCAATATAATTGGTCATTGAAGACAGCACTTTTTGACATCTTGTTGACCTGTGTGATGCAATGTACACAACCATGAACCATCCTTGGCCAATGCAGTTCTACTTGCATTGGTTTATACACTGGAGAGGGCAAAACACCATCACATCAATTGCATCAATAGGACTAATTGCTAAAGAAGAAAGGTCAATTCCTTCAAGCTAAGAAATTATGGTCCAAATTAATATGCCAAAACATGTTAGTTTGTTTGCTTAACTGGCCAAAGTTGTTTAGAGATTGCAAGCTGCTCCAAGGCTTACATTGATTGAATATGAGGAATCAGGAAGCCGCACAAGCAGAACTAACTAACGAAAAGGAAGAGTTCAATAAAGCTAACTAAAGAGCCATCCAATCCTAGCGTGACTCCAAATCTCTAAGGGTGTGTTTGGTAAGAAAGAAAGAAATAGGTGAGAAATAAAATGGATAGAAATAGAGAAAGAAATCCTATCTTGCTAATGCTCAACAAATTTCAAATACATCAAAAACTCTCATTGCAAAGCTCTAATGAATCAAATGATGCTTTGGGTTCCATAGGAGGGAGCAAAGGAAGAGAAAAGAATTAACAACCCAATTGTCACCAGCAATTTCAACACACAACTTTAACAAAGAAAGACTAGCGCGTTTTGGAATACTTATTGTAGGAAAAAAAATTAAGTTCTCTTAAGAAGCTAAATTTATTTATTTTTTTCAAAAATAAACTGAACTAAACAAGCAAATTTGAAACTTGTGCAACGATGACAACAGTGAAACTTAGACTGCAAGTAGGGAAAATTGGGGGAAACAATACAAAGTAATACAACAACAAGAATCATGGAAATGATTTGAACAAGAAGCTCAGTTGGAACCACTCAGTTAATATATATCTATCTAGGGGTGTTCAAAACCAAACCAAGCCCTTTTAAACTGCTAAACCAGGCCAAGAAAATCGAAAACAAAACAAACTGAAAATAAAAAATAATTGCATTTTTTTATGGCAATTTGATTTATTTTCAGTTCCTACAGTGAAAACCAAACCATACCTCCTATATAAAACTTCATTATACTAATAACATAAGTCATGACCCATTTTGATAATAATATGTGATTCTATACGTGTTGAAAGTTTTCAGTTATGCTAAATTTAAGCTACACAAAAAATAAATAAATAATAAAACTACACCAAAAACTTTATAAATTTAAGACATTGATAATGCATGACTAAATTGACTATGAATGGTTTGTAATGCACTTCTTTTTATAAGAGATTTATAATTTAATTATTATTGTGTGGTTTTTCGCTGCTCTGTTGCTTATATTTATGTAAATGTCATTTTAAGGATCAATTATTTTGTTAGTAATCAAATAAAAAATAATTTTTAAAATCATATCAAAATAAATTTAAATCCAAACTGAACCGCAAAATATTATATTATCTGGTTCGGATTTCATATTATATTCAAACCGAACGAATCACATATTTTATTTTTTTTAGTTTAGATTACTTTTTGTCTAAAAACCGAACTAAATTACACTGCAAACACCACTATCTATCGTGCAGTTTGAAAGGATGGCAATTACATTAACTCCCAACTAATTTTAAGCATTGAAATAGACATATGTTGCACGGATATGAGTACAAGTATTTAACTATGATATAATACGGGAACACAATCATGCTTTTTTAAAAAAATAGGATACAAGTATGACAGTATATATTTAGTAGAATATAATTATATTTATATATTACTTATATCTTATTAATTTACTTCTTATTTTTCTTTATATAAATGATATTTATATTGATTTAACATTATTATGTGTTGTTACTAGTGTTTAATCTCTTACAAAATTTGTTAAAAAAGTATTATTCCAACCAAATTTAAATAGAAGTGATAAAGTTCAAGTTATGATAATAAATTAGTTTTTGTTTTAGACCAGGCTAGAGGCTCAATCCACATGAATAGGCCACATCGGCCCTAGGAATTGTCACAATTCAAATTACAAGTGTTGACCAAAGTCAATGCCCAAACATAGGATTATTAAGATGCACTTGTGAACAATAGATTATATCTCAGCCCAAAGCAAAGTTACCCTGTTGTTACATCAAAACAGAGAAATAGTCCCTGAGAGGCCTTAAGCCTTGTGCTAGGAAATTCAATTCATCTTAGACTTCTATAACTACAACCAATGTTACTACAATAGGTAAACATTTATTACATATAGTCATTCTAGTAAAATAGTTACTAACATGAGCATCATAGTGCCTTTTGTAGGTACCCACCCCTTTGCCACGATATCTTGGTTGTGCTAGAGAGTTCCACTAATGTCAACAATCCCATCTTGGACACATCAGTGGCATTGTTTGCGAGAATTTGGTTGATCATATTCCTGCCTATCGTTATCAACACCAGACGTCAAACAACTCAGCCTGAGGTCACCTTGAATGGCCATGTGGAGGAGGTCAATTCACCTCACAATCTCCATGTTAGCCCTACTTCATCTCGATCGTTTTCACTTATGCTACGTACAACTTGTAAAGCTATAGTTGAGAATGAAGTCATTATGGCTAACCTTAGGGACAAGCTCATATGTTGTTGGCTTTAAGAGCATATTACTGAGTTAAAACAACCTCTAAAGCCATTTCATCCACCCATGGATGATTTGGAACAACATATCAAGTAGTTGGACAATATGTTGTCCTAGAATCAAATGCCACATTAGCCACATCGATTATGCTATGAGGAACCTCAGTACAGTGCTATAGCCCTCATGGATGATTTGGAGCAACATATTAAGTAGTTGGATGATACGTTGTCCTAGAATCAAATGCCACATCAGCCACCTCGGTTATGCTATGAGGAACCTTACTATAGTGCTATAGCCCCCAGTCAACACATGTATAAGCCCTCGTTTGATATGTACCAAGGTCAAGGAGGTGTGTCTTATCACACGCATGGTTGGATCAAGGTATTGTAGATCAATACTATACTCCTTTACCCAAAGAGCCTTATACTAGAGAGAAGGATCTCCTTAAATACCTGGATGTTTTCTTAAACGAGATGTTGTTCATACGAGCACTAAATGAAATAAACGAGACATTGAGGGGAGAGGCCCTAAGCTAGTTTTGATCTCTCACTTAGGGATAGTTCATAGTTAGGATGATCTTGCAACTTCATTTGCCCATTGTTTCATTACAAAGAAAGGCTGATGCTAGGATGGGGGACTTGGAGAAGTCTCCCACCATGGGAAACTTATAATAATCGTTGGATATACGAATTTCGAAATCTGTGGCCACGATTTGGGCTTATATACCAATTGGACAAGTTTTATTGTTGAATTGTTTAAAAAAATAAAATCTCCACATGGAATTGGAAAATAATAAAATATAATGAGTAAAGTGGACCTCCCTTGAGCTGAGAAAAGCAATTGCTTTGTTTGACCGTACCCACTAGTCGATTGTGGTAGCCCTTAACGAAGGCAAATCGGAATCTAATCTACGTGTAACCCAGTTGGCTATTTGCAATATTCCGATTGTTCCCTTAATGGCAGAGGTTGTGGAACCATAAGGCAGGTATGTTTTGTTACTATCGGCCCCCATTTGCAACTGTGGGTATCGTTGTAGGAATACAGTAAATGTGGGATGTTGTTGCTGTTGACATTGTATTGTTAATCATGTTTTTGCATATTAAGTAAAACCTTAACACCGTGGGATCGTAATGTTCAATTACAAGCACGATCTGGAGTTTACTAGCATGAATAGTTGTCAGATTATTTGTTAACTGTTTTGACTAGTTTCTTTCCACTTGTTAACTGTTTTGACTAGTTTCTTTCCATGAATATCATAAATTGCCTCCATTCAAAACCATGATACTAATTTTGGGGGCAAACAGGCTACAGCATTCGAGAGACTACGAATTGGAATTGACAATATACAACATCAGGGGTCTAATGTTGACTCTGCCAATGAAGATTTTCGTTTCCTCCTATAGGTTGGGAGATTTGTGTCATGGGGAGGCAAGATAGGGTTAATTAAAAATCCATGTGGAATTTTTTTTTAAATTAATGTCACCAAACCTTTAATAGCCGATTTGCATAAGTCATATAGATCAATCTAATGGTTGTTATAAGTTTCCCTTGGTGGGAGACTTCTCCAGGTCTCCCACCCTAGCATCAGCCACAAAGACAAGCTCCTAGAAACTCTTATACATTAGCAAAGGTCATCTAGCAGCTTAAAGAGACACTGCGAAGTTTCTTGGGAAGTTCTATAAGGAAGCTACCTTGGTGCCAAATT
Organism: Spatholobus suberectus; assembly: GCA_004329165.1. Classification (NCBI taxonomy): domain Eukaryota; kingdom Viridiplantae; phylum Streptophyta; class Magnoliopsida; order Fabales; family Fabaceae; genus Spatholobus; species Spatholobus suberectus. The sequence continues at coordinate 39,420,441 of CM014730.1, forward strand.
TTCTAAGGACATTCAACTCCATATTGTGGTATAGTCAATTAGAAGGAGTGCACCTTTTGTCTTATCTTTGATTAAGGGAAGGCCCATACACATGGAAGAATTAATAGTTAGAATTGCAAAGTATGTCGATTAGGAACAACATCTACAAGAAGCAGAGATTAACCTCACTACACTAATTCCTTAGATGAGTAAGGGAAAGGAACGAAAGGAGATGCCTCACGACTAGAACAAAGGTTAAGGACAAAATTAATTTCAGGATCCAAAGAAAGGTAATGGTCCTTATAACGGACTAAGGAGAGAACTTAGTGGCAAGTTTAACAACTACGCCCCACTAACGACAAACCATGCTTGAATTTATGATAAGGTATACTCAATTGAATTCACATGGGTTCAACATCCACCACCCTTAAACAGAAAAGCACTTAGAAATATGCAGAAGTATTATGCCTTTTTTATGATCATAGGCACAACAGCAATGGGTGTATTCACATGAATTAGGGGTGTACACGGGTCGAGTTTGGCTAAAGTCGTTAGCTAACCCGATCAAGATAGTATAGGTTGGGTCGGGTTGGGTTCATGCTTTTTAGTGTCAGACCCAAACCAAACCAATCCAGTCATTAACAGGTTGGTTTGGATCAAGTAATCGGGTTTGTGTATTTAAAAATTTGTTAATTTTTTTTATAAATTTTGACACATTATAAAAGTATTGTATTTAGTTTTGGACTTTTTAGAATGAGAGTCAAGAAAAAAAAAACAACAACATGTATGGAATATGTAGTGATCCAAAATTAACAAGGGTTTATGACTTCATGGATGTGTGGGATGTCTTTACTTTGTCTTATTTAGTATTAGTAATTCACTAATTAATAATTATTAGTATACAAAATATATAAAAAATAATAAATAAAATAAAATATCACTTCAACGGGTTGGGTTCACGGGTACACGAGTTTGTAAATTAAAACCTGTTACCTGATCCATACTTAAACGAATTTGAACAGGTTGGGTCGAGTGCGACCTGAACGCTCAAAAAAACTAAACCGAAGTAATTGAGTCAGTTCAAGTCAACGGGTTACTCGTACCCGTTAACACCCCTATAAAACATAATCAAACTACTAAATTTTTTTTCGATAATATGCTTGTCGTACTATATGATCATACATAAAATAACATATATAATATTTACATTGTTGTTTGTCAAAATGAAAGCACGCAAATATATACAATACTAGATTTGGCCAAAATAACTAATCAACCGCTCCATGTGAAGGGCTATAAGACATTAACAGAACTAAGGGTGTTCACGGGTTGGTTTGGCTTGGGTTTGACCAAATCCAATACCCGAACCGATCAAAATAAATTGGGTTGGGTTAGATTGAATTTGTGTAATTTTTTTATTAACAAAACTAAGGGTGTTCATGGGTACCCATTCTCATTTAGTCACACATTAAATACACCTTTTTTTTTTTTAAAAAAAGAAAGAATTATAAAAACTAAATTATATTTTTTAAAAATAAAAAATTATAACAAATGTTGCATTGTTCACTACATGTGAATGATGAGCTCTACTATGTAAGCCAAGTTCCAGTAACTGCATTCGCTGTTTTCATTGGATTGACTTAGTGGTCAATATACATATATCTATGTTTGTATGTTACAATTAAAAGGAGTCAATTTAATATTGAAATACTCATTATTCATAATTCTTTTAAAATAAAAATATATATAAATAATAAATTTAAAAATTATTCATGTCAATGGATTGGGTTCACGGGTTCACAAGTTTAAAAATCAAAACCCGTTACCTAACCCGTACATGAACAGGTTTGAAGGGGTTGGGTTGGGTGCTACTCGAACATCCAAAAAATTCAAATCAAAGTGTTTGGGTTGATTTGGGTCAATTTAGGTTCATGGGTACTCATACCCATGAACACCTTTAAATAGAAGTCAGCTTCAGTACTGACAACAAAATAAAGCCAACGCGGTTTGAAACGAGTGGAAGGATCTTAATGTTGGTCAAGATCATAGAATCTGCCATCTAAAAAATAAAAGAAAGAAAACATACACAAAAAGAGAAGACAGGAAGTGAGGTTCTAATCTAAAGGCATTAATATGGCAATAACATCCAAGGGGCCTAATCTAACAAACAATCACAATGAAATATAATGAGTCAGGAGGTTCATAAAATATCATAAATAAATAATCAATCAGATGCAATGCATGAATATATAAATGTTGACTCATCTCCATTAAGAACTTTCTAACAACAGAGTAGCAAGATCAAGAGCTTGTACTCCACCAACCTTTGCATGTAAACCCATACTCATAAGATTCACTGACCATTTTCAGGTGATCTCGGTAGGTGCATAGGATTCACTGACCATTTTCAGCTGATCTCAAGTATATGCATAACATTCACTGACCATTTTCAAGTGATATCAGGTACATGCTTAAAATTCACTGACTATTTTTAGGTGATTTTGTATACGTGTATGAGATTCACCGACCATTTTCAAGCGACCTCAAATACACATGAGATTTGCCAACCATTTTCAAGCGATCTGGGGTACATGACAATACACTACATTGATCGTGAATAAATTATAATGATTCGTCAGGAATGCTAGTGCGCAAGCCGCTTTGACCACAACACAAAGTCGTGATCCTCTAGCAATGTGCACTAGGCGCCCTCAATATCTTCTTGGCCTCCACTATAAGATTCACACCCCATCACAAGGTGTAGCTACTTTGAGACCTTAGGTTCAACAATAATAATATCATAATAATATCCAAACAAGAACAAAAATCTAGCAGTCAATTCAATAGATAAGGTGGCAAAAATTTCAGGAATAACACAAGTTTAGCAGTGCACAAATGATTAAAATTACCAATAAGGCCTAAACCTCCTCCCCCATCTTAGATTTTCTAGAAAACTCTAACAATCTTTCTTCTCCAAATATAACACCAACTCGCTACCAGTCAAGAGAGAAAAGTTGGTGCTCTTTCTTCTTCTACTTCTCCCCAACAATAACTGAGAGAGAAGAGGGGTTCTTATCTTAATTTTAATCCAAGGGTGAAGACTCCTTTTCTCTCCCGACCGTTGGATTCTTTTTAAAGGGATAATCTCAAATAAAAGCTCACCTTGGATTGAGTATTCAGTGGGCTGAAAATTTTCAGTTGCTTACACGAATTGGGCTTCAGTGTGTGTGTGCATTTTGGGCTTATTAAATGAGAGAAAGAAAAATAAACCGCACACACTTACACAAACATATGGACTTGTGGTGTTTGCGGGCCCAAGAGAGAAAAAAAATGATCCAATTAATTATTTCACTAATCCAAATTTAATCATCTATTGATATATTCCTTTAATTAAATTAATCTAATTCCCAGCTAGTTAATTAATTAATTAAATTTATACTAATTTAATTAATTAATCTATCCTTCACCAAATTTTCTAATTTAATTTCGAACTAATTATCTTACTAACTCTATTCTAATTATTTATTAACACACTCATTTAATTATTTATTTTAACCTTCTAATTAATTTTTTTTTATTCGTACACTCTCCTAATTAATTTAACTATCAACTAATTATTCACTTAGTTTTAGTTAATTATTTTCACACTACTAAAATTTTTGATCTTTTTTATTAAACCTCCTATTAATACTTAAGTCTTCACAAATCTCATTTTGATCTATGCACAAACTCTTAATTTATTTAAATTTCTAATATTTTTCTAAACTACTTTCAATGACTCTTTTTAATTACATTAATTTAGCACAAATATAATTATAACACAATTATTTAAACTAACAATCAATAACAAGCAAAAATAAAATAAAATATCGCAAATAAAGAAAATTTAAAGAAAAAGAGGATGTTACACAACAAGCCCCACAACCCAAAAATTAATAATCACAAGGGTAAGGAAAGGGGAACCAAAATAACAGCCGGAATATTTGTAAAAGTCATACTATTACAAGAAACGGATAAACCAAACTTTGCGAAAGTGTCAACGATTTGATTTGCCTCCCTAAAAATATGCATGATGCTATACTGGCCCAAGTTGCTTGTCAAGCAACGAACGTCTTCCACCAAGGCAAAGCGGGGATGCTCCCTAGTCCAGCCATTCTCAATCAAGTTGATTGCCACCTGCCGATCTGATTCAAGAGCAATATTTGAGAAACCGAGTTGAAGAGCAAAACGCAATCCATGGATGATTGCCCAAAGTTCCGCAGCAACTATGGAGCATTCTCCCACTGAGCACGTAAAATCTTCCGTTTGAGTTCCTAAAGACCCCTCCGCAAGCTGCCTTACCCCTCACATGGAAAACAGGAGCATCACAATTTAATTTGGCAACACTAAAAAGGATCATAAGAAGAACAAAATGAATGAAAAAGAAATAAAAAGACAAAAGTAGAAGACACAAAATAAGTACTAAAGTTTAAAGTGTATTAATCTAAAAGTTAAGAAATAGTTGATCAAGTCATAAGATTGGTTGAAGTTTAAATAAGATAAATCCAATAAATGAACCAATATTTATCATTAATTTGGTTCGGATTTGAAATAAAAAGAATCAATCATCCAAACTAATTTAAACCAATTTAATTGGTCTGGTTTGGAATGTCAAATTTATCAGGTCAATTTAATCCAATGAACACCCCTAATTTACGGGGATGAAATCAAAATTTTCTAAATTTTTGTTAAGGATTAGCTAACAATTTTCCAAACTATAAGAAGAGTTAAAATAGAAATTGAAAATAATTATATTTTATTGTTTTCTAAATATCCTTTACTACCTTAATTTTAAGATGTTACAAAAATAAATAAGTCAAACAAACTTAATAAAAAAATTGACTTTGAAATGAATTATTAGGTCAAGACTGGAAAAGAAAAAGAAAATTCATATTTAACAAGAAAAAAATACAATTCCTTTTTAATAGTGTTTAATAAAGTATCTACAGTATAATATTTAGTGTCGATTATTTTGTTCAAATATTTAATAAATTAATTTGATATATTTCATTTTTAATTGTACATTTACTAAAAAATAGTCGATAATTCGTATTATTGTTTTTAATAACAAATACATATATTCTTAAACAAAATTATAAAATACTAAACAATATTTTTTAACTTATATTTTTTTGGTATTTTAAACTTATATTTTCATATTTACATCGCAACACACGAATATTATAAGCAGTTAAAGATTATGATGTTATAAAAATAAAAAAGAATCTGAAACCGAAACAAAAAGAAAATGAGAAAACAGACCCAGTTGTTTTCTGTGTCTAACATTCTATATTCGTAATTATGCTTGCAAAAATCGGATTCGACCGACTAGTTTGACGCATCAGATCGAAAACTGGCCTAGTATTCAATCCAACTAAACAATAAAACTATTTTTCAAAAGTAGTTAATGAAAACTGACGTAGTATTGAAATAAAGAGGCATGGATATTTATGCTATTTGAAAATTTGAAAAAGAAAAAGAGAAATATAAATATGATAAATGATATATATAATAAAATACGAAAATGAGAAATAAAAATAATAAGAGATATTAAATGAATATTTAAAATATATGATTGTTTATATATTATTACTCTTTATTAAATCGGCTGTTTAAAAAAAATGTCAAAACAATGGTTTCTAATTTTTTATGAAAAAAACCGCAAAATAATGTACAATTGATTTTTTATTTTATTTTAATTCATTGGAATTGATTTAGTAGTGAGGGTTTAGAATAGTTCGCACAAAATCCTATATTTAAACTTTGTTGTCATTATCATACACCAATTTTCTTAGTTTTTATTTTTGCCCTTTTGGACCTAAAATTATGTCTCTAAACTTTTTAGACCTATATTTTGCCTTTTTTATTTTCTCATATAAGATAGTAGAGCTGTCAAAGTGAGCCAACCCGGCTCACCCGAGTTGGCTCACCACGGGTTGGCTCAAAAATGAGTCAACCCAACCCGGCTCACTTTTTTGGTGAGCCAAAAAATGTTCAACCCGGCTCAACCCACCACGGGTTAGTGGGTTATACGGGTTGGCTCACCTAAAATTAAAAAAATAAAAAAATAAAATACATAATTAAAAAAGTATCAAAAAAATACAAAAATTAAATTAAAGTGATAAAAATTTTGATGCGATTAATGAAAACCAAAGTATCAATAGGTTTATTATATTGTGTTTCACAATTTATAGATATTAATGATTTGGAAAGTCATATTTACATTCTAATTCTATATTTATATATAAAAAGATAAATTAATATATTACTCCTTTATTATGATTAGAATAGAATTACATGATTGGGTTTATATATTATTTATTTTAATTATCTACAAAGTTAGTATAGTAAGTTATATTAAAAAAAAAAAAAATTCAACTCACGAGCCAACCCGGCTCATCACGGGTTCAACCCGAGTGAGTCACGAGCCAAGTGAGCCGGGTTCAATTTGGCCCACCATTCAGGTGAGCCAAATTTTACCAACCCAACTCGGCTCGAACCCGTGGTGAGCCGGGTTGGCTCGCGGGTTGAAACCCATTATGACAGCTATATAAGATAGTTCGAAAGTACGCCCGTGTAGCAGACTTAAAGTTAACACCAGAAAGCTACCAACTACCATCATGGCATCATCTAACTCACCATTTTGACTACTCGATTCACCGATTATCAGCATGGAATGATTTGGGACGAGTTTATCTTTTTCTTAACGAAGCATGCTAGCGTGGGAAACTAGGGAATGTGTCTCATGGTGCGAAAGTTTTCATAGCTATCTGATTAGGAGTGTAAACGAGTCAAGTCAAGTTAGACACTTGAGGTTTAGACTTGGCTCGTGAAAAAAGATGAGTGACTCTCGTTTAAATAACCAAGCTCAATTTTCAAGTTTGAGTTTGTTTATTTAATTAAACAAACGAACTTGATCGAGCATTTAACGAGTCGAACTCAAATAATTCGCAAATAGCTCAGTTTATTTACACCCATCTAATGATTTAAAAACAAATGGCCTGGATTTTGAAGGTGTGACCGGTTTAAATTGTTTTATCTTTGTCGTTTTTTATTTAAAACAAAATTCTACCTGGAGACAGTAAAATAGGGTTTTATTTTGGATTATATATAGGAGTAGGTAAGATGGTTTATTTTTTTGTCCCTTTTTTCCATCTTAGTGGAAGGTTAATCATATAATAGCTGAGAATGTTTTTGTTATATTAAAGACTAGTGACAACGATGAGTACTCTTGTTATTATCGGTTACAAATTTGTATTTCAATTTAATTATGTTGCAGATGAAATAGCTGAGAAGTTCAATTTATAATTTTTTTTTCATTGCTGGCGATAATCCTTAGAATTCAGATGCGTACACAACAAAAAGAAGAAATTCAGATACCGCCTTACTGCGAGTCTCCCACTCAAGATATATACACTGAGCATACATCAGAAATTATTGTTATGATTGACTTGCTATTGTTAATCTTAAATAAATTGCTATTACAAACATGTGAGCGTAAAAGAGGTAATGCGGAATTTTTTTACGCCACACTTTCTTTGGTTCACTTTCAGCATAATCTTTCGTAAGCTTAAAAGCCTACATGGAGATGAACATTTCTTTTATAAAAGCAAATTTCATAGAGATGAACAATTTACTTGAAATCACATTAACATCTAAATAATTTATCTTGAATCACCTTAAAATTTAAACTACTTGGAAGAAATTATACTCTATTATAATTTTCGAAATTTTAAAATAATTTTAATCTAAAATTATTTTTCTCTTACTTACTATCTTCTAACTTAACTAATTTAATGATATTTAATTTGTTTATATTTAATTAAATGATAGAAATTAAAATTCAATTCAAAATTTTGTTTCAATTTTTTCAATAATATCTAAGGTTTAAAATCTTCAAAAAATTGTAAATAAATCATTATTCTTTTTCTATTTTTACATGTTAAAATCTATATATAAATTCATTAGTATAAAAATATGCATAAAACATAACACAAGAAATAAATTGTGTGTCATCATTAGTATGAAGTGAATTTTAAATTTTTTAAATGAGTTTTTACATTCTTTATCTTTGCCTTTCCATCTCCCCTTTTACAAAAAAGTACATATATGTGTTAAATAGAATATAAATATAAATATAAAACATACCTATATAATGCTTGTGTTAAGAAACATGTATGTGTTATTAATTATTAATACTAATATAATACTTATAATGTTCATTAATAAACTTTATATGTCCCTGTGCGTTGCACAAGTACTAAAACTAGTACTCAAACAAAAGTGAGGTTCAGAACGGGACCTATTTTATTGTTTGCTCACTATTGTGTAAGGGTGTCCAATGGGACATCAATCACCAAAACCAGTCACGATACTAATTACACATAACCATAATCTCAAATAAACCAACACCATCTCTACAAATAAAATACTTATTCAAACAACACTTCCCTACATGTACCACCACACAACACAAATTGCTTAATCCGCAGTGCTCAATAACAACACCTAACACAATGCCTAGGTAGAAGGTGTCAAACTTAGCCACAAAAAGTGATTGCCAGTAGCATAACTACCTAAACAATCACCAACACAAACACAACACTTATTCATTTTACATCGCCCACCACACACACAAAATACGACTAGCATTTCGAACACCACCACAACAACTTCAGGCTTTCAACACTCACACTCACACTGAAAATATAGGACTGATAAAGGGGGACCGACCGGCGACTGACAAATACTGGTTGGATTTGGGAAAACAGACAAAGTTTCGTGTCAGGTCGTGGGTTCTAGAACCACTCTAAAAAAAAGTAAAGGAAAGAAAGATTTTAGGCATTTACCAGGGTGGGTCTTGCTTTAGTAAGGTAAAAGGGGAGCAGAGACATATTAGGAAAAAAAAAAGGTGGGAGAGGAGGAGAGATGTCAAGTAAAGACTAGGTCGGATACTTGATTTGGGTTTGTTGTCCAGTCACAATGTTGAAGGAAAAGGGGGAATACATAGGAGGGGTCCACGTATTTTACTATCTCCAAGTGAAATTTTGTTTTAAATAAAAAACAACAAAGATAAAACAATTCAAACCAGTCACATCCTCAAAATCCAGGCAACTCATTTTTAAATCATTATATTGGTCGGCTATGAAAACTCTCACACCGTGGAAGACATTTCCAATTTTTCATGCTAGCCTACGTCTTAATTCTAAATGACATAAAACACATCACATAATACATGCTATTTTTAGATCTTAACAAAGACCCTTACAATTTTATTTTTTTGGATGAATATAAAGTTTTTTAAGAAGTCTTTTATATTATAGTCAAAACTCAAAAGTAAAGGTGTCAAAACAGGTCCAACCCAGCAGGTCAACCCGCATAACCCAATAAAACAGGTTGGGTTGGGTTATGCAGGGTTGGGTTATGCAGTTTAGCCCTCCAACCTACATAACCCAACCCATTCAACTTGCAAACCCGACAAGCTAAATGATGGGTTGGGTTGGGTTGGGTTAGGTTGACCCGTCAGATTGGCTTTTTTTTTTTAAGCTTTAGCCTTTAAGTTGAGATTATATTATAGCTCATGTAATATTTGAGATCATAGCTTCTTTTTATTTAAATATGTAATATGTGAAGTCCCAAGACAAAAAGAAAAATTTCGGTAATCATTAGAATTTAGGACAAACAAAAATTGTTACTTAAAGTTTATGATGAATTGATCATTTCTTAAGTATTAAGTAGGTTTTTTTATTTACTAATTTTATAACATTTTTTTCTCTTTTTTAATTTTATATTTGATCATAAAATTTGAAAAAAAAATTATAATTTTTTTAATAGGTTGACAGGCCAACCCAACCCAATCACAAAATAGGTTCAACCCAACCCAACTCGTTTTTCTCCAACTCGTTTTTCTCAACCCGCAGAAAAATAGGTTGGGTTGACCCGTTTTGACACCCCTACTCAAGCATGGAAGAGAGTGTCCAAAACAAAGCATGTATCTCTCGATCTCAGAAATTACTTTCATGTGGTTGTACATGGCCACTTCTGACCTCACTAAAATTAATACACAGATATAGATTCAAAATGACAGAAAGAGGAATCAAACAATTGCAAGCTTGTTGCTCTTTACATGGCTTCCATCGCGTAGAGGAAAAGTCCTTAATCTCCAACATCTGCACCCAACCACCTTGACCAAGCCTATTTTTTGAGTGAAGGTTGTTTGTTACAGTTGCAAGCTTTCTAAAATCAAACAATGTTAGGTGTTGAATAGTGCAACCTTCATTGATAATCAACTTCTAGATCTTGTGTGTTCTTTGGTCCCAACCTTGTCTACTAGTGGTTTAAAAAACAGACCTTGAAGCAGCAACCAGTTAGGTGTGAGTGAGTTCTATGTATACACTTCTATCTCCATAATAGATCAAGTGGTAGCATAATATCCTTAAAAGCACAAGAATTTTACTATTGCAGAACACTTTATAAATAACATGATTGCATGCTACATAAAGTTTTACCCTTCTTACTCTAGCCAAATCCTTTAAAGCTAACCCAAAAAATAAAATACAAAAACTACTCCAAATTAAGCAGACACACCCAAGATTCACCAAAGCTTCTAATTATTTTGCTCCTAATCAAACTGGAAGTTGGGTAGTGTACATATCTAGGCAACTGTTTCCAAGCTAACACAAATATCAAGATATACATGTTTTATTTTCATATCTTGGTTTACCTTCTATATACCTACATTATTTGCCATTGTTCTTAATAATGACTTTGGGAAGTGAATTTTAAGATACAAATAAATGAGTTATTATATAACAGAGAAAACAAAAGAAATAACACAAAAATCATGGACAACTTTGCTTTATAACAGGATGAAAAGATAATTGAGGTTGCACCATATAAACTAAATACAATGTACTAGACTAATGCATAAATTGTCTTGCCTTAACAAAGGAACAAAGAAAACTAAACAAATGAACCATGTTTCCAACAAACACAGCCATTACAACCACAAAGTAAATGGTATCTAGGAAATTTATATTCTTAAATTAAAGGGTACAGGTCCTTACTAATGCAATATCCTCCCTCAACCATTCATCCATATCTTCCATGCAACTAGTTGCTGCTTCAAGTGGGGCTAAGCAAAAAATGGATACCTCAAAAAACTGAGCTGTACCATTTTGTAAAAATCAGTTCGGTTCGAATTTCTTTTGAAATGGTTCGATTTTTTTAGTTTTGGATTGGTTCGGTATCCATTTTGATACTTATATATGGATCGATTTTCCAAAGAACTGAACTGATCTGATCCACTTCATGAAAAATGGATCAGTTAACTAAACTGTTTTCATAAAGTGGTTCAATTTGATTTTTTATTTTTGAAAATGGATCAATTTTTTAAATTTGGATCGATTCGATTTTGGAGCGCTTCGGATCGATGTAGATTTTTTACGCACCCCTATCTTCAAGCCCTTACAACAACTCAGTGCACCACACTCATGTGCCTCCCTATTACTCACAACCTAATACAGAGGCTGCTTTAGATCAAGCCAATTAAACTTAAATCTCCAAACAAAATGCAACACTTGAAAAAGCAGAAGTGGGAGTCAATGAGTGACCTCGATACACGTAAAATTATTCAAAATAAATTATTCAACATACACATAAAATTATGAGAGAGAAAAAAAATTAAAAAGCATTTTCCTGGCCTTAGGACCTCATGTTTTCCCAACCATGAAAAATTAAATATAAATTGATAGAATAATGAACTCCAATCTACATATAATTAAAACACACATCTTGGATAAATGTTAAGTTCAAACCAATTCAGATGGACACACGATTTCTAATTATAAGCATCATTGAGTAGAAATCAAACCCCAAAAAATTATCAAAATAAATAAGAAATTGGATAGAAAAGTATATATTGGAGGGAAAAGATATCGAGAAAGAGAAAGGTGGTGAAGTTAGGTTGACTTACCCTCGGGAATCGTACATGTTTCCGAGATCGTCAAAGAATCGAGCAAACGACACTTTCGTAAATGGAGGAAAATGATATGGATATCGTGACTGACGGTGTTTGCGACCACTAGATTTTCCATGATCATCGGTGTTGGTGTAGTTATCGCAGGTTTTCGGTGCAGCTGTTGTCCCCTTTCTCCTAGGTTGTGTATATTTTTAAGGTATCACAAATTATTTTCAAAAAAGTGAACATGGGAATATTACATTTTTATGTTTGGTATAAGTTTTAAAAAAAATTCCCAAACTGATTATTAGGAATTGTGGGTGTAAATAGCTCAGGTTAGGTTAGGTTCACTTTCATTTAAGACCCAAGCTAATTAAATTTAATCGGATTGGGTCGGGTCAAGTCGGGTCGGGTTTAAGCCTTTTTTGTTGTAACCTAACCCAACTATAAATTAAATTAGGTTGGGTCAAGTTAGGTAATCGAGTTGCATAAAAAATTTGAAAATTTGAAAAAATTCAAAAAAAATTCAAAAATAGAAAAAAAAATACATAATTAGTTGATTAGTTCAACTCATCCAATGCATGTGCAAATTAAATTAAAATTTGAATAACTTACGTAAAATGTGTTAAAAATGTGTCATGTAGTATAATATATATATTTTTTTAATTAAATAAGAGTTCAGGTTGGATCGGGTTCATCAGGTTTGAAATGCCTTAACCTGTGACCTAAATTAATTTTAATTGGATTTGCTAAAATGAACCTAACCCAGTCCAATGACCAAACCTAACCTGCAAAAATGTAATTGAGTTTAGGTCGGGTTGGTTGGGTTCGTGGGTTGGATCGAACCCGCTTACACCCCTAGTAGGAATATAAAATACAAACACTTATCTTACTTCTTACTCACATGATTATAGGTGGGTATCTTACATTCCCATAGGAATAAGAGTTACTTTCTTGATAACTACTTATTCTTTCTTGATAACTACTCACATGATTATTGAATTTTTAATTAAATATTTTTTTTAATTATTAAATGTCCCAAACCTGTTCATGGAAATAATATTTCCAGGCATAGTATTTCAAGAAATGTAATTCCTAAGAATGTAATATCAAACGATGAAACAAATGCCTCTCTAGGGTTTACAAGTAAACAAATGTGTTTGAAATGGGATATTTTTGCAGTCACGTCCAATACAACTTTTTATAGGAGGACTAATATGCAAAAGAGAAATATTATTTGTACAATAATACTTTTTGTGTCTATCTCTCTCTTGCATATCATTTATTACATTTTATAATATTAGAGAAAGATAGACACAAAAGGTATTATTGTACATATTGTTATATATGTAGCATATCCCTTAGCAAAATAGGTTTAAAATCACTTTCAAGTATCCAAGAAAAAAATCTTAGCCATTAAATTTTCAAAATGTCTAAAATGAAGTACCAAAAAATATTGTACACCGGTGAAGCAAAACTTTTGACTGTTAGATTTAATATTAAAATAATGTATGCTTGAGATCTATATCTTGTTACTGGTTAAGCTCTTCTTATCAATATTTTAGTTTGGCCCCCATATAAAAGGCATGTTTGGGGCTATTTTTGAATTTCCATTTGTGAAATTGGGATGTTGAAAACCTTAGGATTGCAACTACGCTAAGGATATGTGGAAAACTTAAGAATGCGACGATGACAAGGATGTGAGGCCATCATCCACGCCCCATTGTCCTTGATTTGCATCCCTAGAATTAGGATGCCGAAAATTGTAGAAGTGCGATAACGTTGAGGACATGTGGAAAACCTTAGTGTGCGTTTTAAGATGTTGTTGAAGGCTTTCACCTTTCCTTTTTCGAAGTGCCCTTGTTTTCCCTAATTCTTGATTTGGCTGTCAACATGCCCTCGCATTCCCAATCAATCCCCCTTTCTCCTACCACACATGTTTTTGGTTTTAACTTTAGTCCTAAAACCTACGCCCTATCCTCAAATGCCTCCGTCGCAGTCCCCCACCGTCATCATTCTTTGACGACAACAACATGGAGCAATTTTCCTCGTAGGACGATCCCGATCAAGGTAAGTTTAGTTAACAGCTTTTATCTCTCTCCGCATTTGAATTTTAAATAATAATATTTTGTCTATTTTGGTTCTAATTTTCTTTTTTATTTTTCTGTTGTGATATTATTACTACATACACATTCTTTGGCATGAATTGTTTTGTGTGTAGCACAAGAAGAACACAAGCATGTATAAGCACTAGCTACAAAATGTATAGACTGTTTGAAGGGTTTGTTGCATATTTAGTTGTTGCAATTGATTAGGTGTACAAGTATATTATATTTATACATTAACTCTAGAATTCATAAAATAGTGAATTGTTGTTATTTTTCATAAACGAGGGCTAAGAAATTTAAGTTTTGAATAAAAATTGTGAATTGTTGATGTAAAGCAGGTTACCACCAAAACTGTGGAATACATAAGTAGCATAGATGGCATCATGGAACACACTTAAAAACATTGGTATTTTGTTCATATGATCAAAAGCTTCCTTTTTCTATTTTCTCCCTATGTAGTTATGCCTTACCATCATGAGGTTGATGTTTGATATTAATTAATTTTGATTATGTTGTTGCCTTGTGTTAATCCACGTAGTAAGTCCTTTTTTTCTATATTGTCGACAAGTTTACTAGGAGAATGGGTAAAGCATATATACAGCAGCGGAGTAAGCTGATGAAAGTCTTATAATGTAAATATGTTATAGACCATGTAATTTATGTTTCGATAATTATAGGAACATAATTATTTATGTAATGGTACTGCAAAGTGAATAACAAATTAGGGCATTGCATCATTTTTTAACATGGGCATGTTGATGAATAGTATTACTCGGACCACTTAGATTCTTTTGCTAGTTTGAGATTTGGTTGTTTGTATTTGTGTATATTAAGCTTACTCAGATTCATAATATGCCATGCCTACATTACTATTCTGTTCATAAATTTTTAAACAATGAAAATTACAATCCATACTTTATCTGCTATTCTTGTGTAGTAGTTAGGAATGATCCTAGAGAAGATAGTTATTTCAGCATCCCAAAACAAGTAAGTAGCTATAAGGAGTTTTAATTTTTACAATACTTGATTTAATCAAAGTAATCCTCACCTTCACTTACAAATGTTATAACTATAAATGTGCATTAGGTGGTGTTGATTCCTAAAAGGCATCTGGTTGGGTGCTTTTATGAATGCAGTTTTCAAGAGGAAGCTACGACAGGCTTTGTACCACCTCAATAGCCAACTCAACAAGCTTTGTTGGGATCTTCTAATTCTCATGCAAAATCCAAATTAGTAGATGAAAAACTAGTTTTGAAAGGTAGTCTGATTTCAGACCATGTGGTAAAATCTACCACAGCTGCTTTTAGGACACAAATTGATTCCCTTTCAAATATTATATTACAAGTTAAAGTTGCTCAAGTAAAAAATGCTATAGATACTAAGCTTGTAGTTAGCTCTTTGACAAACCCATCCATTCTACCAATTTGCCTTCTGACCCAAAGGTTCATTCAAATATAACTTATGTATCACTTGCATTATGAACTAATTCGACAAAAGATGCTTCACCTAAAATGGAAAATTCACTCATTATTTTGTTTATATTGTCTCAACAGTACAAACATGTTACCCTTTTTGCTAATAAAGTTTCATTGAAGCAAGACATTAATCCTAATAAAAAGGTTTAGAGTTTCTAATCCCAACTCCACTCCGAAAGAGAAGGTATAAGAAAATAATCCTTCTAAAGTTACTACTAGAAGCTAGGTTGATAGCAAGCTAGAGAAGGGATGGTAGATATAAGTCAAGAGAAAAGCATGCCTCTTGTTTAAATTAGTAGTGGTAAGGATTTTTCAAAAGATAAAGCAAATCCAACAGCGTGTGAAGAGGAAGGAAGTGTTAAGAAAATGATGGCATTTCATTTGAAAAAAGGCGAGGCAATGATTTTGGGATGGGTTGTTAAGTTTGGACTTTGTAAACGGCATGAGCACATTGTAGATGGTGTATTTCGTCGGTGTCAGATGATGTTGGTGTCATTGTGGCGCAATTTGGATATTATGAGTTATGACTTTGCTAGTTTGGCTTCCTATGGATCAGAGCTATTTATGTATGGGTTTTGGTTTGCCATTTGTATGGAGGATTTAATTCTATTTTGTATTATTTGTACCATATAGTTAGGCACATTCGGTAGGAGTCATGGTTAGAGTTGTAGCAAATACATAAGGTGTAGCAAGGTTAATGTGAATATTTGTTAGGAAAATAGGAATGGTAATTTGTTATGAAAATGGTAAATGAGATACCTAACATGGTTTTGAAAATGATTGATAATATAATTTTGTGTTGAATTAGAGACACCGATTTGGCCCACCTTCGATCAAAAATGGTGTCTCATCTCAAAAACTGTTGTAATATTCTTTGGTTATGGAAGTAATAATTTTTTCTGATGAACAACAATTATTTAATAAATTGTAGTAATTGTTGTTTGAAACAATTTGATTTATGAAGGTTAATTAATTTGTAACACATTAGTGCCATATTAAATTCAGTATGTAAAATGGATAGCTTAGTTGGAAATAAAAAAAATAAGAAAAAAAATCACCGTTATGAAGGCTAGTTCTACTATGTCCTTTTATTGTTGGACATGGGCTTGTGCACTCAGGCATCGTAGTTAGCTTAACGATATTGCATTAGTTGTAACGTCTTGTTTTTCTTAAATGCGTGGTTAAGTGTTTTAATAACTAAAAAGTGGAAACTCGAAATGTAATCTAGGTGATTAAAAGAAATAAATGAATTGTTGTTATGTATGGTTTGTTGTATGTGATGATGGTTGTGTGTTGTTTGTTTGACATTCTGGTTTGAATTTAGGAAACTGGAGATATATGCTTGAGCCAATGTGAGTATGTTGTGAGTGTGATGTTGGGTTTTGAGAGAAAAACAGTTGAGTTAAACCAGTTTCAAGATATGAGGAGTGGTTTCGTGAAGTTTGGGCCTCAGTTGGCCAAAAGTTCGTATGAGAGTGCCAGGGGAGTCAAATATATAAGGAGAGGGGCGTTCCTTCCTCATTTTCCTCTCTCTTTCTCTCTCTACTCTCATTTTCTCTCTACTTCTCTCTATATTTTATCGAGTGTGTGAGGCTATAAAAGAGTTGTGAGATTAGTTTAGCAGTTGTGGTAAGGAAAGAAACGATCCTAGCTAGTTTTTGGCTCAAGAACATCGGATTCTCAAGGAACCTAAATCCGGATTCAGAGACTTTTAGAGGTAAAGGAAGCTTACTCATGGTTGATTTGGTGTTTGTGTATGTTAACATGTTGATTAAATGCTTTAGAATCAGTTGAATCTTGATGAATTTGGTTATGTAGTTGGTTTTTGCTAAAAATGGGTTTTGAAAAGGGAATTTGTGATTGGTGAATGATTTGTGGATAAAATTGTTATATAATCGATTAGAAAGGTATTAAAAGTGATTAAGATTGTTTTGTGATGTTTGTTGTTGATTAATTTGGTCAAAAATGGGTGTTGGTGAGTGATTTGAGATGAAAAAGATCAAAAATCGCAACCCAACGATTGAGTTTTAGCTCAACGACGGATATTTCAGTCACTGGAAGATGAGCTCTCGCTCAACAACGGAAATGTTCGCTTAGCGGCGGATTTTGAGGTCGCTATAAGTCCACTCGCTCAGCGACGGAAGTTGATGCTCTTTGTTAAGTCATTCACTTAGCGACGGAAATGTTTGCTCAACGAAAAATTTTGCAATAGATTTCTCGCTCAGCGTTGCAAATGCTCGCTGAGCGAGAGGAAAACAGAGTTTTCTTTTCTTTCTTATTATTTTTGTTTGTTGTTGATGACTTTATCGATTTCCATGAATGTCGAATGTATATTTTAAGTTAAGTAAATGTTCAAATGGTTTTTTAAACTAGTTTTTGGGTTTTTCTTTATCATTATTGTTGAGGGATTGTGTGATAAGTTGTAAGTGTCTCACTGAGCGAAACATGTGTTCGCTGAGCGAGAATTCTTCGTGAGACTTGGTTGCTCTCTGGAATTGATCTCGTTGAGCGAAAACCTTCGAAGAGAGATTGTGCTCTTTGTATAAAGGTACTCGTTGAGCGCGTATATGGATCGCTGAGCGAGCATGTAATTCTATTTTGTTGTGTAAGAATTGTCAAAAAGTATGTGTTGCTTGGACATTGTCTTATCTGTTGACCATGCAAGAAGCCAGTTTGGACGTGCATGGAGTTGATTTGTGGTTGATGGTGATTGTTGGACCACAGGTGGTGCTGAGTAGGCCACGTGGTTATATGTTGATACATATATATATGATATGATGATTGTTGTGGTTGAGTTGATGGTTGTGGTGATATATGTTACATATATATATGATTTGATAATTGTTGTGGTTGAGTTGACTATTGTGGTGATACATGCATTGGCATCTATATGTTGTTGGCTAAGGTTGTATGGCCTCAAGCCGTGTGCGAGTAGGCATGTAAGGTGGATGGTGACTAGAGTTGGTATTCAGATAGGCTTCCAACCTAGTGCTTGGATAAGAAATGTGGTTTTAAAGCTGGATCTTGGGGATAAGTGAATGGGTAATCCCGTAGGGGGCCAAGGCTGTGCAAGCCTTGTGTCGCAGTATACCACCACCCATATACACTTATCCTAACAACGTAAGCTTATCCAATGGATCAAAGTTTTGGCAATCCCTGAATGGTACTAGATGGCCATGGTAGGGGATAAGACCTGGCTGATCGCCCTGAAATGTAAAAATCTCTCGAGAATCAGGTCATTCATACATTGACATATGAGGTTAACAGCATAGTGTGTGATGTTATATGTGATATACTGCAATGTGTGTAAACCCATTTGTGGATAAATTTGGTTCCCATATTAGTGTGATTAATGATTTTGATTATATTGGATTAACATTATGTTGATTTTTGTTTCGTAAGCTTACCTTTGCCTCGTTTTGTTGTTGGTTGAATGTCTTGTTGCTGTTGTTGTGTTGCTGTGACTATGATGATCACGTCATTTTGGCAGTATGAGTAGAGGGAGAGGCATCTACAGATCCAGCTTCTCAAAGCTGATGGAGGTCTCAGATGGAGACTTTTGGAGGCCCTTTTTGGATAGAGCTTTTCTGGAAGCTCTTTTTGTTTCTTTTATGATTTGATGTCCTCTGTTGTATAGTTGACCAGTTATAGGGAGTTTTGTTGTTGTACATAACCTTATTTGTATTTTATATCATCGGAGTTGCATATATTTTATTGTTATGAATGGTGATATAATCATGTTTATGTTAATGACTAAACATATAGGTAATGTATGAGGAATGTGAGTAGTACTGTAGCGACAGAGGGTCATTACATTAGTTATAGGCCTTTTTAGTTAGTTTTGCCTATTCAGGTTAATACGTTATTGTATGCACATAAATTGGTTAGGACCTTATACAAAGAGCATTGATACGATTTTGGCAATGCCAGAAATTAACATAAATCATACGATTCAATTAGTATCGTTTATCAACTATTAAGAGCAACGTATAAAAGGTTTACAAGTCAAAATCAGTTACAATACAGCCAATTAAAAGGAAGGTTAGAATCCTTCAAGGTACAAGAAATGAAACTAGTGTTCTGTACGTATATCATGGTTTACAATGACAATCATGGAATGGAGTTATGGTCTACCATGACACATCAAAATAATCCAAAAAATATTGTCAAAAGTGGCAGGTTTGCAAAATATTGTTGCATCAGAAATATCCATTCATTACAAGTCACCGGTATACCTAATTGTTTTCCAAAATGCCTCAACTTCTTTCTCCATCTCCTTCCAACATTCATTTGGTCCTATGGTCAATAACTCAACTGTTAACTTCATTTCACAACCCTTTCGTGAACCTATGTGACAAGGAGGATGAATATTTAGAGTTTTAATGTGAATATATGGCTGTCAATGTAATAGTTAGGTTATTAGCACTCCAAGAACATGTGGATTGAAGAAATACTCCATATCCATCCAATGCATTACCCATAAGCCAGAGAATTTGCTACCACATAGGTAAAATAGAATTAGAAAATACACAAGGCCAATTTTCATTGTTTGGAAGAAGAAAATATGATTTCATTCTTTATTTACCTATAACCATAGTTGGGGATCCCTTTTGCTTCTACCAATTCCCAAGACCCTTCTTCAAACTTTTCTTTCAAGTAGTCAGGAGGATAAAATTCAGTTGCTAGCAATTGAGCAATTACCTCACACTTGATTAGGTTAAAAGATCAAATTAATTAATAAACACGTGAACATAAGTGAAAATGTCATTCAAAACAATGTAAGTTTGTATACCACGGTTGTTAATGTTTTTCTCCTACTGTCTAGCTTATCAATGTCGATATGTGAATCAAAATAGTAAATGGTCTGCTGCTCCATAGAGATAACACCTAAGTACCAAGGATTCGAATGTTGTTCTTGCACCGAGATGTATATCTAAGTGAGTAAAAAAAATTGCATGATGTTAATTTTAGGTAGACTAGAATAATATTTGAAACAATGTGAAAGTGTGAGGTTAAGTTATTTTATGACGTATATATTCAAGTTCATTATATGGCTCCATCCATGCAGTGGCATATAATATTGCAAGATCTAAGATTGTTGTGCCATTTGCGATGTCTCTCTGCAAGGTTGTTTAGGGAATTAGGCAGTGGAAGGTGACTGACATAATGTAATATTAGGAGTTTCAAACAAAAAGGTGAACCATATACACAAACGAATTATATGCAAAATAAAATGCTATGGATAACATTGTGGTATGAAAATTTAGTTACAAGCGAAACAGTTTATTAACTAAAAAAATATGTATCAAAAACGTGTTATACGAATTCAAAAAATTTAAGTTTAACCAATGTAATAGGATGGATAGTCTTAAATAATAAAATGCAAATGAAAAAAATACTAAATGGATGATATGAGAACCTAGCTTCAATTTTGCCTCTTCATTTTATTTATTTGTTTGTTCTCTGATTATGCTTTACAGCCTGATTCATTTTACTTAAATGTACTTCCTTTTGTTAAGGATGTGCGAGAGTTTCAATGCCTTTCCTTCACTAATTTCCCAACATCGTGGAAGCCAAATGAACAACAACTAGAGTCTGTAATTAACTTAATAAAAACACTTGATCTTACACCACAAGGGCAAAAGGAAGTTTCGCTGCCTGACTTAACACCAAATCCAGTGTTCGAGGTACTTATTTTAGCTACTCATGTGTTTCTAATCTATGTTCTCCTTTCTTCCCTCTTTATTCAATTATATTTCAACATTTCTTTTTTCTTCTATTTTTTCTATAAGAAGGATTTAAAGATTCATTTTTGACTTGGGATTTTCTTTAACTCAAGTTATGGTCATTACTTGAAGTATGAATCTGTATTTAACATGTCTTGTTGGCTAGAGTTAGTAATGGATGTTTTAAGATGTTGATAAGTATGCCTAACTCTTATTGTCTTGTATATTTAAAAGTTAATCAACTTATTTACCCCACTATGAATAAATTAGCATTAAGATGAATTTTAAGGCGGACATATGAAAAAAAAAATACTAAAAAGATACTAACTTGGACAAGTAAAGTAAGACATAACTATGAGAAGTAGGCATGGATAGCATAAAAAATGTACACGAGGGTATGACATATTAGTGAAGTAGCATAACTAGGAAATTAATATTTTTGTATCAGTTTGAGGAAGTGTAACCAACTGCAAATGATGGAGGAAGACTCCACACAGTTTGTTGCGTTAATCATTTTTGCATCCACGTTGCTTTAATAGCCATCCATTTAATATGTTGACATCCAATACATAATTGGATTAGAAAAACGATTAGTAATTCTAAAAGGTATGAATATAACCTTGAATAAAATTTTACCTCCTCTGATATCGATTTTCCTGGACAAAGAGAGTCAAAATCTTTCCTTCTCCCAATCGTGTCATCCACCTTAAACAGTATCTCACTTGACAAAATAAAGGCAATATGTATTTGGTTTGATAATGAATAAAACAGTATCTGAATACGTTAAGTACACAAATTTACCTACTTTGGATCACGTTTTGGATGCCAAATGTATGTACACAATTGAAGCTACTCAGGGGTTAGCTCCATGTCCACCATTGGTCTAAATTTACACTTTACATACTGTTGTAACAAACAATCTGTTAGTCATATTGGAAAACCATGAAATGAGTAAAGTTACTAATTAGGTACTTTAGTTAAGCTATTTTACCGGTGGCATAATGAACCCAACATTCTAGGCATTGTGGATATAATCATTATCCAAAAAAGTCTCCTCTTTTTAAACTCGAATTTAACTCCACCTTTCATTTCATTTACAACGTCTACCTTGGAAGAGTTAACTTTCTTCTTACTTTGTTTCTTTGCAGTAAGTTGAAATTCCATATGCTTGGTTGGTGTCAATCTCGAAGTTTGTCCTATGTTTTCAAATTTAAATGTTTTGAGTCTCATCCTTCATGTGAATGCAACTTTTTCTCAACATTGTTCTTTGTTGAAAAGATGATATTCGTTCACACTAAATTTTTTTGACACACATTGTCATAATATATAGATGACTAATATTGCAATTTGTACTAATAGTAATATTAAAGTTGACTACCTTAACAGTGTTTCCTCTTCGAAAGTTGGAGTTTCATCTATTTGTGATGTACTCACACAATTGTTGGTGAGGAACTTGGATTGTATGACATTAAGGCTTGTGGACATGTTAGGATTAAACTTCATCTCTTTTTTCTGACTAACTTTGTCATTAATATCATTAGTGTCATCTTCTTCTGAGGATACGTGGAGGATAATGTTCGAAGTCTTTGGAATTGATAATCCGCTCTTGGGATGTTTGGGTGAGTCTTGACAATGGGTAGGATGTCAGACATTGCTAATTCATGTTGTATATAGTGTGTTTATCCCGTTAGCAGGTGTTTCCTCATTGATCTGTGTTGGTCTCATGTTCAGTGTGTTATTAACCATGTTGGACTCCATCTTTGATTCCATTCGTGAAAACATATCACCAAATTCTTCATACATTTTTTTATGTGATCAATGCAATCAAACATGCCATACATTTCACTAACATGTCAGTTACATATTAATCAAATTGAGTGTATGATTGTGGTGGTTACTAAGTTACCTGCACCAACTTAACCAAGTCTCGGACATTGGTTTTAAGACCTTTAATATTTATATTGAGTATGGTAGTTACCTACATTACAAATGTAACAAAGTTCAATTGTTTTCAATATTATAAGTGAAATTCTTAAATAACAATGTATTGTACCCTCTCCAAGTCTAGTGGAGTTTGATTTTGTTGCTGTTGTTCATCATTAATTTCATGAAATTGAAAATGAAACATATTAAATGTTGCAGATTTTTATGTTTAGAATTAGGTTAACAACTTCATTTAATACAATAGGTTTGCTAGCATTTATTGTGACCATTCAACGTGCATTGGGCCTCTGTCAACTTCTTGGATAGTAACATCATTCATTTTTTTTGCTGGTTGCTTCGCGTTCGACGTCTTCATGATTGGTTGCAATATGGAAGCCATCTCGCATAGCAGATTTCATTGGTTGATGAGTTTATAAAGAACACCTTTTTATAGTTGTTAGAGATTTGGTATTTGTCAATATTGAATATTTGAATAAGAAAATACAATAAAAATTTAAAATATAAAACATTACAAAACTAATTAAGGAACAAGTAAGGTTTATTTGGTTTAAGACAAGTTATTTTTTGTAACAGTGACATGTTTCACATGTAGTCAATATCTATAAGGGGACATTGTCATTCATATATGGTCACGTCGAGGTGGAGTGACAAATTAGATTTTTATGTATAAAATTTTAAATGAGAGGAAAAAAATAAAAAACTTAAGTTAACCATTAACCATGTGGCAGTTGATCTAACCAAGATTTAATAATAACAATATTATTATTATTATTATTATTATTATTATCATTATTAATCAAAATAAATAATAATACTAATAATAATGATAAAAATAATACTAATAATAAGAATAATAATAAAATTAAATATAATATTAAATAATATTATTAGTAGTAATAAAAATAATAATCAAATAAATAAAAATAACATTAATAATAAAAATAAATATTATTATTATCATTAATAAAATAGTATTAATAAGAAAAACAAATAATAATGATAATAATAATAATAACAACAACAACAACAACAATTAAAGTAATAAAAATCTCAAACAATTAATTTCGTCTCTGTTTATCTTATATTTCTCTTCAACTGAACAATTCTAACCTTCACTCTATTGGTTACCTATTTCTCTTCTATTCTTTTCTCACATCCTTATTTTCCTCTCCTTTAATTTTCTTCCTCTCTATCAAGTAGACTATAGCAATTGTTAGGGTTAATGTTCTTTAAGGTTACAACTCATCTATGTTAATGGTTAGTATTTATCTTGGATAAGGTCAAGTGCATAGGGTTAAATGATCTTTAACAAATAAAGTACTATGGTAATGGTTAGTGGCTTCGGTGAATGGTTTATTCATTTTCTATTAACATTGATAGTTTGGGGTTTGTATGTATTAAGTACAGTGGTTAAGATTAAGTGGACATTAATCTTACTAGCAATGGTTAGTGGTTATGATTTGTATGATTGTGACTAAGTGGCTACAATTACTAGGTTTAGGTTAGTATTCATGATTCTAAGTGGTTAGTAATTAATTAGGATAACTTCATCTCTCGATGGGTAGATGGTCTTTAGTGCTCAACAAACCGTGGTCACAGGTTAGTGGAGTCAGTGAATGGTTTTTGACTTTCAGCTCACATTGATAATGTGGGGCTTGTTGCTATTCCGTACAATGCTTAGGGATAGAAAGACGTTCTATTTACTAAAAAATGGTTAGTATATTATGATTTGGATTGTTGTGACTAAGTGGCTAGGGTTTGAATCAACACAAATAGAATGATCTCTCAAGTATGCAAGACTCTTAATACTTTTCTGAATTCATATTTCACTTGCCTATGTAAGCAAAAAAAAAAAACCAAATATCATTTCAAAATGAAAACCTCTTAAGGATTCCACCAATTGCTTTTTAAATGATTGAGACTATCATAACTGGCTAAGTTTTCAAACTTATCAAAAGGATATTTAGTGAATATTTAACTTTCGTTGTGGTTTAGGTTCTCTGCCTCTTAATCATTTAATGTTAACCACTTCACAATAATGTCATTCAACATAAGCAAGTATTTTTGCTAAAAGAGTAGAGATACACATTTGCTACTAGATATCAGATAAAGACTATATGCTGATGGCTAACATTTAACTTAACAATTACTAACATTAGTAATGCTTATTGCTTTACCAACATACTTTGAACACACACAAAAACTGACCAAACTGCAACCAATATATAATAATCTCAATTTTGTACCAAAATTGAGATAATATCATATTATTAATTGTAATTAATTTGGCACACTTTATTCATGTTACCATGCACTTAATCCATTACTATAAATTCTTTGTATACTTTTCATATTTCCAAAAGTATTTTTAGAATGATGTTGAATAAGTAAAGTTGACATAATTATACAATTGGCATAGTCACCTAAGAATCACAAGATTAACTATTACCTTCATGTTCGTTGTCTTAACAGTTATACACCAACCTAACAAAACATAAAGAAACGTGCTTCAAATTGAAACATTATAATTACCATTTTATTTAATAATATGGTTTAATACATTTATTCCTGTTTTTGACCCATTTAAGCCAATGCTTTGGTTGACCATAATTTTAATCAATTGTAAGTATTTAGGGCTAGCGCATTAGGTTTTGCCAATTTGTAATACTCAACATTTACACACTAATCTATACTATGAGTAAAAAGTTTGACCCTTGTCTAGGTATAACTTTGTGTATCATTTCAATGTCCTTTTCTAACATGTACTTTTGTTTTGTTATACTTCCATTGAATTGCTTTTGCAATTCCTCTGATACCATTATGGCTTGTTTGGTATGGCCGAAGTAAAATAAAGTAGGAAAAGAAAAGCTTGCAATTACAAATGAAGGTACTTTACATGTAACGAGTGTTGCCCTAATGAGTATTACCTTATACCTACTTATATTACTGAAACCTACAAGTTTACAATATAAGATTATCTGAGAAAAATATGTGGAAAATAAAACATCAGTTTGAAATAAAATGTTACTAATATATTTAATACAAATGTCATGGCATTAAATGTTCTTCAAAGCATAAGCAAGGTACATAAACAAAACTAACTCCCACATATTGGAAGATCCAAATTATAAACTCCTCTGGTTATAGCTCCAACCTCTATGAATGTACCTACTCCAAAGAGGACTTTACCTGCTTAAGTTGTAAAAACATGAAAACTATTATTCCTGATATATAATGTCTTAGTAAGTGCAACAGTGACTTTAGTTGCAAACTGTGTCTTCTATCCTACAATCCATGTTTTACTCATATGGTCTTTACCTCTTATTGTACCCTAGCTCTGATCTTTTACCACATATTGTCGCAACTATACTTCACTCTGGACTTACCACTTTTTAATAGGCCTGAGTCGTGGGTCCATTCACCCGTACTACATTGTCAAACTTAACAACTATATTTCGTTTACTATGATAAGAACTTAACATTTTCTATTAACTTTTCTAAACATCTAATTCTATAAGATGAAGTCAGGACTATTACTTCCTCCAATATTTGTTACAAATGTAATTTTAGTACTTACATTCCAACTGTCCTGGATTTGGTCAAACTTAATTGACCTGTAGACTAGGCATACACATCATGGTCTTCTCCTCCTTTTATCTCTATTCTGCTTTTCCTCATTGTTCCTTATTTCTCCTTTCTAATCTCCTTTTCTCTCTATCTTTCCATTGTTTCTAATGTATAACCCGTGTTGTTTGTGTGTTGGCAGTTGGTTGGTCTTGGCCAATCTTGGTCTCAACATCCCATTTAAGTCCTATTATCAGTTTATATTTTATGTTAATTCAACAAAAACAACCTTAACTTCAACTATTTACCTTATACGTACATACAACTATATTATCATTTATTCTCACATACCTACATCAGTTTCCCTCTATTTCTTTCATCTTTACCAAGTATAATGTTTCCAATTAATTTTATAAAACGACTTAATACATATTAATTTTTTCCTTTTTTTAATTTTTCATTATACAATCTTATTAACATTTGATATGGTGTTAATCAAAATGACCATGGTCACAACAAGATATGTTATAGCACAACAAAAAGTTATTTACAAATTTATTTCACTTATCCTCGCTATCAAAAAAGATTATTATCATATATTTTTCAGTTATATATACATATATATATTATATGCTACAAAATTTCAAAATGTTTTTGGTTTAGGGGGATTATAAAAGTTATGATTATTAAATATTATTTCCTCAATGTCAAATTCATTTATGTACTTTGATTTTTTTTTCCCTTTCAAAATGGCCACCAAATGGGGCTATTTCTGCAAAATTGATTTCCCTCCTTTTTCTCTTTTTCAACCTTACCATTTAAATTTACAATATCAAAATTGAGGTAATAATATTTCTGACATCATCTACATTGATAGGTTGACTATTCACATCAGCTGGCTGTTAAGTGTGCAAGATTTAAAAGTGTAACTAAGGTAGTTTTTAGGTCCTAAGAAAATATAATGCATTAGGGACAATGAAAGAAATCATATAGCCACACGAACGTTGACAGCAACTAGTTTTCTATGTATGCATACGATATGAAATGATCAAATACGAATTGGATACCTAATACGTCAATTTTGTTTCCTTCCTTTTTAATTTGTTTGTTAAGGCAGTGTGTTTAATTACTTGTAATTTGTAATTACATACAATTATATCTATTAGCTTTTTCTAACTCAAATTCTATTAATTGATTATTTTAAGAACCATTTTATAAGTCTGATATTAATATCCATTCTTAAAATCACACATATTAGGGAAGTTTCCCCTCTCACTATATGAGCATTCTCCTTATTGAAAACAACTCTTGTTCATTATGTACAAAAAGTTTCTTGGGAAGAGAGTAGAAAAATGAATGCTTAGTGTTTATGACTTGTGTTAACTAGTGTATTTCTTATCAATGTAAAGGTCATTCTCATCCTTATTTTATATTAGTGAGTGTGTGTGTGTGTGTGTGTGTGTGTGTGTGTGTGTGTGTGTATCCAATTCCTTATGAAAATATTTAGTGCCAATTATAATTGTCATCATAGGCGTAAATATATGTCTTCTGTGAACAACATTTGGTAACCACTACCTCATATATATTCCCATAAATAGTTAACTAAAGTAGTTCAGCATCAAATATCCAGTTAAGAACCAATGAAACTCACGTACTACATATATAGGTCAAAGAAATTAGTAGGTAATGTGTCAATTCACGATACTGTACTTGGATGATAACTATGTCCATTAAAACCTTTCCCCAAAGCAAACTGTCATTTAGAGTAGTGTGCTTGGACAAACTTTTGTATCTATTGACAGCTTGTGTCAATGAGAAAGAATAAGTACCCATGACCTAGAAGCTTACCATTCCCATCATCCTATATTAGTAATGTTAATACATTGGGTACTATTTATCAATGTTAAATACATTTTTGTAATTTTAAGTAGTCTAAAAATATTTAATTGTGTATTGTCTATTCATATTACTTATTTTTATTAAATTTATTTTAAAAAATTATTGTAATAAATGTGCTTATCGACATATCCATATAGTTTTTTATTTTATCGGGTTTAGTAAACCAACTTGGCTCAATGAATTGAAAAATTTACTTTATACATATAAAGATTAAAACCCTCACTTATAGTTAGTTTTGAAGTGGGGGTTACAAATTTTTTTTAAGATATGAATCGTTGCCACACGTCAAATTCACTCAAAATTGGATGGACGTGTTTCGTCCAAACAGTAAAAACCCACAGCAAACATTTACTTGTGTGGTTAATCCGTTCAAATACAATATATTTCATTCAATAATTACTATAAGTAATTGTTTGCATAATATGGTTTAAAACTAACACCAATGTTGGGTCATTACTCAAGTCAATACATATCTTCCTTAGCTCTTTCTCACTTGAGTAAACACACTTAGAACAAAACACCCTTTGGACAAACGAACAAGCACCATTCACCTAACAATGAATCAGCCAAGTTCTCAAGATAAGGTTTATGTGCTCTTTGAGGCTCAAAAACTAGGGATCTATTTTTCTTAGATGGGTTATGATGTACAGGTAAGTTGCTTTGAGGGCAACAGGCGTAAGTCATATAACTTATATGGGAAGTTGAGGCGAAATGGATCATATATTGCACTAAGACATGGTCATCTATATGCATTCACTAACAATAACATGCGACAAAACACGAACACCATAAATATACCAAGTACTTCAGAATGAGAAGGTTAAAACAGTTTATAAATTTTTAATCTTTTACACCACATGACTGCCTAATCTAATACCATTATCTTTTTTATTTTAACAGTAAGGACACCACTGCCTATTGCTCTAGAGACATCATCTAATCTTTTTATTGTTCATCAAAGCATGACTCAACTGCTTAGCCACACGTGCAGTGTCCTCAGATTTGCACAACCTCTTTACAACCTCCAAGATGTGATAGAGATTGACAGAGTGGAGTATAAAAGATATTATGGTACACTTATTGCCATTCAAATTGGTAGCCATGTATCATTGGAAAAATATTCAACCAATAATTACTATTCACATGAAGATGTTGTAGTAGGATTGATTCGTAAGATTCTTACTTTGACTAGGAAAAAGATTTTGTACTTCAATTACTATAATGTTCAACAACTAGAATAGGAACTCCAAAAAACCAAAATGGAGAAGTTGGAGCTGCAGATGCATATAAGAATCTTGATGGATCAATTGCAACAAGTAGGTGGGGTTAATGGAGGGAAGGGTTGAATGTAGAGAGAGTGCTTCCAGCTCTTAAATTGCCTTGTGGTGGAACAACTTATGGTTTTTGTAATTTTCTTATGTATGTTGGCTTATGTTCATTTCTCTTTGTTGGCATTTTGTAGTTGTAACCTGTGCATTGACAATGTGCTTTTAAGGCTAATAAATAGTGTAAAGTTGTATCTACATTTACATTAATTTGCTTCCACCAATACCCCAATTGTTGAAGTCATATACGCCTTCAATTTTTAATTTCATCTTTTCATGCTCCAGAAAATTCGTAAACGAAATTGTTTAAATTTTTTTTAATTCGTAGTTATTTTTTTATCAATAAGTCATAATTGTGAAAGCCACCTTCTATGCACCCGGATATTGCTAGCTTGGGGCCTGTTATTGAGCTATATGATGTTCCAAAAATGGTGTCAAAACTGACAAATAATAAGTTTCACTATATGGGCCTAATATTCACCTATATGACATTCCAATAATGGGCTCATAATTTACAAACAATATAGATCAGTATATGGGCCTACTATTGAGTTATTGGTCATTCCAAACATGGGCCTACTAATCTAACCAACAATATAGATCACTATATATGCCTGCTATTAAGCTATTGGTCACTCTAAGATAGATATCAAAACTAACCAACAATACAAATCATAATAAGGGCCTCTTACTAAGCTATTAGACACTCCAAACAGGGGCATGCTATTCTAACCAACAAAATATATCACAATACGGGCCTATTATTCATCTATTACACACTCCAAACATTGTGTCAAACCTAATAAACAATACAGATAAGTATAATTGCTTGCCCATTAGGCTATTTGACACTCTAAACATGGTATGAAATAATAAACCACTAACAGGTTTCGCATTCATGAATACCTAACAGCATGAATACCAAACACTATATATAGTATCCAGAATAAAGCTTATTTCACAATAACATTACTGACTTTAATTTACAATATAGTAACTTAAAGTTCTACATTTGTACAAACCTAAAAAATGAGACTGAACCTTTCTTTGAAATTTATAACACTTGATGTACTCTTTAAACAACAACTTATAGGAATCCATATAGTAGTCTTGCAAGTTCTAACATAATATGTTGATACAAACAACCTGCTTCGTATAGCTATATGGCCTACCTGTATGATACACCTACAACCTTAGAAAACTTACATCCAAAACACCAATCCCCAACAAGCCTAATAAACAACACTAACTCAGTTCTTCTATAGCTTCCCAATCCCATTTTCTTAGAACCACAAATTTCAAAAACAACTAGATATAAATTATCCATTCAAATACACGATAAAATAATTACAAGAGTATATGTTGTCAAGGGGAACATCCTTGAAAAATGAGCCAATGTTTCTAACTAAAAAAAATTATACATTATGAGTAAATCCAGTTAAGTATAATCGTAAGTGGACGTTTTAACATAAAACAATAAAATAAAAATAAAAATAAATCATATCTAATGTATACATCTTTTCATCATCCAAAAGTAGGAAAGATAAAGTTAACCACAGGGGAATAGTAATTAACAGTTCAGAATGTTACCTACATTACATCAACAATTTAGTTCTTCAATAGACTCATCCTACCTTGCACAATCAATATCAACATTTAATATCCGTCCACTTATTATGATAATGTCATTCTCTCATATAATACCAAAGCATAATGAAAATCTTTACCTGCCAAATCAACATTGAACTCATCATTATCAAAAGGAATATCTTTTTCTTCCAGTGGGAAGGTTGTGTCATTGACATTATGAAAAACATCATCAAAGCTTATTAGCAACGAGCAAGTTAACCTATTATCACCAAGCACTCTACATGCACCACACCTTGTTATGCGCTTTGATTTTAATGTTAAAGACTTTACAATGTTGGGCCCTCCACCCTTTTTTCTTACACTGACTAGGTTCCTCATGTTCACATTGCAAGATTCAGTTAAGTTATTATCTTGTGAACATGCATTCTTGTTTTTCATATATTGAATTTCTTCACAAACGTTTTCTCTAACATACTTAAAATCTTCAGCACTTTGAGAAGCCAAGTTACACTATTCCCTAACTGACCCAACCAACCATACATATCTCCCAATTACATGCAAATCCTAAAACTGTAAACCATCTATATTTTGACCTTGGTAGTTGTCCTTTGCACCCTTACTCCGTCTATATAACACAAGAGATGTTGGCAATTCATCTATGTTCAGAGCAACCAAAATAGCAATTATATGGCCACACAAAATACCAAATGATTGCATCCTTTGACAAGAGTAAATGAATTCATTCAGTGTCGGGTAATGTGAAATGTGCCATTCTTTGCCCATTACTTTATATTTCACAACTTTGTAAATCACATGCCTAGCTATATGTCTACAATTACTAACCTTCATGATTAAAGCCATAGACAAAACATGATGAAATAAGAAAAATATCTCCTTTGTGAAGACTTTGGCACCACAGCTCTCCAATCCTTTAAAACTAGTTTGTATCACCGAGTCCCTATACACAGATGAAAAGTCAGCCTCTATTTCCTTGAAATGCATGTAATTTAAGCAACGTTGAAAATGTTGGCAAAATTTAGTTAAGTTGTAACATGACCGAACAAAACTCGCCATAAGTGCATGCAATCCCTCACATCAAGATGTTATCCAAAAACCTGCAAAAAAGCTGCCATGAATATATGTTGTTGCCCACATTTCCCTTTTCTTATACATCTCATTGACCCAGTTGTTGTCCTCTAACCCAAATAGCGAAACCATTACACTCCACTTGTGTTTGAAATGTCCTACATCATAATCACCCAACATACATTTCCTAAATTGTGATATGAACCCAAGAATCACCACATTACTCATTGCATTACAAATCAAATGCCATGTACAAAGTCGATAGTAAGCATCTAGAAATACTTTCTTTATTACATTCCTCATTGCCATGTCTCTATTCGTTATAACTAAAGTTAGGACCTTTCCTTTCATAACCTCCATGAGTTGTTCAAGAAGCCACACATATGTCTCTTTAGTTTCAATTGCAATTACTACACTAGCAAATACAATGGTGTGATTGTGATTGTTCACACCAGAAAAAACAATTATTGGACATCAATACTTGTTTTTACCGTACGTCGCATCAAATGTACCATCACACCAAAACAAATGTTGCGGTCTTTCCTCCTCATCTTTTGTGTGATGCTTTTAAAGCAATCGCAGCATCCAAACCCTGTTCTCTCCTTTGTTTCCCAATTTGGTTGTACATATTCTTCTTTCGAAACCCAACCATCTCACAACCTTCTTTAAATTATTCATCTGCATAATATCACCAGCAGTCATTTCCCTATGTGTAGGTAACATGGTAGAATACATTCCTTCAACTGATTCATGATTGTGATAATCATCAAAGCAGGTAACATACCATTGTTGGGAGTAGATATCAACATGCATGTAAAGTTTTGCTATACATCCCATATCTTGTTTCTGGCTTTGAATCCCGCTTACGCTTATCCATGGTTAGGCCCTTGTCCTCACAAAGTCCTTTCCTATGACACAAAAATGTTTGTTGCATAGCCTCTCCTTTACTATTTCTTAAAATCTTTCCTTTTCAAGAAGAAAAATCATTCACTCTTGCATACCAATTATAAAACAAGTAAGCAACTTCCAAGCTTGGAAATTGACTACTTAATTATAAAACACCCATTCTACTAAGGTCAAGACTAAGAATATCTTGCATCCCATCTATAGCAGCACCTTCAATTTCATGGCATACATCAAAACATTGTTCCCCTTCATCACAATGTTCTTCTGAAACTATCTCATCAACAAATTCATCATCTTCATTGCTCTCTAAGTCATTATCCGAGTAAAGCAACATGTCCTCAACTACCTAAAAATAACAACAAAAAACACTGTTTCAAAATTTCAATTTCCCATCCACACAAAAAACAAGTTTCTTTTTCTAATAACATTAAAGTAATACATAACTTGAACAGAAAAAAATTATTTCAAGACTTTTACCTGGGTCATTTTCACTTCAACATTACTCAAACATCTTGTTTCTCACTCGTCATCCATGTCTTCAACTTCCAAATTACTTAATATACATGGCCATACATAACAGTCAGCAATGGTGACAATGTTAGCCACAGAGCAATAACAAAAACCAAACACCATAGCACTGTGATAGAGCAACGAAAAACAGATTCATATCTCATCGAAAATCAACAATAAAGCACAAAAATATCCAATCAACATCGCCTTATACACTTTAATAACATTAACAAAAAAAAAACATTTTATAAACATTACATCGTACAACACCATCCACAAAACTACATAACAATTCACTAACAAGAACCCTTAACAGTTTTTACTTGGACTAGTTCTAACTACTTGCAACTCTGATAACACAAATACTCTCAAGTTTTATGCAATGCAGATGTGCTCTCACTTCTACAGTTCGAAACCTTCACCACAAACATTTACAAGAACAACTCCTACAACAGGCCACAATCACAATCCGCCATCATTCATTCACATTAGCTTTTTTCTAACTATATCATAACCAGTCCAGTGCATAACTTGAGCTACATCTAACTCGCACAAAGACAAGCACTTTCTACCACGGAGGGGTCTCAGACAATGACTACATCTTTCTACAATGAAGGATGGGGGATTTCGTATTTTGGGAGGGGTTGGGGTCATTTTCCTATTTACAAAAATTAGTAGGTCAAAAATGTTAAATCTATTTGGGGCCATTTTAAAAAATTAAAAATTTTAACTAGTTGAAAAAAATCGTTACTGTCGGTCAAAAAAGCCTTCACCTATGTACCACAGAGTTAGATAATTCACCCTAGACATATTCTTAAATTTTTTAATAATATATCTAAAGGTAAATAATTATGCTTCACTGATGTACCCCTAATCTACATGCTTCACCTTAGATGCCACTTTGGGGAGCGAGGGAAACGAAAATGATTTAAACAACGGTTTATATCAAAACCACAATTAACGTTAATAATTTAGCACTAGCACAGGTACCATGCGTTTATGAGGGTTAATAGAACTGCAGCTAAAATATAATCCCTATGTTTTTGTAGTGACTGTCTATATAAACGGAGCAGAGACCCAACACAACACACGCAACTCTTAAACTCTTTGAAATGACACACTACTTAAGATGGTACGTTGCAAGAACAAGCAAGTAGTTCTAAGGAACTATGTCACTGGTTTTCCTAAGGAGTCCAACATGAACATTGTTGAGAGTACCATTACATTGAAGCTTCCTGAAGGTTCCAATGAGATTCTCCTCAAAAATCTCTACTTGTCATGTGATCTATACGTGCGTAATCGCATGACCAAGGACCATCCTATCAGATTTGATCCCTACACCCTTGACTCTGTAAGTTTAATCTTTCATCACAAAACTTTTTTACTTTTACTATTAGGAAGTGGGTGGCGTATATAAATTTTACTCCCTTTAAGTCGATTAGGTTAATTAGAATTTTAGTGTGTCTATGTGTGTGTGTGTATAGATAGATAGATAGATAGATAGATAGTGTTGTGAGGTAGAGTGCGAGGAAGAGGAAGAAAAAACTCCAATGATCTTTCATGGTGGTAGCGAATGCCTCCAACAATGGCACCTACAAGGATTTCGATGCCTAAGTCAGTAAGAGTGTAAAAGAGTATAAGAGAATGAGATATATGTATACTTGGTGTGTGTGTGTGGAGTCAATTCCGCACAAAA
Source organism: Spatholobus suberectus (assembly GCA_004329165.1). Lineage (NCBI taxonomy): Eukaryota > Viridiplantae > Streptophyta > Magnoliopsida > Fabales > Fabaceae > Spatholobus > Spatholobus suberectus. The sequence goes on from CM014730.1 coordinate 39,456,247, forward strand.
TGCATATCCTCTCCTGCCTCTCCAACACTATTTCTCTCTAGTTGAAATCAACACCACTGGATGTTGGCTAGAGAGGATCTATGTTCTTCCGCACATCTGTTCCATGAAATATCGAGACGCTTATGCATACATTTCTTCCTCATTAATAAAGAAACACATAGTCCTCCACCCAATCAGCCCTCGACACCTCCTAGCCCAAGACCACATAGCTATAAGCACGTTATGCATTCACGCAATCGGCTATTTGTAACTGTCAGATGAAAATCAAACGAGTCTAATTGTATCTAGATAAATCATATTTAAAACAGCTATTCAAATCTAAATCATCCAATCTTCATCCAACGGTTTCAAAGCACTGACTGCATGAATGCGTGTAATTTTTGACTGAACCAAATCCATTTCCGCCCAGCACCACACCCATACTAGTCCCCTTGGCCACCTAATAAACATGACTTTGATCAAAAGTACGAGTTTTATTTTGCACTCTGACCCACCAAACCGCAGAGCCTTCCAAGAACTTGATACAGACTACTTGTGCTCCTACCAAAACTACCACCCTCCACACAAAACCAACATTCAAATTTTCTTTCACCCTATTCCAAGACATGCCTTGGGGTTTAAAATCCACCTAGACAATGAATAAGTAACTCATCCCCTTGCCTTATTCCTACCATGAACAATATCTTTCCTATTTATTGAGAATATCACTGAGTTCGAAGCCTTCCAAATTGACCAAACCACTGCAAACCATACTAAGGACCAGCTTGTTTTCCTGATCACATTACAGTCCAATAACCCAAAGAACTGTAAGAAGTTTCCTTGCGGCTCATTGTGTAAAACTGTATTGATCTCCCTCCAACATAGAGCTTCTTTCCAAACCCTAGGAGCAATAAGCACTCAAAGAACAAGTGTTTGGTATTTTCCACATCCCTTCCACATCCTTTACACGTAACCTCATTGTCCTTTACTACATTTCTTTTTGCTAAATTTTGGAGGGACGGTATCCTATCTAGAGCTAGCTTCCAATCAAAACATTGTACCTTTGGAGGCACCCTTCTCACCCACATCTTTTTAAAGAATTCCTTTGGGATAACCTATTCTTTGCCATAATTACCTGGTATGTTGATTTCACTGTATATTGTCTAGATTCATCCGCCTTCCATACCCATTTATACTCCTTCTCTTCCACCAACAGAATTTGGCCCACAGCTACCTTCATCTCTAGAAACAACTCCTGCTCCCATTGAAACATAGGCCTCTTCCATCCCCAATGCCATGACCAAACGCCATTAATCCATTCTCCAAGTTCCGCCACCTGGGCATCTTTATTTAATGCCATTGTATATAAGCACTAAAATCTTTCATTGAGCTTAACTCCCTCCACCCATGGATCATGCCAAAATGATGTATCTTTTCCCCCACCCAATGTACTTGAAAAAATTGGTCCTCCTCCAAGGTATTGATATCCACCCACCAATTAGAGCAATTCCTTCCCTTACCCACCCATTGCCCTCCTTCCCTCATACTTGCTTTTTAGCACCCAGTTCCATAATGAGTTATTCTCCAATTGCATACGCCACCTCCACTTCCCTAACAATGCCAAATTAAAACCCATTCAATTTTTTATTCCTATACCACCCTCTTCTCTTCCTATACATACTCTCTCTCACGCAACCCAGTGAATCTTATTTGTCCCCTTAATATACTGATTGAAAGTTAATTTACTGATAGCGTATTCTCAATTCCTATCAACTCAACTACTAACGTGAAGTGCATATCAATACTTTTTAATTAATTAATAATGTATATTTTGAGATTTTTAAATATGTTTAATGAATATGATAATTTTTTATTTTGACAAGAAATTTGATCGGTGATGGATTTGAATCAGTGTTATAAAACTCGGACCGATCGTCGACTCGGTCAGGGCACTGGGTCACTGGGTCAATGGTCGAACCGGAGGGTCATTAATTGAACCGCATGACTCGGTCTCTATTAAAAAATTTGAAAGTATTCATGACATGTAAATTTCATACCTATAAAATTTATTAAATTAAATTTTAATGGTCATGTGTAACCCAAAAATAAATAAACAATCAACAATTATATTTAAGATGGGGGTAAAAGGACTAGAGGTTGCGCATTAAGGGCAAACAAACAAGAAGAAGTGAATGAAGGTTATGCATTCATGTTAATACAAGAGACATTTATGTCATACGCATACCTACATTTATGATTTTGGTGATTATTATCATTAGTAAATAAATATTTTAAAATATGTAAATTATATTATAAGTCAAAAATTTTATTTTTTTTCAATATTTATTGTTAAAACGACGTCGTTTAACACTTTAAAAAAAATAATTATTTTGAACTGGTACAAATCAACTGACTGGTTCAACCGCTGGTTCACTGGTTCGACCGGCCAGTTCACCGGTTCAACCACCGGTTCACCGGTTCGACCGGTTGACCCACCGAGTCAAACCGGGTTGATAGCGTATCCAATCCAATCACTGGCTCGAACCAGTTGTGCATCCAGTTTCCGGTCGGACCGGTCCGACCAGCCGGTCCGAGCCAATTTTTATAACATTGATTTGAATACTTAATTTCGTTTTTGATTTGTACTATTACTTTAAATAATTGGGACGTATATAAAATAAGTAGAACATGATTATACAAATTTACATAAAATATCAAGTTGAAATTATATGGCTTAATTATACATTTTGTCACCTATCTTTTATAATTTTACAAATATTACCACCCAACTATTTTAATTGCACATTTTGTCACCTAACTTTCAAAATATCATTTTGCCACTCAATTATTTTAGTTGCACATTTTGCTACCCAATTTTTAAAATGTCGCACATTTTGTTACCCCATTAGTTGACCACTAATATGACAATTTTGATTGCTAACGTGGTAGGTTGACTGCTTATATGGCAAGTTAACTGTTGATTGTCACATTAGCGGTCAAAATTGCCACGTCAGCGGTCAACTAAGGGGATGACAAAATGCGCGAAATTTTAAAAGTTAGATGACAAAATGTGCAACTAAAATAATTAGATGGCATAATGTGAGAAGTTTTGAAAATTAGATGGCAAAATGTGCAATTAAAATAGTTAGATGGCAAAATTCGCAAAATCATGAAAGATGGGTGACAAGAGCTAAATTATATTAAATATATATAAAAAATATTAATAATTTAAGTACAAATGCAATAAAATATAAAAGTTTGTGAAATTAAGTGAGACATAATAAACCACTACTCTAAATGATACGATAAAGGCTGCTGGCTGCTGGCTGCCTTTGCTTAAGAGAAGACAATAAATCCTCCATTTCATGACTTTGTCAACACCCTTCATTACTAGATCACACTTATTTTTAAGATTAATTGTATTTTTGGTCCTTGCTTTCTCAATTTCACAAATTTCATCCTTTAATTTTTTTCACAAATTTAATTGTCACCATTTTAATCTATGTGTTAACTTAACATTCAATATTTAAAGGAAATACTAACGTGACACTTTACTACACTATCATATCAACATTATTTGCTGTTAAATATTGGACCAAAATTACATAATTAAAACAATATGAGATTAGATTTGTAAAAAAAAATGAAAAAACTAAATTTGCAAAATTGAAAAATAAAAAGACTAAAAGTGCAAATCTTTTATTTTCTATGCATTGGATTTGTTAAACAAAAAATTGACTACCAAATTTAAAAGTCCTTATAATAATGTGACATTGATCTAAGGCGGACGAAATCAAATTGTTCCCTTTTTTATTCCTCAACTTAGCCGCTCTGCCAGCGTAAGCAATTACGAACATATTTGGGTCAAGTTTCAAAGCTTAGTTTCGTTCTTGTTTGCAGCCAAAGAAGAGCAATGAATAAAGAAACAATATATAAAGATATTATACAACTCATTCATTACTATAAGAACAGAGTTCTGTTCAACATACCAAAGAATCCCCTATAGCTATTGAGAGAGGGTGTGTTTACACTTTGGAAATGGCAGAGAAAGAAGTGAGAAACAAGCAGTTGATATTGAGGGACTATGTCACTGGCTTCCCCAAAGAATCTGAATTATATGTGACTTCCAATGGTACCATCAAACTGAAGCTAGAAGATGACTCCAAAAGGGTTTTGGTCAAAAATCTCTTTTTAGCTGCTGATCCCCACCTCAGACCCTTGATGAAGAAAGCTGATAGTTTTAGTGTCTTGCAGTCCTTCACCCCTGGCTTAGTAAGCACTTAGCACATACTCAACAACCTTGTTTTTTTTTTTTTTTTCCGTTTCTTTTATTTATTATGGTCTTTAATCGAATCAAATGGCATTGCATAATCCATGTAGTTGACCTCACCTTAAGGCTTTGTTGTTATTGTGGTCTTTTATTTATTATTTGTTTAGAAAGTGATTCATGTAACTCTGTGAATGGATTGATTGCCTTGTCTATAGTTCGTATGGACAAGATCATGAATTTGATTGAGGATAGGGACTGATTATTTGTGGGAATTGGAACTTGCAGCCACTGTATGGATATGGAGTGGCCAAGGTTGTGGATTCTGGGCACCCGGATTTTGAAGAAGGTGACTTTGTCTGGGGAATAACTGGATGGGAAGAGTACACTATCATCACGTCATTTGAACACTTGTTCAAAATCCAGCACACTGATGTCCCTCTGTCCTATTATACAGGGATCCTTGGTATAATAATCATGTCTTGCTCTTTGTGACTTTAGATGTGTAATATAAAGCTATTCAAATATCTTAACTTAGAAAGTTTAATTAAGTTATAGGATAATTGATTAGTGACAACAGTTCATAAAATTTAATTGAAATATAGTGATAATATAAAAGTTTTTTAAACTATAATTCAATCACGGATTGTCATATAACTAAAAAAATGATTGACTTTTGTAATAATTATTATTTTATTAGTCATACTTAAAAAAATTTCTAATTGATTAACGGTTGTTGACACCTGAGAAAAATAATAAGGAGGCCTCAACTAAGGGAGAAAAGTAATGGTTCAGGGTTTATTACAAGCCGAATTTGGTACAGGTAAAAGTTGGATGAATACAAAGTTTAGGAGAGAGTAATTCAACTGGACTTGACTTCTAGTATGCTTGACTAAGAATACTGAGGTTGGAAAAATAATGGACTTACTCAAAAATAGCCCATAGCGCATCTCTTAAAAAATAGAAGAAAGATAATGACAGAATCTCGTTAACAAGTTAGTGGCAAATTGCTGATGATCCATTGAGTGGATCATGGTCCCTAAAAAATAGGAGTAGTTTTGAACCATTTCTAGGCAAAGAGGCCCACCGTGTTAGCTGAAGCAAGCCTAGGTCAATAGATCCAATGGCCAAGTGTTATCAAATCGATAGTAAACTAGCCAACTAGGAAACATGGCTAAGTGAATGTTTTCTGATCTCACAGTATAAATAGGTCTTTGTACTACAAAAAAAGGGAGATCTAATCAATCAAACAACCTATTTATCATTTATTTACAGTTTTTGTTTATCGCCTTTCATTTACAGCCTTTCATTTATAGTTGTTTCAGTCTTTATTTTTCAAAACCAATCCTACTTTCACCTAGACCAAGTGGTGACTTGGAAACCCATTAGTTGAGAAGCAGATTTTCCTTCTTGATATCAAATCGCTTGATCTTTATTTTGAAATCGTGTTGAAACAATCCTAGCTAAGCCATTCAACTAGTAATTATTCACGCAACAACAACGGTGTAAAATTTTTACACAGTGTACAAAAGTTAAATTCAGAGTTCAGAATGTGCTAAATGTAATTTGCTAAAAAAAATTTCTTTTTTCTTTTTTAATTACCCACCAGGTATGCCTGGTTTAACTGCTTATGCGGGATTCTTTGAGGTGTGTGATCCAAAGAAGGGGGAAAATGTCTTCGTTCCCGCGGCAGCTGGTGGCGTTGGTCAACTTGTGGGCCAATTTGCAAAACTCATGGGTTGCTATGTTGTGGGAAGTGCTGGAAGTAAAGAAAAGGTAATTTCAAATTCTGATTAGGCTGATTAAGCACATTTTATTCAGGAATGAAGATATCCAATTAAAAACTGGGTAGTAAACTTGCACTTGTTCACATATTTTATTTTGTTGTTTAAGTTTGTGAAAAGTTTCAAACTGAAAAAAAAAACTGTTATGCACGTGGCAATGCTAATTCAGATTTAACTCTAGTAGCTAAGTTATGTTTCACAACATTACTTACTTTCATTAACTTTTTGGCTTAGGTTGATCTACTGAAGAATAAATTTGGGTTTGACGAAGCTTTCAATTATAAGGAAGAACATGATTTGGATGCAGCCTTGAAAAGGTAATAATATCTCATCTGACTTCGACAAACTTCACATGATATAAATAAATAAATAATTATACATTTACAAGATATATGAAATATGACACTAACGAGGACAACTTTGCTTGTTATAGTCTGTTTGGATATGCGTCTCATAAAATTAGACGAGCATAATTGAGAAACAATATCAATTATATCATATAGCTTTTACGTTTTTTCTCAAAATTGACATGAAAACTGGCATAGACGTGTGTAATGGACAGATTACCAAACACGCACTTAGTAACAGACATGCTTTCAAATACCCATTATTTTATTTTTGGAAAGTCTCACATCATCAATTTCAATTCCTGGAAATTAATTAACTTTATTTAATATCAATTGGTTTTAAAATGAAATATCTATCATGGTATCAAAATCTATAACTCATATCTATTAGATGACTCGTCTCTATTAGAATCTAACTTGAGATGTAACTTATATATTTATTAGACAACTTCACTTAATATAAAGTGATTTAAAGATGAAATCTAACATTTTTAACACTAATTATGTTGTTTATATGTTACCAATTAAGTAACTAGTAGTGACTTGATAATCCGATCTTTTATGAGTTAGTGATTGTAGCATTATTATTGGCCACTTAAAAAAAAAAATTATGGTATTAATGCTTTATATGTATGTGTTGTTACTAGGTATTTTCCTCAAGGAATTGACATATATTTCGATCTTGTGGGAGGCAAAATGTTAGATGCGGCTCTTGTGAACATACGAGTCCATGGTCGAATTGCAATGTGTGGACTGATCTCTCAGGTCACTCTGGAGGAGCGTGAAGGGGTGAAAAACACAAGGTGTCTTATTTATAAGAGAATTCGCATGCAAGGGTTGAATGTGGTTGACTATTATCATCTCTATCCCAAATTCTTGGACCTTTTGATGCCTCAAATAAGGCAAGGGAAGATATCATGCTTGGAAGACATAGTTGAGGGACTTGAGAATGGGCCAAATGCCTTGATTAGAGTTTTCAGTGGTCACAACATTGGAAAACAAGTAGTTTCACTTGCCAATGAGTAATACCTTTCTTCTTTTGATTTCTTTGGACACTCTGTGAAATTTCTCAAACAAAAAGAAAATGTAAGTTTATGGGTTCTTTTTTTTTTGTTTAATTTCGAAAATATAGCAAATCAATTTCACAAAAAAAAATGTATGTAGGATTTTTGTGATAAAAAATGTCAATAACATATTTTATGACATTTTATTTTTGGGGCTAAATTACTATTTTGGTCTATTATATTTTCACGAAATCTTATTTTGGTCCTTTATTTTTTAAAAATTTCGTTTTGATACTTTATTTTTTGAAAACGTCCTATTTTAGTCCTTCCATCAATTTAAATTTTACATCATATATAATTTAAAGATAATGACGGTTTTTAACTACCACAAAATATTTGTTTTCCCTTCTTCCTTCTCCCCTTTTCATCTTCCCACCCCTCTATCCCCTCTTCTTCTTCATCTTCCTCTTCACCGCCACCTTCCTCCCTTTGCTGGGCATGGATGGCAGTGGTGGGTGGCAGTGATGGCTAGTGCAAAACCCCAACTATTCTGCCACCGCCATCAACCGCAGTACCCACCACCCCCACTGCTCTGTCGTCCACACCCAGCGGAGGGTGGAAGCTGGCAGGGAAGAGGAAGATGAAGAAGAAGAGGGGAGAAAGAGAGAGGTGGGAAGAGGAAGAGGGAAAGAGGAAGAATGGGAAAGAAAAAAAAATGTTTTGTGACAAGTAAAAATAGTCATTATCTTTAAATTATTAACGGTGTTAATTTGAAACTAAATGAAGGACCAAAATAAGATGTTTTCAAAGATAAAGTACCAAAATGAAACTTTTAAAAGATAAAGAATCAAAATAGGATTTCATGAAAAGATAAAGAAACAAAATAGTAATTTAGCCTATTTTTAGTTTTGATAATATCAGCTTCGTTGATGATTTTAGATATCTAAAGAAGGAATGTTTTTATTGAAAATTAAAACTTTTATTATATAAAAAATATAATAAACATTTTTTCAATAAAAAATATTCCTTTTTAATTGCTTAAAATCAGTCCTAAAAATTAATATTAGTATTTTTTAATGTGCTATTATTAATTAAAATTTATGAAAAACGTACTAAATAACAATAAGTAAAAAAAAAAAAATGTGTTCCCAATAATGTTACTCTTTTGGTGGTACACCTATAAACATTTTCCCTTGTTACATAATTTTTGCGGTCAGAGTGTTTGAAATTTCTTACAGTAAGTAGAAGCAAGATAAATATTCGGATTCAGAGACGGTGCAGCCGTGCACAAATGTATGGCAAATGTATGGCAAATGTAGATGCCACTGAAAGAAAATTTTATATATTTTTTTGGTAAATAAAGAAAGAAAATTTTATATATAAGCAAAAAAAAAAAAGTAATAATAAATATTATTATAAAAAGAAAAAAGTACAGTAAAAATCAGAAATAAATTGTATGTGAAATATTAGTGTGTATATAATAATAAAAAAACAATATAATTAATAAAATAAACAATACTAACAAAATATTAAATCCACTCTATATATTAAATGAGAACAGTTATCTTGAACGAAAGCGTTTTTAGTTATTATTTTTCAACGAGAGTGTTTTTAGCTGTTATTTTTCAATGAGAGCATTTTTAGAAATTTTTTAACCTCTTATCTCTTTTAATCTATCATTTTTAATATATTTAGTTTTAAATTGAATTTCAATATTTTTTTAAAAAATTATCAATAATTAAAAATTAATATTGTATTAGAATAATTATTTATTATAAATTTAAAATATAATCTATATGTTCAAAAGCATTTATTTATTACAAATGCTAATTATAATTAATTTATATATATTCAAAAGTATATATTTATTATAAATTTAAGTTATATAAAATAAATATTTATTCTATGTAATGAACAGGTTAAAATATTAGTATATATATATATATGGTTAAATTATTTTTTTGTCATTTTTTTATTTACATTACTCAATTTGGTCCCTCTGTTTTTAAAATATTCAATTTGATCCTCTAATTTTCAAAAAAAATATTTAATATTATCTTTCTGTTTAAAGCAACACTAATGACGTTACTGAAAACATGTCAAATGTTCCACTTTCTAGTGGTTTTAAATGGCGAATAAGTGATTTTTACATAGCGGTGGCTTTATATATTAATTTAATAATTTTTTATTTTCAAAAATTTAAATTTTTTTAAAATTTAAAAAAATTATAATAAAACTAAAATAATTTAATAATGTTTGCTTATATAATATTTCTAATGTTATTTACATTAATAATTAAATTTTATAAAAATTCAATTTTTTAGATTTATAATAAAATTATCATTTTATATAATTTGAAATTATGCAATAATTGTTTAAAAATGTTAAAAGATTAATATTAATATATTATTAACTAAGATTAAGATATTACATTGAATTAAGTTAATAAAATGGTTTAAATTAAAATAATAATAATAATATATAATTAATATATGATATTAATATACTATATAAATTAATAATTATTATTGATATAAAATATATTATATATTTCATTAAATTAAAAAAATTATAATAATTTAATAATTTTAACGTATATCATATTTATAATAATATTAATTTTAATATAATATTTTTTAAAATTTAAATTTTATTATATTATGTTATCATTATTATTTATAAAATGTTGATTATTTTTTAATATAAACATTTTAAAATATATATTAATTATTATATTATATTATATTATATTATATTACATATAACTTTTTATAAAATTTAAAATGTTAATATCAATAACATTGTAAATATTATATAAGTAAATTTATAAATTATTATATTTTTTAAATTTAATAATATATAATATTAAATTTTTGTAAAATTTAAAATATTAATATTAGCACATATAGTATTTACCAAACCTCCTCATCAAGTTTACAAGCATAACACCAATCACATGATTAAACACTGTGTGTGGGGGGGGGGGGGGAATCAAATTACTCTAAGAGTAACTCTTGGTAGAATTACTCCACTCAATAACTCTTGATATATGTTAAATTTCAATGATTCAACTATTGAATATTTTCATATTATGTCAATAATCATGCACATCAAAATTTAGGTAAATTGGACATTTGTAGTTAATTCATCCTATAATTTGACATTTACTTATAATTTAGAAAGTATATAATACGCTAATTTAAATTTATTTAATGAAGTATCAAATAGTTTCAAACTTTATAAAAATTGGTATACTTTATCTATTTAATAAAAAAAATTAATTTAATGGTTGGATCATTGAAATTTAATATATACTAAAAATTTCTGAGTGGAGTAGCTCTACCAAGAGTTACACTTGGAGTAACTTAATCCCCACCCATATATATATATATATATTATATATATATATATATATATAATCAAAATATTATTATTCTTTTTATTTTATAACAAATAATAATCAAATTATATTTAATATTATAAAATTATCATTAAACTCATTTTATAATCTTGATAAAATGAGAAATTATATCCTGAAAAAAATTATTACACAATAATAGTATAATATGTAAAATCCGAAATAATAAAAAAATAATTTATAAAATAGGAAAAATGATACAATAAAATCATAAAATTAATAAAACAATGTGATAATGGTAAAAAATCGTGAGTTAGCAAAATAACATCGCAATAATTAAAAATTAGAAATAAGAAGAAGAATATTAAACAATAAATAAATTAAAACAATTATAATAATATAAAATATAAAATAATAAAAATATTGTAAAAATGAGAAAGGATAGTAAATGATTTTATTACCAAAAAAATCAGAAATAATAACATTATTACATTATAAAAAATTACAAAAATAAAGTCTATCACCATATTGTCAATATAAAATAAAAATAAATTTCTTTAAATATGAAAAATATGTATACTTTTTTAATTTTTAAAAATTAGTTGAATTGTAAATTTTTAAAGGAGACAATTAATGTTTTGTTATTTGGGACATTAAATTAAGAGTTTAATAGGTATATAGTATAAAATATTTTACTTAGTGAATAAATAAAAATCAACTTTGATGTGACTTTTAAAATAATTATTATTAAAGTCAACAAACTTACCATACATGGTAATTTATATTTGAATGATAGTATAAAAAAACTTTATACCGTAAGTGTATATCTTTTTTCTCTTAAAGTAAATGGGTACTTTAACATTTTTGTGAATAAGTTGTAATATGTTATTTTAGTAAATATGTTAATTTGAATATCATCAACATAATTAATATCATCTATTAAATTTTAAATAATTAATTTATAAAAAAAATACTTACCCAGGGCCCAAAATCTAGTTTACATAAAATGTGATATTGACCTATTATGATTATTTAAATAAAAATATAATATATGCATACACATTATAAAATTTGTTTATAGTATTATTTAATTATAAATTATCATAGATATTAAGCTTATTGACTTCTATAAAAGCTTATGCCCGTTAAGCAATCTAAATTGAGAAAAGAATTCAGAAAACTAACCCACCCCCACCGAACCAGGCAGAAGAGACACCAAGCCAAACAAATCCTCCCATCCAAAACCCAACGTTGTACCCACCAACACCGCCACTCTCAGGAATCTGTCCCTATCACACACAGACACACACACACACATAATCTCTTTCGTTAAAAACAAAACTCATCGATCTCTGTTGCTTCTTTTAAACTTGGGTAATTCTATAACTCGATCTGTTTTCATTTTAGCTCACCAACTGTTTGATGAAACGTTGAATTGAATTCAACTTAAATTGTACCTATACTTCAACCCTATGTATATAGCATGCATGGGGCTGGTTCTTTTAGCTTATCTGTGATCTTTTAGAATTTAAATAAGGTATAAAGTCCTATTTGGATAAATTTTTTCATAAGCACTTATTGGAAAAGAAAATAAAAAGGTAAAATGAATTGAGGTTCACCCACAAGCTAAAATCAACTTACACTTAACTTTTATAGAATCTCTTTCATCTAACATCACCAAAAGTTAAATTGCATAAGTTGATTTTAGCTTATAAGAGAAGCTTAATTCATTTTATCTTCTTATTTTCTTCTCATATAAGTGTTTATGAAGAAATTTATCCACACAGAGCCTAACTACTCAGAAACCACAATTTTATTGACTGTTTATGAAGTAGTGTATGTTGTAGACCAAAATTGAATTCAACCCTAATCCCCTATCTCTCTGTAGAGCATTTCAACCACATGTTGGAGCTGATAGCAAAGTTGGAGGAAGCTCTATACAACATTCAGTTTGAACAGCACTGGTCAGAGGCTTAGACAAACCACCAAGTAAGAGGAACTGTTTAAGATATATTTTTCTGTTTATCTAAATTTTGATTCTATAATTTAAGATGTATAAATCATTAAATCGCCCACATTGATGAGGGCAAAACTGTTGTTAAAACAGCATCCTGTGCTGGCTAGGCATGTATTAGTGTACAGTGGACAACCTTTCCAAAATGTTCATGAATTCTAGTATCATATGGCTCTGAGTTGAACTGTCTTTTATATATATTTTGATAAATAGCTATGATTTTTGTCCTGGGAAAATTTCCCCTGCATAAGATAGTTTAAAAATAAAGGTAAGTGAATTAAGTACCTAATGTGACAACTGAAATTGTTGACTAGTTGAATCTTCTTCTACTCCTTTCTAGGGTTAGATACTTAGTTTAACTCCTTAGTTCTGGGAAATGTGCAAGTTCTAATGGATATTAATTTCACAGAATAGAAAGCCAATGTTTTATTTTATTTTATTTTATTTAGTCTGAGGAAAATAAAAAAGTCAACTTTACACTCTTGATTAATTTATTTCCTCTTTGTTGTATGTGCCTGTGAAATTTTACCTGTTTTCATAGGTGCAAGAAAACGAGTATTGTAAAACAGCCGAGGAATTGTGCTTGTGCGCCTTTATGCTTTTCTAGTCACATAGGCCAAATGCTGGGAAATTGATTTAGTATAACAACTTGACTGCTGCAAAATGATAACAGGGTTAATGTAGTTTCATGTGTAGAAATAGAAATTGAAGTCCAATTTGGTGGTCAGTTAATGTAGTTTTTCAAATTATTGAAGAAAGTAATGGATGACCATTTTCATAAAAAGCATCATGTCTTTCATTTTCTACATTTTACACCACCGACATAACCACCACCACATCATGTCTTTCATTCTTTGACCCCTCAGCTTTTGTCTTTCTTTGAAAGCTATGCTTTCCAACCCACTGGTAGCCATCTTTTAATTTTATATCAAACAAGTTGCATAATCTCATACTCTTTCATGTCCTGAGATGTCACAAAGCATTGCAATGGTTGTGAAATCTAATACTCGAAGTATGCATGCATGTAGTGGCACTAATTATTGCTTTTGATTGCACTTATCTTCCATGCATTGCCACTTTCTCCCTTTATTGTTCATCCATAGTGTTTGTGTTCCCATTCCAAATACATATCGTAATTTATAATCGTTATGTATCAACTATACACTTACCCTATGTCTGTTTTGGTTGAAATAGAGTGGAAGGAAATAGGAAAGAGGAGATAGGAAAGAAATATTACATTTTCACTATTTGTTTGAGAGGAGAAATAAGAAAGAAGTTATTTTCGTGAGGACTCACGAAAAAGCATTTCCACCCACTTTAGGAATGAAATAGAATGGAAATAATCTCTCCCTTTTTTGTTTAATTTTTTAAAAAAATTATGAATTAACAAAAAATAATAAATAATTTTATGTTCAGAAAAAAATATTATATTAAAAAATTACATTTTTTTAGTTATTACAAAAATATTTTTTTATATAATTCATTTATTTCTTTCTACTCTCTTTTATTCATCCAAACAAGCAAACAAAAATTCTCCCACTTCCTCCCTTCCTATTTCTATCCATCCAAATAACATTATTTTCCATTCTATTCCATCAATCCTATTTCAATCCTTTCTATTTCATTCCTCTCTATTTCACTCCTCATCCAAAAGTGGGAAAAGGCTATGTTGTTATATGCATCAATTGCACACGAAAATGCTGGTGTATTTTTGTTACTTGTCAATGACTATGATGGCATGTTATTTTGAACATAATTAACTACACTGGTATGTTTGCTGCTGTTAGTAACTGTATCTTAAAAATAAGATTTTATTCAGACTTGAAGGACGCATCTGTCTTTTAACCATAAGAATAGTGTCTTCTTAATAACTAATTTGATTCCTTTCAAATCATGGATGAAAAAGATGAAAAAAGTAATGAGTTAACATAAAATACATGAATATCTCTCCTTTTATAATGTTTGGTGTCGCTTAGTCTGTCCTTTTGTTTATCTATTTATTTCATAAATTGATCTCTATGCTTGGTTTTCATCCTCTATTAGATAACTGAAAAATGCCTGTTATGAAGCGATATGTGCTGAGATTGTTCATATCATTAAAGTACATTACTGCAAACGTAGTAGATAGAAACAATGGTCGGATTGTAGCATCATCATCCACTGCAGAGCACACCATTAAAGAGTCGCTTGAGTGTGGCAGGTCCTGCAACGCAAAAGCAGCTACTATTGTTGGGGAGGTATTGGCCAGGCGGCTAAAAGTTGAGGGGCTTAATGAAGGACAAGGAAGAGGGATTCATGCAAACATAGGTAAAGAAGTAGGGAAGAAAGGATTTAAGAACCAAACCAAGGTTTGGGCTGTTGTGAATGCTCTTCAGAATAATGGAGTTAAACTCATCCTTGATGATGAAGATGATGACAAAAATTCTTGGCCTAATTCATAAGATGGGAATGGAGTGAATCTTCTGCTGAAAACATCTATGCAATAAAAAATACATGGAATTATTATTTAGTCTCATTTCTTAGAAGCATTTGAGTCAAAACGCATTTGAAAAATCTTTAATTTAATTATTTTGGGTAAAATATGTTTTTAGTATCTGTAATTTAGTCCTTGCATTTTAACATAAACACGTTTTTAATTCTTGATGAGGAACTAAAAACACATCACTTTTGATAAATGTAGGGACTAAAAACATATTAAATTGTTATAGGAATTAAAACTGAATTTCAAGATATTTTTAGGGGTCAAAAACATATTTTACCTAATTATTCTTTATTCGTTATGATAGTAAATCAGATTAACTAATTACTTATACCAGATGCTATTGTTTTAGGATACAAACTGCTGAAATCTGTAATTTGGACCATCATATCTTGCATTTGACATCTACTTGGTTATTTTGATTACTTTCCATAGCTGCCACCGGACACACTGAAAATTTATATTCAAAAACCCAATGGCATACTGTGACTTTAAGTATACACATGGACCTTTCTTTTAGCAAAAGTAGATCCCATTATCCTATGTTTCAATCAATAGATAAGGGAGAGAACAACCTAGTCTACAGTGAGTGTGGACTTGCACACACTACAAGCTGTATGAGTCCTTCAGGTAATCCTGCTACTGGAGAGAGAGAGAGAGAGAAACTAGAACTGCCCTTTGATTGACATTATACTTGATTGATTTTGAGTGGCATTATATTCCTGAGTGATTTTGAGTGCAGTATGCAACACCTGTGAAGACAGAATATATTTGAAATGTGTTCTTAAATGACTAATTGGGATTCCAGTCATGATATTTGGAGACATTGAGTGTATACTTTAATAGCTATATTGTATCACTTACACATTCTGATTTTGATGATGGTGGAATTTTTTTATTTTTTTGGTGACAATTGTTTGGAATGTTATGATACACGATCGATGTTATTGAATCGAGATAAAATTGGAATTAAAATCGGTTGGAGGTACTTTTAATTTTAATTTTGGATGGAGTCACTTTCATTGCTATGAAGTAGTGAAAGGTTGATTGAGGATTGTATAACAGCCTAATTTTATATAGGATAATGCTAATAGTTACGAAGCCATTTTCGTCAAAATTATACGAATTGTGTTTTCTGTCAAATCTTATTTTATATTTTTCTATTTTTTAATCAATGTTTGTTTTAAAAAAAAGGCCAATACTCTAAGCTGCATTTCGTGCCATTTGTGCAGGGAGCTTCTTGTACTGAATAGCAGCTCTGTTTGTATATTTGTATATCTTCTTAATACACACTCTATTATTGGTTGAAATTTATTAAAAACTACAAAATCATAAAAGAGGGTCATTAAATTAGATGTGAGACTTATAATTTTTGTAATTTTAAGAAATTTTAACTAATAAGAGAGGATATGTTCAAAGAGTGTATTAGAAAGTATGTTGCTAGCATTTCTCTTGTATATAACAGCTGGCATCTGTATAACTCTATCTAATTTTATCAATTTTTAGGAAATTGTTGTTTATTTGTGGGAAAGACTTGATTATTTAGCTATTATGATAAATTAAAATTTACAAGATTAAATCTTTCTTAATATATATTTGTTCCTATTGCCATTAATGCGCTCAAGTTTGTGACTGAAGAAACACTTCAATTTGATGCAATGGTGATGCCCAACAAACAAGTAACAAGTTCGGAGGAAATTGGCTAAATAACTCAGCACTAACCTCGCATAGAGTTCTAAGACTAAGTGTGTGTTTAGAAATTCGTTTGAGCACGGTTGAACGGAGGTTTTACACATTCCAAAGCAAAAAAGGTAAAAGGAAGGGGAGGGTTGAATTGGTGTTACATTGAACGAAACTGAAAATCAAACACACCCTAAGAGTTAAAAGATACATCATTTTCTTGTGTCACACTTGTGTTCAAGTTTTGGTATACAATAAGAACACCAAAGTTAGAACCTATGATCTTTTGCATACTATCTAAACTTGCCTATTAGTAGGCCGACCTCAATGAGTTACACTTGTGTTCAAGTTAAAGACCACTTTGGTCTAAAAAAATATTTTTATATTTCTTATTTCTATAAATAATTATAAAAAATGTTATTGTATTTTTACTTTATTTCCTTTTTAAAAGAAATAGTATCAGAGCGTTTATTTTCATTATTTTTGTGTAAGTATTTTAAAAAAAATTATATTAACTTAATTATTTTTATAAAAATAAATGAAAGTAAAAAATACATTGTCAAACGGCCCTAAAGTAACTTGACTATTAAGGAGAGGAAAAGATGCAATGAAAAGATGTTGAAAGTAAGCCAAGTAGTTAGAAGAACATAACTTGGGCTGCCACAAATTAGAAGACCCAATTGAATTGAAGCTTGGGAAGATAGCTAGAAGAAACCCATGCACTATTAAATAAAGGGAAAATAACACTCATTTCTCTAAGGATGTTTTTTTATTAGTGATATAGAATGAAATAAAATGGATTGGTGATATGGAATGAAATAAAATGGATCTGAATATAATGAGAATAAAAATGATATTTCATTGTTTGAATATTTTATAATAGAACATAACAATTTCATTCTATTGTTTGAAAAAAGAATAAAATGGAATGAATTAAACATATTATCTTTGTTTTAAATATATTATCCATAAGAGGCTTATGGTTAGGGTAAAATTTGCAAAGATAAAATAGTTATTTTATATTCTAAAAGCTTTGTTCCATCAAGTGCATCTCAAATTAGGGGAAAGAAAATTGGGATTAAGCAATAGAATGAAATGGATCGTGATCCATTTTCTTCCATTATGTTTATTCCAATTTTTATAAACTAACCAATGGAACAAATACTCCTTCCACTCCATCCTTCTCTATTTCAATTGACACTCACATCCCCTTTAGTTTTTAAACAAACATTTATCTCCCTTATTTATTTAATTGTGTGACACAAACCCCTCTTATTATGTTTAATCAAGTGAACACACCCTGCAAGATAACAAACCCTACCCTGTTAATGAAGAGCACCCATAAGACTCCTTTCACAACTTTGTACCCCACAATCTTAGGAAGACAAAAGCAATAGTGTAAGTTATAGGCCCTATTTGGAAGAGCATATAAATAGCCTATTTAAACTTATGTTATAAGTGCTCGTGAGAGTGTTTGAAAGAGCTTATAAAAATATTTTATGATTGGTCTATAAGAGGTGTTTAACCTATTTTCATAAGCTCTCCAAGATAACTTATAGTAATAGTTTAAGCAGAGCTTATAAAAAAAACTCATATTGGAATCCTGTCGAGACCAAATATATGGTATGTGCATATTTTTTTAATTATTTTTTTGCTTCTCCTTAAATTTGTTGTGACTCTCATACATGTGCATACAAAATTACTATATTTATTCAGATATTATATACTATAACTGTGTGTTTGGATGAGAAATTTTAAAATTTCAAGAAATTTGAAATGCTTGAAATTTGAATTGCTCCAATTTAAATTTTCTTCATTTATTAAATGTTTTGTTTGGATAAATCAATTCAAAATTTTTAAATTTCAAATTATAAGTTTGAATATGACATTTTAATTTTTGCCATATACAAAATTTAATTTTTAGGCATATATTTGAAAATTAAAATTTCAATACTAAACTTTACTGAAAATAAACATTAGCTAGTTTTTAAATATTTAATAATTCACAAATAATTTTAATATTACATAATATTTAATAATTCAAAATTATAAATATTGATATTTTTTACGTCAATATTAATAAAGAGAAGAAAAATAAGAAAGAAGGAAAGAAGAGAGAGATGGGAGAGAGATGAAACAAAGGGGAGAAAGAAGAGCAGAGAGTGAAGAAAGGGAGATGAGAGAGAGAAGAGGGAGAGAAAAGAGATAAAAGAGAGAGGCCACAGAGAAATAGAAAACAAAAAAAAAAGAGGGAGAGGAGAGAGAGAGAGAAAGAGAAAGAAGAAAGAAAGAGGAGAGAGAGGGAGAGAGGAGAGAGAAAATAGACATAGAGGTGAGAGAAAGTAAGTATGAAGAATTTTAAATTCTTACTTTTTTTAGTAGAATTTGAAATTCTACAATTTAAAATAGTCAAAATACCTTTACAAATTACTAGAATTTTAATTTCTTACTAAATTTCTTATCTAAACAACATATTTCACCACAAAGCATTTTAAATTTCCTATAAAAATGAATTACCCTCTCAAAATTTCTCATCCAAACACAAGATAAGATACTTTTGAATTAACAATTTGGATTTGGTGTAACTTTTTTAGAGTTACATTGGTGTCAATTTGGTGTAACAATTTTAGAGTTATTAATTAATTTCTTGCTTGACATATTAAAGTTATGTTTAACAATTTCTTTTCTTAAATATTACTTTAAAGTTAAAATTTAAAATAAAAACTTTAAAAGTAAAGTAAGACTTTTATTTCTTTTAACTTAAAAGAGAATGAAAATATGCTTAAATAACTTTTTCGTCTCTATAAAATAGGGGGATTTTTCTTTTAATTCTTTATACATTTTTTTTATTTTTGTTCATACTATATATTTTTTTCTTTTATTATGGTCCCTATCGTCAGATTCGTACATTAAATCTAATGGAAAAGATTACAAGGACCAAAATAGAAAATGTAGAAAATTATAGGAACAAAAACAAAAATAACCAAAATTAAGAAGATCAAAACAAAAGCAATCTTATTTATCGAGACTAAACAATTATTTAAACCAAATTTATAAAAATTAAACCTTTAAACACTACTAATGCATTGATAGAAAGCAAAAAAATTAAACCTACAATGAATGTACTAGTGACTAACCAAAAAAATTATAATAATTAAACTTTAAACATACAGCTTTGTAGATTTAATGATTAAAAAAATTGTAAAAGTAAATTAAACTAATATTCCCTGAGATTTTGTCAAATTTCTTCCTATATCTCTTTTTTTTAACCCTTACATTAATCTCCTTAATTGTTTGAAAAACATTACACTAACACTCCTTATGCATTACACTAACACCCCGTGTTACCTAATAAACACATTACAACATCCCATAAGGGACATTACTGTAAATGTTAGAAAAGAAGAGTAGTCATGTGCAATGTCAAAAAATTTTAAGGAGTGCAACGTGTTATTGTAATTTGCTCATAATAATAAGATCGTGCATCTTTCTTTTGTTTTCTTTGTTATTCTATGCTCGTTTGCTACAATTTGTTTTGATACCTTTATCTTATTTTATGTTTTGCTTTTGTGCTCTCCATTTATTGTATTTGCTTTATAACATGAAGATGATTTCATCATTGCATAACTTGTACAAAGTTGTATATTAAGGTTTACTTTTAATCATTCTTTTTGCTAGTCACTAGTATAGTCATTGTAGGTTTAATTTTTTTGTTCCTCATCAATGCATTTGTAGTGTTTAAAAGTTTAATTTTATAAATTTGGTTTAAATAACTGTTTTGTCCCTATAATATAAGATTATTTTCGTTTTAATCCTCTTAATTTTGCTTGTTTTCATTTGGTCCTATAATTTTTTATGTTTTCTATTTGGTTCCTGTAATTTTTTAGTTAAATATGACAGACGAACCTCATGGCAAGGATCATAATGAAACAAAAAAATACAATAGGACAAAAATGAAAAAAAAATACATAAAAGATTATAAGCAAAACTATTTTATGAAGATGAAAAAGTTATTTAAGCGGTAAAAATATATATAAATATAGAGAGAGAGAGAGAAAAGGAGAGGAGAGTTGGAAAAAAGAGACAAAAAGAAGAGAGAAGGGGAGTGAGCTGAAAAGAGAGAGAGAATGAAAAGGGGGGAAGGAAGGGAGAGGAGAAACTAGTTTTTTTTTTTTTTTTTTAAGTTCCTTCACCTATTTTTTAAAATCTACTTATTATTTTCATTTCTTATATAGAAATTACATTGTTTAATTTTTTAGAGTTTTCTTAAAAAATGTATTTAACTTAACTTCTAATTTTAAAGAGGAGAAAAAAATATATATATATATATAAAATGTTGAGTCAAACACCACCTAAAGCTACTGTCTCAAGAGACAAGTGTTCTTATATACGGTCAAACCCCCAAAACAATATTGCATTCATCTCTCAATATTGTTGAGGTTAAGTTATATTTTATTTAATGTGTACATAAATATGAAATAATGTTACACCATATTGTTTGCCTAAATAAACAACTATTATTTTTTATATCAACCACTAACCTCAAAAATTATTTACAATAAGACTAAAATTCTTCTACTCGTGGAAACTACAGATTCAAACTCAAGTCATGTAATTTTCATAAGTAAAAGGTCAACTAGGTAAGTCAACCCTGCAAACAATCATATGTTATTGCAATTTATTTCTATATTTTAATATTTCAAAGCGATCACTTTGAAAATACTTTATAAAACATTTTCAAATTATTCACATCTGTATCTGTAATTAAAATATATAAAAGCATGCCTTTATAATTTATTTATTTTTAATGTAATCATCACTACTTATTGCACGTTACATTTAATTTTCTTCTTGTCAATTTCAATTTAAGAATGGATATTCAATTTTAAGTTTTTGTAATATTCATTGTGTATGATACTTGACTTAATTAGGAAGAGATGGCATATATAAATTCCTTCATAAGACATTAATGTCATGACTTGTTAGCTCATCAATCCTATATTAAATTTGAGTTTTCATTCACGAGAAGGCATCTTTTATTCATTATTATAGTCTCGCTCTCTTTTTTTCATGTAAGAAGTGTTTCATTGTTACCTTTAATTCAATCATTTTACTATTTTTAAAAATTATTAAACTTGTAATCCTTTTAATTTTTATGTTAAAATCTCATTTTTTCCTTAAAAGTAATTTAATTTACTTTATTTTTTATAATATTAAATTCCTCTTTTATCTCAAATTTCAACTATTTATATTTTAAAATTAATTATTTTATTTTTTAAATTTTGTTCGTTTTCTCCTAATCTAACTACTTATTTTTTACTTACTTATTTAACTTAATTATTCAATTTTTTATCATAATTATAATTATTTTTATTTTTATTTTCAATTTTTATTTAAATGAAAAATACTATTAAATTACATCACATCAACTAACTTAGTTCATTAATATCAATTAACTAATATTTTAACCTGTGCATTGTACAGAATAAATATTTATTTTAAATAACTTAAATTTATAATAAATAAATACTTTTAAATATATAAATCATATTATAATTAAAATTTGTAATAAATAAATATTTTTGAACATATAAATTATATTTTAAATTTATAATAAACAATTATTATAATATAATATTAATTTTTAATTATTGATATTTTTTAAAAAATATTAAAATTTAATTTAGAATTATTGATATTTTTTAAAAAAATATTAAAATTTAATTTAGAATTAAAGATATTGAAAATGATTGAAAGAGCTAAAAGGTTAAAAAAAAATTTAAAAACGTTCTCATTGAAAAATAACAGTTAAAAACGCTATCGTTAAAGAATAGTAGCTAAAAATGTTTTCATTAAAGATATTTATTTTTATTTAATATGTAGGATGGATGTCACTAAATGGTGCTTTTAAGTGTCATCAATTTGATCTTAGTATTGGAAAATCCATGACTAATTAATATCATTGTGTTGTGGCTTCTAAAGATTTTAATCTTATTATTGTACTTGTAATTTTTTTAAGTCGATATTAATACTAACTTAACTTTAGGAAAGTAAACTGATCCATAAATTTTTTTATAATAAATTATTAAAACGGTAATTATGGGTTAACAAGGAAAACTAAAAGATACCCATGAATGTCGTATGAAAGATGTGCAAATAAGAACGCTCGTCTTTTTATTTTTTATTCAAACTAGACACAGCGTTAGGTTGCGTGTTTATTATGCTTATGCTGAAAATAAAATATCATGAATATATAATTTTCTGCGTCAGTATTGAAAAAATTTCTCACAACCAACCAAATAATGTAACTTTTCCAAAAGGCGTATGTGGCGCAACTGTGAACCGCATCTTTGTGTCCACCGTTACAAATTTAGTGGACTCGTTTTTTTGCACTAATGTTATTTAATGAGGCCCACTCCCGAATCTTGTGCTTGTACAGAAGACGAAGAACCCTCAAATAATTTGCTGCTTTTCTTTTTGTGATTCTCTCTTTCTTTTTCAAAGCAGATAAATTGTCTTAAATCTAATTTTAATTATTTCCTCTACAGACTTAAAACTTTGGACTAAAAAATTAAATTAAAAATTTAGTCCATACACTTAATATTATTTTTTATTTTAGTCTATATATATATATAATCTATATTTTAATCCTTACATGAAAAAATATTTACAAATTGATCTTTTCTGTTTGTCAAAGTTATAGTAAGGTTTAAAAGTATTTTTAACCTCTAAAAAATGAGTCATTTTTTTTTGTTTCAATCTCCAATTTTTAAAATCATAAAATTTTCGTCTCTATATTTTTGAAATATCTAAATTTTAATCCCTAAAACCGCAAGTTTTCCTCCCCTACGGTGTTAATTTTAAGAACTAAAGTTTGGATACTTGAAAGGTACAGGAACGAAAGCTTGTGATTTAAAAAATTTGGGACTAAGACAAAAAATACCCATTTTTTAGAAATTAAAAAGGCTATTAACTCGTATATATAATAATATTAAATTTAGTTCCTATACTTGACACATTTTTTTTTTAGTTCCTATATAGAAAATTTTCACACTTAAATTTAGTCTTTACATAACGAAAATTATACATTTTAATTAGTCTATATGTTAAACATATCATTTTTCGTGTTAACTAACATATGAAAAAAAAAATTCTAACATCCTTAAAATTTTAATAAACAGTACAGACTAAATTGTAAATAATTTTTTATATGTAGGCCAAAATGCAAATTTTTTAAAGTAAAAACTAAAACGACAATAGTAATGAATATGAGGAGTAAATTTACAATTTAATGAAAAAAAAAAATACAAGATAGGATACAGGCAAGCAACCCCCATTCTCTTCAACCAAGCCATCCCAAATTCAGTCCAAACAGGATAAAAGACAAAGCTTCTCCTGCTTCCTGGTGGTTGGGAATTGGGGGAAATTCTTCAATTTTGGAGGCCAAATATTGATCAATGGTTGGGGAGTCAGGAAAGTGGGTGATGCTGCTAGCATCAATATGGATACAGGCATTCACAGGGACAAACTTTGACTTCTCATCTTATTCATCTGAGCTCAAATCTGTTCTTAACATAACTCAGCTTCAGCTCAATTATCTAGCAGTGGCATCAGACATGGGAAAGGCCTTTGGGTGGTGCTCTGGGGTCTCACTCATGTATTTCCCTTTGTGGGTGGTTATGTTCATGGCTGCTTTCTTGGGACTTGTTGGGTATGGCTTCCAATGGCTTGTCATTCAAAGATTCATCACTTTGCCTTATATTGCGGTCAGTTTTCTTCAACCCCCCTGCTTCTTTGGATTTTTCATTCATTTTCTTTTGGTGAAGTGGGAATTACTGGAAAATTAATGAACCATATACAAGAAACCGGAAAAGCAAATAGAATTATTTTAGAAAACTTAAATACAGTGCTATAAGTATTGTTGGTGTTGTTTTCTAATTAGAATTAGAGTTTTATCTTAAATAAAAAATTTCATTAAATGTCAACTTGTATTATTGAGATAAAACTCTAATTTTAATTGAATAACAACACTAACAATATTTATGATATTACATCTAAGTTTTGGCCATTATTCTAAATCTTTCTACAACCTCATCGTATTAATTCTTTTACTAATGCTTTCTTGTAAAAAAATTTGTAAGAAGTTACACATTACTTAAGCAAATAAACAATCTGGGGTGGACTTCTGGCGGCTCCTTTTCGACAGTACTAGAGGTGTCTTTTCATTCTATTTTTTTTTTTTTCAGAAAAAAAAAATTAAACAATGTGTTCTTTAGGATTTTGTGGAAGGGCTGTGTTTGAAGCACAAATATGTTTGCATATGTACAAATATGTGGTATCTAACTGGCAAAAGAATCAACCGTATATGTTGAAAAAAAAGAAAATCTTGCAAGAGTAGTTTTCTGGAAAAGACTGACAGAATGAAGGGAAATTAGTGAACCTCTTGAAGCCACACGACAACAATTCTGACCGCATATGTGTCACGATTAATGTTTTTGTTTCAATTTTGAATTAGGATCTCGGTAATTCTACCTGTAGGTGTAGTTAAGAAAGAAAAATGAACATTTACCCTTTGTGTGTCCATCTTATCTGTGTAACTAATTACTCCCTGTCTAGGTGATAGCGCACAGTCACAGATACGTCGTGATCATTATAATAGTGTCAATTTAAAGCAAAAGGTCAAAAGTGAGTGGATGTGATGGACGACGATCTTAATTTTATACACGCTTAAATAATTTTTTGTCTTCTTATTTGTTTAAAAAAATTTGTTTTGGTTCTTTATTTTTTAAAACATTAATTTGATTCTATATTTTTTTAAATATTCCGTTTAAATCTTTTTCGTTGACAACGTTAATTTTAATAATAAAAAAGTCATTTAAAAAAAATAGCAATTAAAAACTATCACTAAACGGTCTTTCATCTTCCCCTCCCTCCTACTTGCCTCGTCTCGTAGTCCTGTGCCGTGGTCTGCCTCCACACTCAATGCAAGGGTGAGCAGTATGACCGCATTGCAGCCATTTGGCTCAACAGCACTGAGCTCTTCGCACCAGCACTGTTGAGCCCACAGACTTCAGAATCTTCTGGAACGTCCAAACTTACTATACAGATTTGTTCTCATTTTTTATTTACAAAATTGTTTTTGAGATTGATTTGGGGTTGAATTTGTTAAATTGATTTTGAATGTTTTCATTTTTGAGATTGATTTCTCGAAGAAAAAGGGAGAAGACGAAGAAGAAGAACATGAGTTTTGAAACAATTAATTTTAACATGGTGGTGGTTTTTAACCGCCACTATAATAATTTTATTTATTAAATTTTGAAAACACATAACCAACACTCGTAAAAAAATTTCGATATAAGAAACAATTTGCTGTAAATTTTGAGGATTTTTGATTGCCTCTAAGAAACACAAAAAGGCCCTCAATCAATTTTTTAAAAAGTTGCTCCAATTAAAATTAATTATTTTAAACATAAAACATTAACAATATTAGTTTTAATTTGACGAAAAGACTAAAATGAAGTGTTTTAAAAAAATAAAGGACCAACTTGATGTTTTTAAAAGATAAAAGATCAAAACGAATTTTCTTAAAAAGATAAAAGATTAAAAGTGTATTTAAGCCATATCTATATATAAGATATTAAATAAAAAAATATTCTTTAATGTAAGGGTACGTTTGGTTTTAAAAAAAAGTGAAAAAAAAAAGGAAAGATTGAGAAAGATAGAAAAAATGAAAAATGAGATTATTTTGTAGATTATTTAATAAAAAAATGATGAAAGAAAAAGAAACTATATATATATATAATGACATAAATATTTTAAATAAAAAAAATATAAAAAAATATTTTAGTCATTTAATACATAAAATCACTTTCTCTCTCCCTTTCTTTTCAATTTCTGCGAAAGACTGAAATTGTGAGTGACACCCACCTCTTTTTTATCGTTCCTTCCTATTTATACATGTACCAAACGAAAGAAAGAATGCTATGGGTCATCTTTCTTTTCTCTTCCGCTCCTTCTTGCAGGATTCCATCCAACCAAACGAACATTAAAAACTAGAGAAAATATACATTATTAAATTTTATTATAAATTATCAAAATTAGAATAATCATATAATTCTTATAAAATATTATATACACTTTTTAAAATGATTGCATAAGATTTGTTTCTTTTACAATATATTTGGTTTTATACTTCGAATAATGTAATTTTTTACGTATAACAGGGAATTAATAGATATAGTTTCCACATTTAGACATGACTTTTTTTTTTTTTACTTTTTAACCGGTTTTGTCCTTAACTTTTCATCACTTAGGATTATCAGGTTGACCTGGGTCTTGCACACTCTTATTTTCCAATAATCAAGTATCAACTAAAATAAAATTGTGCATAAATTTAGTTTGTTTATGAAAATTGCCCTTTCTCTAGTAACATTGTTGGTGGAGGAGTTGTTCTTATAGCTGCAAATTGGTTAGGAATTAGGATTATTAGCTGACCAGCTTTAGGCAGTTTCCCGAGTTTGTCTGTTTTAAATCCACTTTTTAGATTCAAGCCAACCAACACAAATTATTTAAGCAATTGGGTTATCTGTACCTTAAAGCATTCTTTAATTTGAACTTCTTTCTCACCATTCTGTTGGTTCACTTACCTTTCCCCATCAAGTGGGGTTGGGCAATTGGGTGTGAAGATTTGAGTATAGGTTAGGTGAAAATCATAATAAAGATTATCCGATGAAAAATAAATGTCAAATGCATATTTTTCCCTAATTTATTATGAGTTTAAAGATCATGCACTGTCAATGTAAAAAGTTTTACATTGTCATCTAATCAGAAATTATCATTAATATGACTTTTAAAATATTTATTATAAAAGTCAACAGACTTACAATAAATGTTAGTTTGTGATTGGATGACAGTGTAAAACTACTTTACACTGTTAGTGCATGACTATTAAACTCATTTATTATTTCCATTGCATTTTTCATCCTAATTTATAAAATTAGACACATTACACTAGTTTTTGTGTTATCTATTGCAATCATTTTTTATATTGTTTAAATATGTTTTTGGCCTAGTAATATATCGTTTCTTTTTGTTATTGTATTTTTTTTTCAAAATAATCTTTGTAATTTTTTTTGTTTTGGTTCTTGCTATTTTGTTTTAATCCTTGTAATATATTTATTTTTTTTGTTGTAGTCCCTATAATTAATATTTAGTTTATTTTGAATTAGTCCTTATGAAAAAAATTAATAAGAACTAAAAGCAAATTATTCATATACTATAAGGACAAAAACAAAAAAATATGAATATATTACAAAGATTAAAATAAAATAATAAGGATTATAACAAAAAAAAAGGAATTTATAAGAACTATTTTAAAAAATAATTACATAGACTGAAACCGAAAAAAGAGTAGATTACATAAATCGAAAACATATTTAAGTCCTTTTTATTATAAAATTGTTTTTTTTATTTTAATATACAAATATACATGAATTCTCTCTCTCTCCACCATCTACTTTTCTTCCTACCTTCCAAAAGACATGAGCATCCTTAATTACTAAGCTTCCGTGAAGTTTGTTGCAAATATCTCACCTCTACAATGAAACTGGTCCCCGAACAGCCTCTTTTGGATCATCCTTTCACAACACAAGTTCTCATCACCACAACCCTAAACCAAAGAAAAAACCAAAGCAGACCATAAAACACAAAAGGTCTCACTTAGGCCTTGTTTGTTTAGTATTTTTGAAAACAAATTTCTGTTTTTTAAAATTTTGTGTCCATGAGCATATTTGAAGGTGTTTGTCTTTAAGTACAATTTTGCTTTCTAAAAGTTTGTCAATAGAGTACTTGAAGAAAACAGAAGAAGAAATTGAGAGAGCATCGCTCTGTTGTTTATGATTTTTGGTTTTTAAAACATTTGTTTTGAAAACAATTTTCAAAACTTAAGAATTTTTGGATGAAAAATTGATTGCTAAATAGTGTGGAATTATTTTATAAAACAATTTTAAAACAAAACAAAAAAAAAAAGAGTATCAAACTTGCCCTTAAATTTTAAAAGATGTCAATATATTTCATATTTTTATTGGCTATCCAGACTCCAATTTCTTAGGATGGCAAGAAAAAATGTAATTTTGAAATTTTGTCAAGTAATTTTAAAATAATTAATTTTCTATATAAAATAAAGTTGTAATAAATAATATAAAATCAGGTGCGATATGTCTAAGTCTAGAATGCAAAGGGCAACAAAGGTAATAAGGAGTAAAATGCATTTAACCCAAAAAAATGAATTAATTTTAAACAAAACACAAACACACACATTCTACTGTTTCCCTTATAGAACACAGAGGAAGAGATGCAAAACAAATATTCTTTAGAAGAGTCATAAGAGAGACATTTCGTTGTCACTCAAACTATAAGTAGTTATGATAAATTCATTCCTAGTTTCTCAAATATGTTCAGATATATTTGTAGAAAAGAGCAACTACTTTTCACCACCAAAGTTATTAGTTTCACTAGGATTACAAATTTGCGTGATTAAACTTTTAGGGACTTTGGTAACATGTAAATAGCACAAACCAATTGATAATCATATTTCTACAAACAATTCCAAATTGATTGCTATTAACAAAACAACATTTGTGCACATTGAACAGGTCTTTTTTCTATGCCTGATTGCTGGCTGCAGCATCTGCTGGTTCAACACCATCTGCTATGTCTTATGCATCAGACATTTTCTAGCAAACCGCTCCCTTGCATTATCATTGAGTATTAGTTTCAATGGTGTGAGTGCAGCTTTGTACACTCTCATTGCCAATGCAATAAACTCAAATGATGACACTCTCTATCTATTACTCAATGCCATTGTTCCTGTACTAATTTCTGGACTAGTACTCATCCCAGTTCTTCATCAACCACAGCCTCAACCACATTCTGTTGACACCATTCAGCGCGATTCATCGGTTTTTCTTTGCCTCAACATCCTTGCCGTTGTCACAGGCCTCTACCTCCTCTCCTTATACTCCTTCTCTTCTACTGTGACCATTGCTCGCATTATCCTTGGAGGTGCCATTTTTCTCCTTGTACTGCTTTTATTCTTGCCTGGCATTGTGTGTTCTAGAGAATGGTCTTGCCTCACTTTCGCCACAAGATTTTCCTTATACAACACAAGATTCACTCACGCCGACCCCAATGACCGGGAGCTCTACAAAGAACTCATTGGTATCGAGGACGGCGCGAGGAATCGAAGTGGACAAAGCACAAGAGAGAAGAAATGTTGTCTTGTGAGTGTGTTGGAGAGAGAGCAGCTTACAGTGCTAGGGGAAGAGCATTCAACTAAGTTGCTAGTGCGTAGGTGGGACTTCTGGCTGTACTACATAGCATATTTCTGTGGAGGAACAATTGGGTTGGTTTACAGCAACAACTTGGGACAAATTGCCCAATCACTTGGACAATATTCTCAGACTTCTTCTCTTGTCACACTCTACTCCACA
This sequence comes from Spatholobus suberectus, assembly GCA_004329165.1. Lineage (NCBI taxonomy): Eukaryota > Viridiplantae > Streptophyta > Magnoliopsida > Fabales > Fabaceae > Spatholobus > Spatholobus suberectus. The sequence goes on from CM014730.1 coordinate 39,486,649, forward strand.
TGTTCCTTCTTTGGTCGCCTTCTTGCAGCCGCACCTGACTTCTTAAGCAGGTACTTTTAATGGTCTTTGTAGGGAGTGATAAAATTAGCTAGAATTTTGATAGAATTCAACTAGATTCAAGGGTGATTTCTGCATAACATAAAGTGGTCCATTCAAGAGTTAATAGGCATGTCACTCACCGTTTGGTTTGAGAAAACATTTTCTGTTTTTATTTTCTATTTTCACTTTGTTTACTATTTTCAAAATGTTGTATAGGAAATAGCAAAAACAACTTTTTATTGCTTTCTGCTTTCATTTTCTATTTTCACTTTTTCCTGTATAAACTTCAGAATACATGAAACAAAATGAAAACAAAAAACGTTTTCTCAAACCAAATGGTCAATTTTGGGGCAAAAAATCTAGAGTTTAATTTCTATGTACTGAATTTTACACTATCAACTAATCAAAAATCATGGCAGGTAGGTATGACTTTTAATGTGATTATTATTAAAGTAAAAAAACTTACCATACATGTCAATTTGTGTTTGGATGACAATTTAAGATTCCTTTACACTGTCAAGTGAATACACTATTTACTCAAAAGTCTATATACTTAAGTATTTTTTCCATTTACAAAATTATTAATCAACTAATGTTGTATGACAATGCAGTAAGATAAACTTTGCAAGAACTGGATGGTTTGCAGTAGCCCTGGTGCCAACACCAATTGCATTCATTTTGCTGGCCATATCTGGCAGTGAACCAGCGTTACACATAGGCACTGGCTTGATTGGGCTGAGTTCAGGCTTTGTGTTTGCTGCAGCAGTATCTATTACCTCAGAGCTTTTTGGCCCAAACAGTGTTGGGGTGAACCACAACATCCTCATCACTAACATTCCTTTAGGTTCATGTCTCTATGGCCTTCTTGCAGCCTTGGTTTATGATTCCAATGCAATGAGCTCAAGTCACATGAATTGGCTGCGCGAAATGACCATGTGCATGGGGAGGAAGTGCTACCTACAGACTTTTATATGGTGGAGTTGCATTTCAATGGTAGGATTGGTTTCAAGCTTCTTGCTTTTCATAAGGACTAAGCAAGCTTATGACAATTTTGAAATAAATAATAATGGAAACAGAACAGAGACTATGTAACTCCAGAAAAAGAACACTTCTATCAATAACATTGTACCATTGTCTTAAATGTGATGGGATCAATCATAAATACCAAAAAGCAAGATATCGTATTTACCTATACTTTTAGAGTCAGAAAATCTTTAAACATACATAGAACTTAGTAGTTTCAGGAAGAAAAGTTTCAGATCAAAGTTTAGGATGTTGCTTAGGCTTTGGTTTTGTAACATTTGGTAACAGAATTGTATTTGGGCCGACTGGTGGATTGGGATTACTAATTTTATGGTGTATTGGTGAGTTTTATTATATAATAAAACTACTAACTTCAATTTTATGTGAAAATAAATAACCACAAGGTTGAGTTTCATGTAAGTATACTTCATCTATATGTGACTCAATTTTACTAGCAGGTGGCAGCTCCTTGTGACCATGTTGAAATGGATAATTTAAGTTGTGTTATACGCATAATAAAACTACTAAAATGACACTACAGAATTTAAAGACTGCCAAGTTGTGATGAAAATGTTATTTCAAGACTAATCACACATATTTGTAAAGCAATTTTATCTATTTTAGATAGATGCTTTTCAACATTTTTTTTCATTTCATTTCACGTTGTAAGTATTAAGAAACATCATTGAGACGCGCGTTTTCACTTTCAGTGCTGAAACTTTTCATTTTGTACAGTTATTCGAGTTTTCAAACAGCTCTTGGAAGTCCCAGTTTTTATCCAAATAACTTTTTCACATACTAGATTTACCTGCTAGATTTATCTAATGACCCAAGTTTTATTCTGACCTCAAAAATCACCCACCTGTTACTACCGGCTATATCGGTGTTTAATTTCTTCTGCAAATGCCAAAACTAAATGAAATTTTAAGATTGGTTGCTTTCAACATTTTACATTGCCCTAAACCCTAAACTTTATATCGAGGTTGAGTTTTCTATTTGGATGGTTAGATTTGTCTTTCTTCATCTTTTTGGGGTTGTTACTGTTATACCATTTGTGAGTATTTATTGTTGATTGCTGTGATTTCCACTTTTCTTTGTAGTATGTAGGGACAGTTTGTGATATTCTTATTGATGGAAGACTCCTCACTCATTATTTGTATAGTGAAAATTTTTCTATACTAGGTCCCGTGGTTTTTACATCTTACCACGATGGGATTCTTCCATGTTAGAAATGTGGTGTCTCTTTATCAATTATTTATTTCTTTATTTGTTTGGATTGTTTAGATATTCCTATGTGGCTATTTATTACACTTTCCACAGGTTCTTCTCAAGTGAAAAAGATTAATTTGCCCACTTGGTATTTCTTATTGCTTTCATTGAATATACTCGCCTTTCCCAACAGGTGGTATTAGAGTTGGTTCTTTATTTATTTTTGTGGGTTTGCTTGATTAAATGATGAAGGCTAATTAAAGTAGAATGATCAATGACATTAATTACTTTAAATGAAGAGGTAAAATGAAGGATTTGTTTTATGTGAAGAGATTACATTTGCTTGTCAGAAACTAGGTAATAAATCTAATGAAGAATGGGATTTTGAGCACAAAATGGTTTGTGAGCATAAAATGGTTTGTCTTGTCAAAGTATAGGGACAAATTAATTTTGAAAAATGTCAAGCACGCACCGAATGTTCGTTTGCATATTGTAATGTCCTATTAATGCTACATGAGTCCAACAAACGTGAAATACGAAATATTTAACTTTAAAAAAAATTAATTAATCTAATCTTGAAAATGTGAGTAAATTTTTCATGATTTAAAAATAGAAAAGTCATACTTCAACAATCACTTAATCAAATAATTAGTAACAGATAATTACTTAATAATACGACATGAATACAATATGAAAATATAATAGAGTATTATGTCTCATGACACTACAACATGAAGCTGGGATCATTAAGATCAAATATCATATCATGTCAAAATAATAAATACATGCTAGTGGACCAAGTCATCCAAAAATAATAATAATAAAAATGCATTCGAGATAAGAAGGGTGGTAAGCCTACTACAACAAAATATACCCCTAAGTTGGCCATAAACTAACATTCTACACTTCTACTGGTTGCCGATAATAGGGATGGCAACGAGGCGAGGTGGGCATAAGTAGTAGCTACCTACTACCTGCCCTACTGGATAAAAACTCGCCCAATGCCTGTCTTGTTACCTGCATGAGTACCTATTAGGCAGATAAAAAAAATCAACAAATTTATTTTGTGTGTTGTGACAACCATAAAATGCTGCAAATATCACTTTGAATTTTTAAATTAAAGAGTTGTTGTTTAAAATAATCACTTTGACCATAGATTTTAATTATTCTAACAATTTTTCATAAAAAAAAGTTTAAAGGCCCACAAATTTATGTTTTTTTTCTCCCATAATATAATTGTATAAGATTTTTCTTGTAATGAACAATCGTTTTAAAAATTTAGGACAAAGTTTGTGTAATTTTATCTATATGAATATATAAGGGTATTTAAGTAAATATACAATGTCGGGTAATGGGTATCCAAGGGCAGCGGGTACCATGATACTCGTGCCCACCCAATTAATAAACGGGTAATAGATACCAGTTTAAATTATCCACAAATACCCATTAAAACCATCCATTTTTTACCCATGGTTGATTTTATCTACAGGTATGAATTTTTATTGCCATCCCTAATTGAGAGGTCTCAAATAGGTCTTCCTCTTCCTTAATGCTCAGGAGACGAATTATCGTTGCTTTGAGTTGTGGCCTCCATATACACCACTACGGGCTAAAGAAGAGATGGAGCAATCCCTAGGAGAGTAAAACGAGGCCCACCACATCTCAAATATAGGTCATCAAAAATGAAAAGACTAGAGCCCTAGCAGGGGATGTAAGTGAAGGTTAGGTCCTTTGTATAAGCGGATTAGTGGAATTGTAGACTGTCAAAGTCAACCCTCTAAGCACCACCACGCCCCACCATCACTTTAGTGAACTTGATGAAGATTGTGCCCATTTGCTCCTGCGAATGTGAACACCATGAACATTACACATACACATACAAGCAAGCAAAAGGGTAAGCTTACATAAGAAGTATGGAAGTACCTACACAAATGAACATACTTTAAACAAACAATATAAGAACAATAATAAATAACAACACAATCATCAATCACAATAATAGAGCATATTACATCATAGGATATTTTAAACACTATAGACATTTCAAATGATGTAATATGTCAGCAGCCATGCATGCAAGTAGAATCAACTCTATGAAGATTTCTAAACTTTGAGAAACCAGCTACACATGTCCCTTAACATGCTATAAACAACAATAAACCATTCAATGAATACCAATACCGATCATGGAGCAATTATGGCTTCATCAAGATATACATATATGGGTGGTCACCACCACAGCTTAGGGATTACAAAGGCCCTAACCTCATATGAATTCGCTTTTCTATATATCCCTAAGGTCATATCTGAGCAACCTCCATTAGCCTTCTGCACTAGTCTCAGACTCAATGCACGCTCACAACAACAATGCAAACCCATGCATAAATGCATGATCATTCCACCATATACATTATCACCACAAAATTAAGTCCATATTAACACTTAGACCATTTCGTGGAGAATCAACAATAACTCCAACTTGGGTCTCAGAACACTTAACTATAGTCCAACAATGACCACTACGGGTCCTAACAAGTTCGTCACACTAAGTGTATCCCCCCATAAACAGGTAAGCACATCAAGCACCTTATAAATAAGGCCTAAACAAATTGAGGAAGTTTTAGAATTTTATTCGAACCTTTTTCGTCTTATGCTCCTAAGTTTGTACTTATGCATATAACGCGCGTTATTCAGTTTTATGAAGAGAATTAATTAAATTCTACTTGAAGTCTTAAATAATTTTAAATAAAATTGTCTTAAGTTCATAATGTAATATTTATGTTACTATTTCAGGTTTAAAATTTATTTAAAATTCAAAATTCTCAAGATATCCCTTTTCATTAAATTCTATTAAACTTCAAAAATTCATAATTAACTCTCCTTACATTATTTTGACTTGATATTTTTATTATAGGTCTAGAATAATTGTTCTAGTCACTAGAAACTTTTGTGAAATTTTATAAATATATTTTATTTGAAAAGTCTATTTTAAGAAATTAACTTAAAAGTCTATTTGAAATTTTTGTGAAAATTTTTAACTATTTATAACTAAATCAAATTAACTTAAAATTAAGAAATTATTTTAAATATGGTTAAATGAAATTATTTAAAATTAAAATAATTTATATTAATCCATAAATTAAATTAAAACAGGTGAATTGGCAATTTTGTCCTTCTCTTGTTATTTTCACTAAAAAGCTCATATTTGACTAGTTTTAATTCCAAAATTCTTAAAAGTACCAATCTTACTTTAAAATTTATTTAAACACAAAATTATTTTATTATTATTATTATAATGATTTATAAAAGTGAAATTACAGATTTACCCTTTATTCAATTAATTTTGAAATTATTTTCTCAAAAGTATGCTAGATTAGCTCAATTTCTAAATAATCTTTTTCCTAAGTCTTGTATTATTTTATTAATCACTTTTGATACATAAATCTAAGTTTAACCCACTATTAAAAGGCATATAATTATGGTTTAACTGTTATCTTGGCCAAAGATTTCATTTATATTAATTATTATGATCATTTTTTCAAAGATAGTATTATGGTCCTTAAATTCATATTAACTCATGAATCATTGAAGGCGTCTCTAGGTTTTGGGATTTTTGTCTAATCCAATGCTATTCCAGTAGGTCCTCATCATGTTTCCAGGGGTCTAGACCAGTGAGAAGGTCGAAGTTGTGGGAAAATTTTATGATTAAAGTGTAACACCTTTACTTTTGCTTGGTAAATTATTTTTTTAATTATTTTGTATTTGTTTCTTGACCACCAAATGAGAAATTTAAAAATTTGATCTCTACGGTTACGTTCATATTAATAAGTAGTACTTAGTTTAGATTTTTTCTAGGGAACGGAGCTTAGAAATTGGTAAAATGACCATTTCGTCACTAAAAAGTCAGATAACAAAATTAATAGACAAAAATAGATTGAAGTATTTAAAATTTATTTGTAAGTCATCAATATACTTAAAATAATTAATAATAGTTTTAGAAAAATTTTCAAAATTTATTGAGATATTTTTGTAAAATGACAAAAATACCCCTAATTTATTACGAGAACCAACCAGACATTTTGACCTCAAAATATTTTAAAAATTTTACACTAAGTATAGTCCGTTATAAAAATTTTATTTTTAAAGAAAAATAGTGAAAAATATAACAACCCTATTTCAATCTTTTCAACCGTTTTTCTAATATTTGACGATTTAATTCTGAAAAGTCAAAAATAATTTCAAAATTCTGATTCCCATCATTACACTTAGAATTTCAAGAGCTATTTAATCATGATTTTTAATAATTTTTTCGATCCGAAGCTCGAAGAAATTAGAAAATGATGATTTTGTCCTTATTTCTCAACATTAAGAACTGACATGAGAAAAATATTCCATTGACATTAAAATGTCAATTTGAACTTTGAATCATGTCATATATATTAAAATATAATTTTGAAAATTTTTTGGGATTCCTGTATAAAATGACCAAAATGCCCTATGTGTCTGATAAGCCTAGTCAGTATTTAACATCTAGAAATAGTGACAATGGTAATCCCAGTTCATTTATAGGTAAAATATTTAATTTTATAATTTTCAGTAAAATTTTGGTATTTATTGAATTGAAATGGATTTATTATGAATTTTTTAGCTCAAAAATACAAAAAAATATATATATTTGAAATAAATAAATAAAAATAAAATTTAATTATTAGAAACTCATTTTTGATGAAAAATAATGTATATGTTTAGTTTTTCATTAAAATGAATTGTTTTGATATTAAAGATTAAATTATTTATGTTTAGGCGATTTTATCGATATAAATTGATTTAACTGTAGAGAAAATTAACACAGATAAAGTTGGGACAACTCATACTGCCACATGTCCAGCCTAGGAATGACTCACCTATCTAAACTTGAATATGTGTCCTATAAATGGAATTAAAGATAAATAAAAATTGAAATTATGACATACTGACTCATATTATTTGTTGGACACTTAAGCTCCTTCCTTCCTCTATAAATAACCATAGTTTTGGACCATTTTTCAGCACCTCTTCCTCTCTCAAGCTGGTTGAAAAAAATTGGAGAGCTTCTCTCTTTAAAAAAAAAATATTTTGTTTTTATGCTAAAGATTTTATTAGTTTTCCAACAACTAATAAAGTTCTTTTCCTAGGAGCTTTGTACCAATAATGCCATCAACTTCATCAACCATCTTTGGGGTAATGGGGAAAGTGAGGTTGGTTATAAATTATTGTCAATTTGTATGTTGGTAGGAAGGGTTTTTTCTCTAAACCCGTTTAGGCATAAGTTTATTGTTATCATTGTTATACTATTTGATGTTAAACTTTAATTTTTGTTAAGTTGTTACTCTGCTTAAATTTAGATTATTAAATAATAATTGTTAAGTTATTACTCTACTCAAATTTAAATTATTAAATTATAATTACTAAGTTGTTATTATGCTCAAATTTAAATTATTAAATTATACTTGCTAAGCTATTACTCTGCTCAAATATAGAAAATTAAAATGCATTTATTTAGTTGTTATTCTGCCAAATTTTAGTAATTAAATTATAATTACTATGTCGTTATTCTGCTAAAATTTTAATAATTAGTAAGCTATTATTCTGCTAAAATTTTATGTGATTATTAATTTATTATTCTGTTAAATGGTATTGTGCAAGTTTTACAATATAAGGTAGAAATGTTGATTGTACTAGTGCTCAAATTAAATGAGACCAGGGAAATTTCTGTTTGAAAATTTAAGAAGTGATAAATTAGTAAGTAATATAAAGGGAGTTACATGTTGTGGCATGACACCCTACTAAGAAAACTATAGTTTGGTACACTGAGAAATAAAAGACAAAGACCTACTTGTAGAGGTCTTAGGGATGGGCATTGAGTGGTGAAGGTCCCAATGAGCTGGGTAGCGCCCTTGAGCCGGGATATTCGCCTAACCAAGCTTGATAACCCCGATAACTACTCAGCATTACAAGATTAGTTTGAGAATATACCTTTCTAAATAGATATCCTGACCGTTATTTTTCTCAATGATGATGAGGACTATACCATGTGATGGAGTTGATGAGGTATATGTACTCCTAGTCACTTTCCAGTTCTGTTGAGACAGTTTTTCTCTTTCACCTTTTACTGCTATTTTCAAATTCTATTTAATTTTAGAACTTTTCTATTGCAAGAATTGAAAATAAATTCCTCGTAATAATTAAATAACTAAGTTAATAAGGACTATGATTAATATGAATGGTTGTTATATAAAGCTTGGAGATTTTTAAGGTTTTTATAAGTGTTTTATGAATTAAATTACTTAACTCCAATCAAAATATAACATAAAAATACATTTAATCACATATTTCAAGCATTGTTCCATCACACAATTTCAACAACATGCCATATAATTTTTTATGCCTAATAGAGGACCAAAACAAAGCAAAATAAACATTTTTCATGCAAAATAAATGTAGGCCTTTTTAACCCAGTTAGATCATGACCTGATCTGGACTTAGTTTGCAAAACACCAAGAAAAGAGTTTGGGCTTAATTTTAGAGACTCAAATTGAATCTAGGCTTTTTGGCCTAACTCACCATGGTCTGTAACCAATGTCAGGCCTACCCACATCAGATCGAATAGCTCATTTTGCCATTCCTAAAGAAGGATGAAGAAGGGTGGAGGAAAGTATCAAAAGAGATGAGACAACTTCTAAAAACTTAAAATTAAAACTAAGAAACCTTTTTTCCTATTTTAAAAAATGAGTTAAAATGGTTTTAAAATTGATTCAAAAACTATTTCAACCCATTTTTATCTAAACATATTTTATTTTCAAATTTAAGTTTGAAAACTAAAAACTAGAAAATCACAAGCACCTGAAATGGAATCTTAAATTTTTCTTATATTCATTGTAACCCACCAAGACTTATTGTGGTTGTGGGCTTATTGTTTAATGATCTATAGTATTAATGTTTCTAGTTTTTTTCCTTTTAAAGTCATTGACGGATGTATTTGATGTTTCAAATATTTGAATGTTTTGATAGATTAATTAATGGTTATTATGATTATGTTTCAATGGTTTATTTTTTTCTATTTTTTATTTATTTGGTGGGTCAACCCATGGGTCATTGATGTGAGAAACCGCAAATGTATGATTGTCATCAAGTAATAAATATTGAATCCACAAGACTATATTTTATGATTACCAATTTATCGGGATTCAAGAAGATAAAATGGAAAGAATATTTGAGTGGTGGAGAGATCAATGAGAATAAAAACATATATTAAAAGCAACAAAGAAGAATGCAAGACTATAAAGAATGCGGTTTATCAATAACAAGAACGGTTTCTCAAGTTAGGTTTACCATAATGATAATTAATGCATTCAAATTGATTACCCAATCATTAAGATTGAGTTTCTTTGAGGGTGAATTACTTTATTCTAGTTTAGGTTCTTTTCTAAGATACAAAAACTGTACCCAATCGAATTAACTCGTACTTTTATGGTAATTAAATTCAAATTAAACCCATTAAATTTCAAAATAATTCATCAGTGCTCCCCACAAGACCTAAAATTAACTTCACGATTAAAGTCTTATGTTTAGGATCCTATAGTTCCAATAATTAGGTTCACCTTTTAGTTTTTCCCTAATTATTTAAAAGTTGCAAACATGTGGTCAACAAATTTACACAAATGAAGTTCAATAAGAATCAAATCGTAAGGAATAAAAATACTAACAAAAGGAGAAAACAATCAAATTGAAATCATTAATGTATCAAGGGCTATGCCTAATACCAGAAACAAAGAAAGACTACTCAAGCATAGTCATAGAATAACCACAAGGATTAAACAAGAACATCCAAATTGGAACTTCAAGAGGGAGGAAAAAGAGGGAAGAATTCGTCTTCAATCTCAATCCTTATATCGTCGTCTATCTGAGGTTTCAAACCCTAAATCAATATTTAAAACATCTATTTATACCTAAGGACGTAAGGGGTTCAAGCCCACCACGTTTAAAAACTCAAAAACACATAAAATAATGTCTTAGTGTTGCCATACCCCTATGGGAATTCCCATAGGGGTATGGGAAATTTTGCCATAAATTCTCCATGTTGTCACACCGAATACGCAACTTCTAAAATACTTTATTGCTTCCTCCTTCAAAATCTATCATCTGTGCACTAAACCCCTAAAGCAAGAAAAGTCCATGGACTTTATTTTGCTTTCTTCTAATAATTGTCTAAGCATGAAAAAGAGGTATTTCTACTACCAAGCCTGAACCATTTTTCTCTTGATTTTTGAAACCAGAGGCTCTCCTCTTGAAATGAAATATCATCATACTCCTTCAAAAGGATATGTTGTAAATGAGTCAAAATGAAGAATCTGACCTTTCCAAGGCTGACTGAATACCTCTCAAGTGAGCCTATAGATTTCTCTTTTTGATAAAAAAAAATATATTGTCGAAAATGTCTTTGTTAGACTTGACAGATTCTTCCATGACATTATTAAGAGATAGTACCACATTGCCTAGATTTTTCTACCAAGCATCATGGACCAAAAGCATATATGCATCATACAAACACTAAGTTGCTTGAAATCTAAAAGGACACCATTCTCTCAAGGACATAGAATTATTGCATTGAAGCAACAAAGGATTATGATCATAATGCAAACTAACTAGATGTCCTCCCAAAAGATGGGGAGGGTTCAAGTTCAGGTTTAACAGAGGAGGGTTTAAAATTTTTAAACACAATCCTATCCCCGTCAGGTTTTATTAGGTTTGGGGAAACTCGCTTTTACAATTTTAATTTATTTATACATTTTTAAATAAATTATATATTAAGTTATTAATTACATTTTAATTCAAACAATATATAAAAATTAATAAATAAAAAAGAATTTAAAAATAAAAAATTTTAAGAATTAAATCATATTTTTAGTTAAATGTATAATTTTAAGTTTGTTATTCAATTATTATTATTATTATTTAAATTATTTAACTATTAAAATAATTAATTTATATTTTAATAATTATAAAAAATGAATGTATAAAAATAAATTTTAACTTTAATATATATATATATATATATATGTGTGTGTGTGTGTGTGTGTGTGTGTGTGTGTGTGTTGTAACAAACAAAATTGTAAAAAAAAAATATGCTGGTAGGGATGGCAGAAATATTTGTACCTGTGGATATTCACGATAAAATTTGTAACAAACAAAAGATGGATAGTTAAATAGGTACCCACGAATAATTTAAATGGATATATTCATACACGTTAATAAAAGGGGGCAGGGATGAGTACCAAGGTACCCGCGCCTATAGATACCCGTTAAATACTTATTATAATAAAATTACTTAAATTTCTTTGTTTAAATATATAACATGTGTTGAGTGTAGTTTTATTTGGACTTATATGGAATTGAAGTATTTTAGTTTGTTGACTTTTATTTGGACTTGTGAGATTGAAGTATTGTACCTTATTAACTTTTGTTTGGACTTATGGGATTGAATTATTTTAGTTTATTGACTTTTGTTTGGACTTATGGGATTGAAGTATTTTAACATTTAAATTTAGTTTCTAAATTGAAGTATCTTGATTAGTATAATTGTGTAGAGTAATTAGAATATTTGAATAATTTTAGTTTTGACCTTTAAACTTTTTTAAAAAATAAAAAATTTATAGTTAAAGTGTTTTTTTAAAATATTTTGGATAAAATATGTTTTTGATCTCTCTAAAATTTTCCAAATTTCGATTTTAGTCCCTCAAATTTTTTTGTTCTATTTTAGTCCTTTTAATTTAAAAAATGCACTACTTTTAAGACTCGTTTGGTGGTTAAGATATGAGAAGATAAGGGACATGATATGAGAGTAAGATAGATATGAAAATAAAAGTAGGATAAACTATAATTATTTATATTTGGTACACACTAGATAACGATAGGATAAAATAAATTATGTCAAATGATAAAATTATTGTTTATAAAATTACATATAATTTTCGAAAGTAACTTTTAATTATTTTTTATTTTTTTCCAAAAAAATTACAATTTTAACTAATACTAATAAATATTTTTATTTAGTAGTTACTTTCTTAAAATTATAAAAAAATATTAAGATTTTAAAATTATAATTATTATTCAAATAATTTTATTTAAAAATTTAAATAGTATTATTTAATTTTTAATATTTTAATTAATAATATACTTTAAATTTACATGTCAAAATTATTATTATATATAAATTAATATATTACTATATATTAATTGTATATATTTTGTTATATATACATACATACACATATATGTGTTTGGTATACATACATCTTATCCTATTGCTTCCTAATTCAGCTCTCCCTTTAGGATAAGAAATATACTGGAGCAACATGATAGAATAAGAACAGGATAGCGTTATCATATCCTACTGGCTCAGCAACAACGGATTACAACAGGATAAGATAGTTATCCTATCTTATCCTATCATATCCTGTGTAACACCTGACCGCTTTCAGGATGAGTGACTGTCCCCACAACCAACACAAGACTTTTCAGCGTGCTTTGTCCTCACTCACACGCTTCCTGGGACACTTCCCCAGGAGATCATTATCCCTAAATCGCTCCAAGTCAAGCACGCTTAACTGTGGAGTTCTTAAGTGATAGGCTACCGAAAAGTAGATGCATCTTGTTGGTATAGGTAGCACTTATTATTCCTTTAAACTATCCTTAACTGTACAGTCCTATACCGGCACAGCCTCTGGATCCCTCTCGTTCGGGTGTGTATTCGATTCATTCATGTACCCCTTCCGCTGGAAACCTGCCAGGAGTTGCTCATTGTCCGTGCCTCATCTCTTTTGCACCGGCGATCACTCCTCGCCCTCATCAACGCCCGGAATGTTACATCCTGACCACCAAACGAGCCCTTAATACTTAAAGTAACATTTAATAACAGTTATAAAACGTTATCTAAGCCACTTTGAGGACCAAAAGTGGTACATTTTCAAATTAGAGGGACCAAAATAGGATGAAAAAATTTTGACAGACTAAAACCAAATTTGAGAAATTTTAGAGGAACCAAAACTATATTTTATCCAAATATTTTTAAGGTATTTTTTATTTTTTAGTAAATATCCACAAATACTCGTGAATTGAAAAAATTTGCGAGTATCTACTTAATGGCTATGCGCAAGGGTTAGGGGTAGGCACACAGTCGATATTTATCTAACAGGGTGGGTAATGGAGGACTACTACCTGTGTTTGTCCTGCTTTGTTGCCATCCTTATATGCGAGCGGAGTTTGGTCAAAGCAAGTTTTTTTGTTGAAGTCAGGGCAGAGTTAGATGGGTCCCCACGAGTTAATTTATCTACTATGACAATCCCATCTAGGGGCACTGTCTTAGGTTGAACATGATTGGATTTATTAGCTTTAAGAGCTCATTTATTTGCTATGACAATGCCCTTTCCTTCTATACATGAGCAGTAGTGGGGTTCATGATTGGTTTGGCCCTAATAGGAGTTGACCACGACTTAAAAATAAATATTATGTTCTTTCCCAATTTAGGTTCCTTCTTGGATTTTTTCTCCCTATTAATCGCTTTTTCCTAATTATGGGAATGTGATGCCATAGCCCCATCTTGAGCATTAAATGAAATGGTCATACCAGTATTCTTACCTTCATTATCATTACTTAAGGGAATAAACCTATTATTTCCCTTATTAACTTTATTTGATTGTTGTTCCATTACATTCTTACCGTTAATACTTCCACTATCTTTTTGATGTGATTTGGCTTGATGTTTTCCACATGTTGCGATTAGCTAACCATTGTACAAATTATGATTATCCTGGTTAGCTTCCTACACATGATTTGGGCCATGGTTTGCATGTTGGTCATTACCATGCATGTGCATAAGCTCATCTATTCTTGGTGTAGCTTCTTTGTCGACTGTGGAGGAGAAGTTGTGGGGACTGCATAACTCTTGGCAGTATGTCCATAGGAACCCACATCTTTAACAAAGAAGATGTAATCTTTCATATTCAACATTAAATAAGTGATTTTTAAACCAGACTTTGCCCATTACAGGTTGATCAATATCAATCTCCACTCACACACTCGCAAACTTGCCTCTTGACACATCCACTGTCCTCATATCAACTCTAATTAGCTGACCCACTGTTGAGGCCAAAGTGAGGAGAACACTTAATCTCATCATAATACTTAATACCAAGGCTAGGAAAACGAATCCAAACCATAGTTCTTCAATCTTAACATTAGAGGAAATAAAGTTTGGTACCTATGGTCGAACTGCTAAATATTGATCAAAGATCATCTATGATCCCCCATGAATAACCTTTTCACGATCTTTAGATAGATCAAACTCTACCATGAAGAAACCATTCTCTACATCCACTACATCAATACCTCCAAGTGGTCTCCAAATAGTTTTTAAACGACCTTTCATAGTGAACTACTGTAGACTTCCTCAAAAGTTTCACAATAATAGCATCTTTGTATGGAAGCCATAACTCCTATAAAATATTATCATCAATATAGCAACGAGGCTTGAGCTTATTTCCATCTTCCAACTCAATCTTGAAAATATTACTTTGAATGAGATATACTCGGTCTCTTCTTGACAAAAGGCTGTTAAGACCCTAAAAATTTATTACGAAAAGAGACAATAGTATGGCTTAATACTCCTCCACCATTTGGTGGTCTAGGTGGTGAAGTTATTTTTTTAAAAATATTATTATTTTTTAATTTAAGAAAACTAAATAATTGTGAACTTAATTAGCATTCAGTCACCAATAGATATGAATGATAAATTGATTGATTTTTATAATAACTCTTACAAAACCACCTAAAAAGATTTCTAGTTTTAGTTTACAAAACAAGAATCTTTCCCGTGGATGAAAATTAAACTCAATAATTATTCTTCCTCTAGAGTAAAATAAAAGTAAATTAAACATTAATTCCGTCGAAAGACCACGGAACACTAAACATTAACATACGAGTTACGACATTGATTTTCTGTAACGAGAGGCTTCTGAAGAAAAACAAGAAAAAGAAAAAGAGATTGCCCGTTTGTCCTGTTCCAACAATATTTAAGGCTTGGTTTGGGCGTGACAGACAGCGAAAGGGGGCTATTCTCTTCTATTCTAATTCCAGTGTTGTTGTCTTGTGTCTTTGTGAGTGACAGTGTTGCAACGAGCGAACGCACAAAAGCCGAACCCGAACGAAGTGGCTGTGATAGTTGATTGAATTGAATCTCTGGAACAATGGAGGTGGAGCTGGAGCCTCGCGTGAAGGCTCTTCCTTTCAAGGTGAAAGCCATGTCGCGGGAATCGCCGTCGCAGAAAGCGCTTCACGTTCTCGACACCGACCTCCGCACGCACTGGTCCACCGCCACCAACACCAAGGAGTGGATCCTTCTAGAACTCGACGTCAGTCTCTTCCCTCTCTCTCTGTCGTCAATGCCGCTGAACATTTTTTTTTTCCATTTTCATTTTCGTGCATCTTATTATTATTATTATTATTATTATGATTGTAATTATTTTCCTGAGACCTGTTCGTTTTTATAATACTGTGTACTGTCTTGATTGTGGTGAATGATTGTTTCCTTCGGTTGGTTTTTCAACTCTAGGGCTGCTTCAAGACGAAGAGCGTTATTTATTTGTTTGATGCATAAATGAGTGAAAGTAGAAGTTAGGTTTTGCACTTTTGCTCTGTTTGAGTGTTTGTGCTGGGAATAATAATAATAATAATAATAATAATAATAATCGAATTAAATTGAGCATTCTGAATCGAGTTTTTGAGGAATTTTTGTTTTGTTTTTTGGTTTGTTAACTTTTGAACAGTAACTATAGGAATGTAGGGATTTTGGCTAATACTATACTGTTTTAATAGATGGTGAATGATTGTTAACTTTGGTAGGTTTTTCGACTCTAGGGTTGCTTGAAGAGGAAGAACTTTATTTATTTATTTAATTTGATGCATAAATGAGTGAAACTAGAACTTAGGTTTTGCACTTTTACTTTGTTTGAGTGTTTGGCTGTTTGTGCTGGGAGTAATAATAGTTGAAGATAAATTGAGCTTCTGAGTTTTTTTTTTGGGGGGGGGGGGGGTTGCTTAGCTTTTGAGCAAAGGTTTAAAACTGCGGTCACAGTGGTTGCAGTTTTGTTGCGTACTGTGATATTGTGGGAAATTGCGGACAAATGTGGCCAATGTAGCCACAATTGTGGACACCTCAAAACTTTGATGTTGCAGCTGAAATCATGGTCCTGGACCATTTTTTAAAACCTTGCTTTTGAGCAATAGCTATTGGAGCATAGGGATTTTGGTTAATGTTGTGGAGTCGTGATGTTGAGATTTGAAAATGAGAAGGAAGAGTTTATTGCGTTGTGTAGATAGGATTTGATGCAGAGAATGGTTTGTTTGTTGCGAGTTTGTAGGTTTTGTACTGCTCTTTCTGTGTTGGGTCACTTGTGTCTGGTTCAAGTTTGGAAGCAGTTGGGCATTTGTTTGTTCTTGCAGTTGTGTTATTTTGCATCTCTGTGTAATTAAATGCGATGAATGGGTGGGTGGCTGAAGTGGATGAGTCAATTAGTGGCACAGGACTATGTTGGTAATTGAGGGAATGAGATAATATAGTGGAGGGGAAGAAGGAGCGAGAAAAGGGGGGCATTGAGTATTGTGTAATTTCTCCTTCTGGACTTATCTCTTTTCTCTTCTGTTTTTTTCTTCTTCTGTTGAGACTATAGTTTAATGGTCTCTTATACCGGTACACTGAATATACAGTGAATTGAATAATAGTATAATACGAATATGTTTGCCCCATTCTGATACATTTCTGTTTTTTTTCTGCTGTGCTTTAATTGTTTCCTTGTTAGATTGACTGCTGTCATTACATTAAATAGTGGTTACGTTTCTTTGTCGTAGGAGCCTTGCTTGTTATCGCACATACAGATTTATAACAAGTCTGTACTTGAGTGGGAAATTGCGGTTGGCTTACGGTACAAGGTTAGTGGCTGAAACTTGTCAAGCTATGATGATTGGCTTTTAATATTCTTTTTCTCATTTTTTTTATTAATTTATAAAGCTTGTGTGTCGACTGTCAATTCTTTTGGGGACCATTTTTGGCTAGTCAATGGTTTATGTTTAAGCTGCCTTGATTGCATTCACCCCTAGCCCGCCTTAGTTGTAGCCTCTTTGGGGGTTGCCTTAATTGCAGCCTCAAGGGTGGTTTATAGTCCCACATCGACTAGAGATATGACATAAATAGAGCTTATAAAGCTTGGGCAATCCTCACCTTAACAAGCTGGTTTTGTAGAGTTGAATTAGGTCCTAACCCAAATCTAAGAATGTATTGTAAATGTTAAACTGTGTTCCTTCAATTCCTTGTTCTGACAGTGAGGCTATATTGATTAGTTATTCCTCTGCAATTAGATATGGCTTATTTATGCTTTTAATTATGCATTTTCCAAGATGAATAACACCATGGTCTGTGCTTTACTGATTCTTATTTGCTTCCCAGCCAGAGACATTTCAGAAAGTTCGCCCACGTTGTGAAGCACCTAGACGTGACATGATCTACCCTACAAATTACACTCCATGCCGATATGTGAGGATATCTTGTTTGCGTGGAAATCCCATTGCCATTTTCTTTGTTCAGGTATATTATAATAGTTTTACCGTTTCTGCTCTTCATCATTTGTTATTATTCTAGAATCTCGAGTTAAATTCTATAGAGTTGTTAGATATTTAGGCCATTTGGTTAATTAGGTAGTAGGATGCTTATTTTTTAGCAGCATTAAACTTCTTGATAAGAGTCTGGATGCTACATATCCAATTTTTTCAATGTTTACTTTTATATTTCTTAATTTGGTGTATTGTTTGAATGAAGTCATGCTATTCTTAGAAGGTATAGAAATGTTATTTTGTGTTGTTTGGTAAAGGGATGTCTAGTCTACATTCTTTTGCTGGTCTGTTTGTCCTTCTTTTGGAATAACAGAAGAAACTCCTTAAGCAGAGGGAGGAAGAATGCAGAGACTAATGCATCATACATAGAGAAAACTACTAAACAAGCATGTTCAATAGGGACCTTGTCAAATACTACAAAGAGCAGCCTACAAACTGCACTGCCATAATACTTTACTGATTCTCTGTTCTTTGACCGAAGCTTTTGAGCTTATGATTAAGAGGGGCCTTGTCTAAGTAATTTGTTATTTAAAAATAATGCCTTTACTGCTCAATCAATTGCTATAGTGTCTTCCGTCAGAAACAAACTCATTATTGTACTAGTTATTGCTTTAGGCATGACATGATGCTCTATTTTGGTTACTCTTAGTCTTAGTCTCGGTGATGGACTCTTATCAAGCTTGGGGAGTACACTTGGGTGGGATTGACTCTTTTGTTGAGATCTTTCCTTTACTCTACATCTTTCTACCTTGTATAATTCCCTAACCAATCACGTCTTTTCTACTAAGGGTCATCATTTAAATTGGAATTTAACTTCAGCAGAAACTTATGTGATACAAATAATTTACAATCCCTTATGCTTGTATTTTAGCATATTTGCTTATCTGCAAGTCCTGACAAAAAGTATGGAATTGATTCTTCTGGCTCTTTTCTTGTAAATCCCTCTTCCTGTTTGTTACCTAATCTAATAACTGAGAAAGATTCATTCTTGACAAATCTTTCTGTAATTTTAAAGCTCCCTCTATGATCAAGTGCTTTGTCTGGATGGCAATTCTTAACAGGATTATATCAAATGATTTAGTACTGCTTTGTGTACATCATGCCACTTCTTTACTTAACATGTCAATTAACATGTGTGTCACATTCAATTGAAGTTTAGAAAATGGTGAAATACCTATTTCTGTATTCCAGTCAGCAACCTTTTGTGTTTTTCATTAGCACTGGGTGTGTGAGAGCTCTTTAGAGCAGTTTCTGACAGTTTGGTTCAAAGGTTTGGCAAGAATAAGGAGGTGAAAATTTTGCCAGTGTGCTGGAGGAATCACATGCATCTTTAAGGGTGTGCCCTTAATCAGACGATGTTCTGTTCTTACTCTCTCTTTGTTGTTTTCCTTCAAGTCTTTTTACGGGTACAGTCATTCCATGGGTATGGTCATTAAGATGAAGAGAAGAAAATTACAGAAAATTTGGAGGATAAGGGATTCTCCTTAGCATAAGGGAAAAGATGAAAGAAAAAGAAAACATCAATAGAGCAGTGAAGCCCTCCGAACACCTGCTCCAAGCTTGGAGGTCATGTCTAAGATTCACCAAATAGACTAAAAATGCTTATTCTTTCAGAAAAGAGTGTGTGTGTGTGTGTGTATGTATGTTTATTCTTTTAAGTGGTATGCTATGTTGTATTATTGTATTTTCTGTTCACATCATTAGCTTCTCTTTGTGAAATTTCTGTTACTTCTTATGTAGAAAATTGATTGCATAAAATAATAAGTAGAAAATTAGTTGGGGAGAGGGAGGAAAATGTATAAGACACAAAACCAGCACCTGGAGAATATAAACTGAAAAGATAACTGTTTTGAAGCTAATCTATGCAAAGTTGCACCCCTCCAAAGATTTTCTGTTGACATGCACAGAAAATTCCATGAGTATTTTCTTGAAAATGTCTTGTAATCTATCCTGTCCCACAAATAGAAACAGTGTAACCAAAAGCCTTCTCAGAAAATACATCTTGGCAAAGTTTTGAGCTTTTTGCTACTTCAAAGCACCTGTCATACTGACCTTCTGCATTGAGATGAAGTTCACGTTATGTACAGTGCTTTTATTAAGCATGGTTTATTTCAGGGGATCAGTATTTTGGATGTGCAAAGATATTGGACAACTCTTCTACATTGATTAGTTTTTTAGGACTTATGTTTCTTTGTCTGTGTTGGTTTTTTTATCTACTCTGAGAATTCTGTATCCTCCATCCTTCTGTGCTTCTGTTTTAACACAACTTACTTTTATGGAAAAAAAGTTTCATTTGGTTTCGCTTGTTGTTGCTGAACTTGTTTTTACCACCCGTCTTTTGCAGCTAATAGGAGTTTCTGTGGCTGGTCTTGAACCTGAATTTCAACCGGTTGTAAATTACTTGCTACCTCATATTCTATCTCACAAACAGGATCCTCATGATATTCATCTCCAGGTGGATTACGTATTTGCTGCCATCAACATGTTTATTATGTAGTTTATTTAGTCTATTTTATTCTTTCCTTTCTGATATTTCATAGTTTATAGTTGTTGCAAGACATGACAAGTCGGTTGCTTGTATTTCTTCCACAACTAGAGGTAAACCCAAGCATTTTTAGTTTCATGACTTTATTCATAATTCCAACTTTTTTCTTCTGTTTTTCCATATTTCTATTAGGTTGGTTATTCACCATTGTATGTAAAACTGCAGACAGACCTTTCAAGCTTTCCAGATAGTCCTGAATCTAACCTCCGATTTCTTGCCATGCTTGCTGGTCCTCTTTATCCTATTCTTCATGTGGTGAATGAAAGGTTAGTTTGCTTTTTTATATCTAATTCACCGGACAATTATTTTTCCCTAACTGGAAATTGTATTTGGTTTGGTTTCTTTGTTAATATTTCTGGATCTTGGTTTGCTATTCTTAATGAATGACATTTACATGTGAACCTATAAAGCTATTTTTTATAAAGCTGCCCCCCCCCGCCCCCCCTCTCCTTATTATGGACTTCATAAGAATTTGTGAGAAATAATAGGAAGAAACACCGATAAATATTGAGAAATCAAGCTCTAATAGCTAATTTGAATGAAAGATAGAAAATGTCAAGGAAGATAATAAGATATTGCAAATTATTGATTCGAATGTCTCTGTACCATGCTCTGAAAAAATCAAAAATGCAAGGGTGATTAGGACAGGAAAGTGTGATGTTATAATGTATGGTCTATGATGTTGCATATTGTATGTGATTTTGCTCATATTTGAATCTCTGCAATTATAAGTGATTAATTCCAACAATTTCAAGTCGTGACATTGTTGTAGATTTCAAATGGCATGCCCTCATATTGTAGAGATGCATAAGCACTATATTCTGCTTCTTGTCATACATTGTAAAATTTAATGAGTTTTCAGTTTGAAAAGTAAGCTATTTGATTTCGGGCTGCAGAGTGCCAAAAGAGCTAAAATTATATAGCAGAAATGCAAAAATTAAGGCAGATGAGGAACATAATAGAAAATATCAGATTAGGAATGAATGTGTTTGGTAGGAAGTTGGAGTAGCATTGATTGAGGGTGAGGCAAAGACTTGTTTTGTAGTGGTTTGGTCACACAAGAAGACCCACAAAGGCCAGTGGGACAAGTGGATCCAAAGGAAGATAGTCCAGTACTTCAATTCAAATGGGCAGAGTGAGACCACAGAAAGTTTTAGGAGAAACCTTTTAAAGAGGCCATGGTCGTAATGGTTTTATTGATAATATGGTTTTTGAAAGAATTCAATGCTGTTAATTGATCCATGTAGCCTACTCTACATATAGGATTTGGCATGGTTGACTGGTTGTTGCATTCGTTTTGGAAACTAATTCATGTGGTTCTTGGTTGAAAATTGGCATGGATTCCTTTGCTAAGCCCAATAAGCATAAGTCATTTGAAGCTCTTCAAGTACACATCTTATTTATCTGTGTGTGCGTGTGCATACATAGTCTATTTTGTTATTCATTATTTCTCTAGCACAAAGAATTTGTGTATTTACAGGACAACTTCAAAGCCTTCAGGCAATATTACTGATCTTGATGTCTCCAAAAGTAGTCAACTGTCACCAACCCTAACCGTTTCCTCTAACTTTGAGGTACCTTCCCCTACCCGTTATTGCTCTGGTATCTTGTCATTTTGCCTTATTGATATTATGATTATTATTTGTGCTACGACATGGTTTTCCATACTTTGATTTTCACAGGATAAGTTTGTCTGTTCCATACTCAATTTGCATTTTTGCTTGGTCACCTCAAATCTTGCTTTCTTTGACTTGTCCAGGTCCATTTTTTTTTCTTTAAAGTCTTGATAAGAAAAAGTAATTTAATTAGAGAAATAAAATACAGGAGCAGAGGGTACAATATTCTCCTGAAGTAGCTACCTAATAATAAAAACGAGAAAAAAAAAAAAAAAACCACTGAAAGTCAGTAAGCTTACGATCGTTGTAATATGACAAAGAAACCTACTTCAACGAGCCACTAACTAATCACCTCAAAGAAGCTATGGATGCCACTTCATCACACTGAAATGGTAACTACTAGAACTTCTTGAAAATTGTGACATTTCTCATCAGCCATAGAACTTCTTGAAAATTGTGACATTTCCACTTGAAAGAGCAATTGAGACTCGAGATCAATCTATGACTAGTTAATTCATAGGAAACATTAAGTATAGGATTAATCACACATTAGAAAAACAATAAATAGAGTCAAATTCAGATCCAAGTACAAATCAAATCAGAGCAAGATCCACCAATCCCCTAAGTAAGGGAGATTTAGACATTTATGCTTTGTTTGGTACAATGGAGAGGAGAGGAGAAGAGAAGAAATTTTTGAATTTTTAAAATATAGGTAGTTTGGTTGAGTAGAAATCGGTGGAAAATTTTTAAAAATTTTGTGGGTCCCACTATTTATTTCCACTTTATTTTTCACTTATTTTTATTTACCTTTTTATCTCTCTCCTATTTCTCATCTACTTCTTTCCTACTAAACAACTTAAAATTTCAAATTAATTCTTATCTATTTCTCATCTCTTAACTTATTTCTTACCTATTTCTTTCCTATCTACTTCTCTCCTCTCTATTTCTCTCCTCTCTACCAAACAAAGGCTTAGTTACACATGATAGGAATTAAAACAAAAACTTAAAAACTGGGAATGAAGAGAAAACTGTGTATTGATGAGAATTGGGAGGATAGACTCCTTCCTTCCAAATGAGAGGTCTCCTTCCTAGCTCCGATTAACCCTAGAAGTCATTTCCTTTTAGGTCTCCAAAGGTCCAAAAGTGCCTTCATAAAGCCGTGTCTATTTGTATCTGAAAATTAACCGTCAGCACTGTAGCACCAGCTTCCCAGCGCATCAGTGTATACATATCCAAAATCATCCAATTAAAGTCAAAGCTTCCGTGCTTAATCTTTTTAAGTATGACATTAAGTGATTCCTTACAAGTTACAGTATATACGGGGAGGAGGAAGGTATTGTTAAGGGTATTTTTTCTCAGTTGATACTGGACAGACAATTTAAAATTTTTAACTTCAGTTATTTTAACTTCTGAAATCCCATCCATATTCTTTGTCTCTTCTGCTTGCTTTATATTACTTTTCCTGTATTATCGTTAAGTGATGGCCATTCCACGTGTATGACCCCTCTGTCCACGAACCTTTTTATTTCGTTTTTCATGCAGCCAAGGAGATCACGAAGTGCATCACCTTTAATTTTATCTGCGTACCGTGCCATAGTTTTTAGGCCAGATGCAATTTTGTGCTTCTGAGAAAGGCATATAAAGATTCTGATCTGGGCTCTGTTTGTAGAATGGTATTTATCTATCTCCTTTTTAGTTGTTTATATATATATATATAAAATCTGCTCAACACCATCTACAGTACTTCCGCCAGAAACATTCTACTTTTTTTTTGTTGCTTTTTTATCTATAATATCCTGTCAACATTTCCTTTCATGTTTCTCATATATATACATATATAATGAACATAATATTATTGTAATATTATAATTATAATATAATAAATATTATTATAAATTATCTATGGCCAATAATAATATTAAAATAATTATAAAAACAAACATTTCATTGTTATATATGAATAATATTTTGTTATAATTATATTGTCTTTATTTATCTAAAATAATACTGTTATTATTTTATTCACAATCATTATATTATTTTTATTTTATTTTTATATGTTGTTAAAATTTAAAGTACATAATATGAATCATTCTTTTATAAGGGTAGATAAATATAATTTATGTATTTAATATTTTTTTATTTTGTAATTATCATAATATAAAAATAATGTCAACTAAGACTCTCGATAACTTTAAGATACAAAAAAAGTTATTTTTTATTTTTTAAAAGATATTTTATACCTTAAATTTTAAAAGAAAATATTGATGTTATATAAATGTTTAGGAGACTAAATAAATAATTTAATTTTTTAAAATAAATTATAAAACTTTATTTATTAAAATATATAATCTATATTCTATATTATAATAAAATGTGTACAATTTCTACTACAGTATTCTCGCACACTTTCACTACTTTTTTTGTTTCAACTTTTATATATATATGTTATTTTTTATTATCAAACTATTATAATATTATATAATCCTATATTGCTATAAAAATATCATTTTTTTATTATTACCTACATAAAATATTTTATTACGTTATTTCTTATAATAAACATAAAAAAGTATAATATAAATTTTTTTATACCTTAAACTAATTTAATACTTTTAACTCTATTAAGACTAATTATGAATTGATTCATCCAAAGATTCACTTAAGATTAATTTGATATATTAATTTTTTTTGAGATATTAGATAAGTCTCTGAAATTAATACTTTCGTAATTTTTAAAACTTATTTGATATATTGCAAATCTTTGAATAATAATAAAATTGATGTTAAATAATTGTCTAAGAAACTAAATAAGTAGTATAGTTTTTTTTAATAAATTATAATATTCAATTTTTTAATGCATAATAATATGAATAATATCAATCTAATTATTATCGTAATTAATAAACTTCAAATAATTAAATTATAAAAACAAAAAAATGTATAATTTGAATGATATTAACTTCTTTAATATTATAATAAAAAAATTTAAATAATTAATATAAAAAATAAAAAAATAAGCTGTGCATTACATGGATCCATAATCTTGTTTAAATAAATTCTCTTTTTTACTTTTGACCAAAAAGTGAAATATCTATCTTTTTCTTTTTGTATCTGTACTCAATCCATTGTTGCTATTGTGTTCTTCTGGTATATATTTGCCTTTATTTCAGGCATCTAGAATTATGCAGAAGCTCATAAATCCCGATACTGAGAAAGATGTATCAAACCCCCAAGATGAAGTAACATCTCTTTTGGATGATAAATCAAATTCGGAACTGTCTAGTCCTTTCACTTTAGTTGATTATTCAAACCTGTTGGGTGAGGAGTTCCAGATGCCAGATGAGCAGTGGGATTGCAGCTATCTTAATATATTAGATATGGGGGCAGTGGAAGAAGGGATCTTACATGTTCTTTATTCTTGTGCATCACAGGTTCCTTTCAATAAAATGATATATAATTTCTTGGTGCCGATTATATTGTCAAAATTTGCAGTATTTTGTGTACATGTTTAACACACTGTAGTTTACAGCCTGTTCTTTGCAGCAAGTTGGCAGAGAGATCTTCGGACTTTTATGCTGCAATGCCGCTTGTACAAGCTCTGCTGCCAGGTTAAGTGTTACTAATAAGTTGTGCTTGGGTTTAGTAACGTTCATAGCATAATGAAGCCATTCTGGCATCATTCTGAAATACTGAATTTTGAAATGGAAATTTTGCAGTCACCTTTGTACGGTTGTGCCCCTATCTGGGGGAAGCAAATACTAGTTTGGCTTAATTGCACTTTTAGTCTATATATTTTAGCCTAAGCACGATCTTGGTTCCTAGTTCTAATTGCTCACATTTAGTCTTTGTAGTTTCTCAATTGTTAAAATTAAGTCCCTCACCTCAAAGTTTGTCCAATATTTAGCAGAAATGTCAGGAGGTGTGATGTGAGTCATGTGACATTGATTTGTATAGATTATTATAGGCAAAATATGTACAATATCTAAATAAAAATCAAAAACAAAATGTTAAAATGTCATAAATGCCTTGGCTTGTTTTTCTTATTTTTATTTAAATATTTATGTATTTTTTCCCTTTGTTAATCTATAGAAATCAATGTCATGTTACACCTCTGTTACATCTCCATTAATTGTTGAACATCTTGGAAATAGTAAAGTAGTACTTGTTCGGTGCTGTTGCTTTGCTACCTGTCATGTCCCATGGCTGTTTGGCTCCTTTTTTGGCTTCATTTTACTGTCATAACATTAAGGGGGAGAAAGGTGAAAGGTGTCCGGCTCCATGTCTTTTCCAATGAATGAAGTCTGGCCCTGCAGCTTTCCCAGTCACAGTGGCCCCAATTTGTTCTAGTCATAGCATGGCCACGGTATTTCCAATATCTCCAGCAGCATCTACTTCCATTTGTGTCAATCTCTAGCTGTGTCAAATGTCCAACTACGTCAACTTCCAGCAGTGTCAATCTCCAGCTATTGTTAGAGAGTTCATTGGTCCTTGTCTGATCTGATCCATAGTTATCAGTCACACACAATAGTGCCACAATCGTGGTGGAGCGGCCCTGGCACTCCTCCAAGGGCAGTCGTGCCCTCGCCTGGCTGTCGTGCACATTTTGCGGCGAATAGCAGGCGCTTTTCAGAGGAGGCATCAAATCTTCGTGTTTCTTGTCAATCTCTTGTTTTTTTTGCCATGGAGCACCTGCGCCTTCGTCTTGCTTCTGTTTTGCACTTCTGCAACATCTTCGTGCTTCCTCACTCTCGTCAACATCTGTTGTGCAACTTCCGATGAGGCAAAATGGTTGAGTGAGGAGGTGGCCCCTGATTTTTCTAAGGAGGTTTCCTAACAGATATGCAGATTGCAGAGGAATGGAGTAGCTTTGTTCCATTGATGATTTCCCCTTTTCTGCATTCTGTATTTCTGCCTTTTCTGTTTTGTAGGTTCTCTTATTCTTCAAATTCCTTATAATTTCTTCTCTTGGTCTTAATGAATTCCTTCTTTTATTAAAACAATGACATAAAAAGAAAAAGAAAATAATGCCTAGCATAGAGTAATATCATGGTAATGTAGAAAACTGGTAAAAGATGGATGGAGGAGTGGGGAGACCTAGAATATTGTTTGTCTTTCGACAAACTGGTATATCCCTTCTAAACCATAAATTATATTTCCAGTTTTGTAATTCAATGGTATGGCAACCTCAATTTCTGTTGTTTCACATTTTGGTATCAAAGATATAATTTAAGAAAGTGAGAGATTATTCTCCTTCTTAATTAATTTAGTTCTTATCATAGATGAAAATTGCACTTTCCTAAATCAGTTGTTTGGTAACATAAACATAAAATTGTTTTGCATTTTGACATCAAAGATCACATTTGGGAATGTGGGGGATTTATGATATTTCTAAATAAAGCTTTGTGAAAATAAATGTGCTGATCTGTTCCACTCTCATGTTATTATTTTATTGATATATTGTATTACCTATAAGAGAATTTGATCATTTTCCTATAAATTTTTAATTAAAATATTATTTAAGGAGAAATTTAATTTGTACTTGGAACAAATTTTAGTATCTTGAGTTTTCTTTATTAAAAGTTTGTCATAGTTATTACAATTGCTTTTATAAACCTGCTTTAGTCAATGTTTGGTTTTCACTTTGTTGGAATTTTTGTAGCTCTACGCCCATGGGTGAGCAATTCTTTTGATTTTGTTGATGATACATTTTCTCAGTGGAAGCAACCTATTGTACAACAGGCCTTATCTCAGGTTATTTCAAAGGCTTTTATAGACCCAACTGGCTAGATATTTTATTGTGTTCTTTGTGGCGTCTTAAACTGTTCTCTTGATTATGTGTATTATATGTGCAGATTGTTGCTACAGCAACATCAGCCACGTATCGTTCGCTTGTTCATGCTTGTGCTGGTTATCTGTCTTCATACTCACCATCTCATGTTAGTCAACCAACTATTTCTTAATTTTAAACTAGAATCTTATTGTCTTTTTTCATGTATACTGTGGTCTTCTGTTTGATTTGGAGCTATATAATTGTATTTTATCTTTTGTCAACTATTTGCTTGCTTTTATTCTCTGATATTCTGGTGTAGAAACAGTTATTATAGGTTGGATTAAGTTTCTATTGATAAAAGAAAAAAAGATCATTAAGATGAAGATAAGCAAACTACAACAAAGAAAAAAAAAAAAAAACCCACAAAAGCCACAAAGAAAAAGAAAATATAGTAAAGCAAAGCTGCACAATCCCTCTTTGTAATGTATTTGTTAAGGAAACACCCTTAAATAGACTATTGGCTTTACACCACACTGAAGCCAATCACCTAATCTTATATCAAATCAGCTTCTGTTTTAATGAAATGTTTTTAAAACCATCAATAGTAGCATCTTGTAAAAATTGCCAATATTTGCTTTGAAGTTTCAGTTTTGTGAATGAGAAATTTGAGGTTTTATTTATGAAGTTGTTAGCATTTTTCTGCAATAAGTTGTGTAGTAAAGATTGCTAGTGTAACTTATAAAATGGATGGAAGTAGTTGCACATCCATTGTAATATTGACAAATTAAAACTGTAGATATACCTACTAAGCTGAATTTCAGGTTCTACATGAAATAATTTACTCTATTCTGTGTCAGCAACTGATTTGACCTTAACTTTTGTATAGGCTAGGGCTGCATGTGTACTGGTTGATCTGTGTTCTGGTGTGCTGGCACCGTGGATGACTCAAGTGATTGCAAAGGTATGCTAGAAGCTGATTCATTGTTTCTTTTTCTTTTTCTTGTTTTGCTAAACATTAATGTAAATAGAGATTTTGATTTAACAAGTGGCTAGTTATGAAGTTACTTAAAATTCTTTTATATCCAAATTGATGTAGAAGGCAGATTGAAATGAATGGACTTTTGTCAAGTTGTTAACTGTTTTTCAAATATTATTTGATTCCTCATCTATGGGCCTCTTTTTGCACAGGTTGATCTTGCTCTGGAGCTTTTGGAGGATCTTTTGGGCATAATCCAAGTATGTTTGTCATTCTTGCTTACTTCATGCATTTCACAAACACTGATCATTATTTCTGCTCAGCTTATTGGAACACAATGTTTTCTGATCATAAGTAACATGTGAACTTCCATCTTTATGCACACTTCTCTTGCATAGTACTTTCATACTACTTGTGGCTATTAGCACACAACCTTTTGCACTGTGCATTTGTTGAATGATTTAGGTTGCAATGCTAGAAAGTTGGTTCAATACTTCCATCATTCTCTGGTTTCTTATTATTCTGTTCTACCAAGCTTCTTCTTATGGCTTCAAGTTAAGACACTGTTATGTCTGTCAGGATGCTCACAATTCACTTGTTCGTGCTCGTGCTGCCTTGAAATATATTGTGCTAGCTTTGTCTGGGCATATGGATGACATACTAGGAAAATATAAGGTACTTAACTTATTCCAAATGAGAGTAAGAATTATTGCCTTTTCCCCTCCTTTCTTCTCTTTCTTGTCATATTGATACATTGTGCTTGAGCTTAGAGATTGGAAGCTTCAGTGCCAAATTAATGTACTATTTATATGAAGAAGCAGACCTTAGATGATGTTTTTGTGAGATGTCATTCTCATTTGTTTTCTTTTTCTGTCTTTTTCTTAACTTTTTCCTTGAAAACTCCCACCCCTATTAATATTAATACTCTAACTAAGAAATAATCCTAAGTAAATGAGGAAACAAGTCACAAAATAATCCTAAGTGAATGAAGAAAATACCGAGAAATAATCATAAATAAATGAGGAAACAATTCACAAAATAATTCTAGGTAATTGAAGAAATAAGTTGCAAAATATTAGGAAAAAAAAGGAAAATAAGAAATAATCCTAAGCAAGGTTGTCAAATTTGAGAGTTTATGTACACTTGTGAAGGCTCCGTAAACTTGACTTGTAAAGTCAACTCGTAAACTCGTAAGAGTTTACTTAATATATAAAAATATATTCAAACACGGAAACACCTATAAATAACATAATAATTCAACATTTCAACTCCATAATTAAGCATAATAGCAAACTATAATAATAAAGTTAGTATGTAACAAAGTTTAGAAGTACATTACTACTACATAACATCAAAAACTACACCAAATCTTGCATAAATTCATACCAAGCATAAGTCTTAAGATGATAGCATTTAAAAAACTAAAAAAGGACTAATGTCTTTAAATCTTCATATCCAATCCTCTAATAACATCATCTCCAAAATCACCACCACCATCACCATCTCCATCATCATCAAGCTCTTCCTCAAATGAAGAATGCTCATCAGCAACATTGGCATCCAAAACCAAATTATCAAGATCAAAAGCATCCAAAGTTGGATCACTTGAACTTCCTCCAACAAATTCAACATTGGTACCATCACTTTCAGCTTGAGGTTGCTCAACCTAAACATTGTCTTCATCAACATTATCACCCTCTTCCGTTATCCATTCATTATTAGATTCAATATCATCAAAAGCAAGAGCAACAATTTTTCTTATTTGTCTACTCTTCAACTAAAAGTTGTACATCACATAAACTAAATCATTCATTTTTTTCTGATGCAAGCAGTTTCTCCTCTTTGTATGAACCTAGAAAATAACACATAAAAAACAATTGTGTTTATATGATTATCTAAAGACTAAACTAAACAAAGAAAATTAAAAAAAAGTAAAACACAAATAAAGTCATGAACTTCAATTACCATTTCAAATGAGCTCCAATTACACTCACATCCAGAAGAGCTACAAGTCAAGCTTAGAACATGAATAGCAAACCTCTTCAATTTTGGACATCCATCCCCAAACATCTCCCACCATTTTGCAGATTGCATAGTTTTCATACAGGCCTTTGCATTATCCATAGAAAAGAGACCTTTAGCAAAATGAAAAACAAGAAGCTGCATACTAATTTTATTCCTTTCCGTAACATCCTTTACCAATCTTTTCATGCAAGTATACAACCCTTCTTTCACCTCAGAATCATCATTTCTAAAATTGGGTTCATAATGCAAGTGGGGATTAAGATAATATGCAGCTACATGTAAAGGCCTATGAAGCTGGTTCTCCCACTTCTCATCAATAATTTTCCACATAGGTTCATAGCTACACAAATACCAAATTTGCTACATTAGAAATAGACTAGTTATATAGATAAGTAAATTAAATTTTAAATGAGTCAAAGTTTGGAAATTTTACCTTTTCTTAACATTATTAAAGTTGCTTCTAGTATTTTCTTTTGCACAATCCATCTCCTCATATATGAAACCCATGGCGGGTTTTACATCAGAATCCACCAGTTGAAGGACCGCCATAAGAGGGGCAGCAGCTTTAAGACATATGGTTACATTCTTCCAAAACTGACTATCTAAAATTGCATTTTCTATTTTTCTTCCCTCCTGTGAAGTTCAAACTTACTATTTTTCCACTCTTTAGAACTGAACATACTCATCAGTGATGCTTTTATTTCATGGAGACAAGCTAAAGTCAAATAAGCCGTGACAAATTTAGTCATACCAGGCCTAATCAAGTCTCTCCCTTTTGTGAACTTCTTTAGCATACTAATGAGCATTGTTCTACCATATATGTAGGTGGTAATCCTCCTTCCCTTCTTTATAGTAACTTGATGAACCTTCAAATGTTTCTCAAAATCCCCAAATATCAAATCAATGCAATGGGTGGCACAGGGGGTCCAATACAAATTTTTCTGTGTTTGCATCAACAATTCTTTGACTGCTTTGAAATTTGCAACATTATCAGTAACCACCTGGATAACATTCTCCTCCCCAACAAATGTAACAACATCATTTAACATCTTAAAAATTTTATCAGTTGTTTTTCAGATGTCTGAAGTATCCAATGAACTTTATCAATTCTTCTCTTCAATGATTCCTCTTTAGCCTCTGCAATAACTTTCATCATTAGTATTTTAATTTAATCTGGCACTGTAGCACAGGACTCATAATCTTCTCTAGTCCTAACAAGATGATGCTTGAATCTAAAAATTCCTTCGCTCACAATCTTTGAACAATAATTACATTTCACTTTCCTACCATTGCCCTGAACATCAAACCCATGTTTCCACCCAATATCTGACCTATTCCCAGGAGCATTTTTACTTCTAGTTTTAGCAACCGAGAAGGCACCCATAGCTGTATTGCCATCAGATTGATTTGATCCACTTCCAGACATTATAAATTGGTTGTACACTGATATCAAACACTATAACAAAACAAATATTAACAAATAAAAATACAAAACAAGTATAACGAAGTTCAGCATAGCCAATTCGTCAAAATACTCAAAACTAAGTTCACCACAATTAGTTGATTCAATGCGGTCAAAATCAATATACAGGAGCAATTTAGTAGTCACAAATCATTGTGGGGATTGGGGAAGATCGAACTAGAAATAGGGTACAGAAGCAAGACAAAGCTTCACCTGAATGGAGCTTCCATAGAGTATGGAGATTAGAGCTGAAACGAAGACATCGGACGCGACCAACGAAGAAGCGAAATGGACGGGAAGCAAAATTGTGAACCTCAGCGTTGCCGTCTTTAGATCGGAGGGGAACGACACAAAACACAATCAAGAACAAGCAAATCGTCGAGGTCCGAGGGATTTGCGAATAGAAAGAATGAGAGGGATGAGCCATGAGCGTCAGTCGTCTTCAGATCGGAGGGGAACGATGCAAAATGCGAATAGAGAAGAGTAGAAATGAACTAGGTCACGGGGGTCTTCCAAGCTCGTCTTCAGATTGAAGCAAAACGCCCAAAACGAAAGTCGTTTTGGCTTTTTTTTTTCACCCTAGCGAACTCGTGGTCTCGCCTGCAAACTCGCGATTTTGAGCAAGTTCACATGAGTTTGCTCAAGTTCACACGAGCCTACTTAGAAACGATTTTGCTTGCGAGTTAAACCGGTTGGGGGTTGCGGACTTGTAAACTCATCCGATTCTATGAGTTAATTTGCGATTTTGATAACCATGATCCTAAGTAAATGAGGAAGATATTAAAAAATATGAAAACTAAGAAATAATCTTGAGTAAATGAGGAAATGAGTCACAAAAAAATTAGAAAATTTGGAAACTAAGGACTAATCTCAAGTGATAATTTCTTTGATACTAGATTTGATATTAATTTTTTATTTATTATTTATTTTTTATTATTACTATTATATATTTTTATATCTTTCTATTCACTTAGTAGTCGGACAAAATTATGTGTTCACACTGTTCACCACCCATGTCTTTCTGTTTGTATTCCTTTACTTTTGTGGTACCCACAAGCTCTTGGATGGAGATCTGATACCAGTTGATAAAACTGGAATCATAAAAAATAATCACAGCAAGGACAACTTTGTTTCTTTATTACAAGACATACTCAAATGGGAAAAATAGAGTACAATACAATTTCCTTGAAATTTTGAGAGCTTCAGGTCTCTCCCAATTTTGTTATTTTTCTCTTCCCTTAATCTCTCCCTTCTACTATTTAAAGTGTTTAACTAACAATAGGCTAACTACCTACCTACCCATAGTTAGTTAACTTTTGGACCTTTCTTAGTATGCCTTGCATAAACCTATATGATTGGGGGTCTCTACCTATCACTTTTAAGTAGCCCTAAACCTGTGAAATCCGTTGCCTTTGTTTTTCTCCCATCACAAGGGGATGAATCATTAGCTTTGGAGTTTCTTATGCAGGTTGGGTGAGGCTATGTATTTAAATAGGAATTTTGTAATGGATTTGAGTATATGCTTGGCTGTAGGCCTACAGCTTATGATCCTAGCAATGAAAATGGGGGATGGGAAGGATTTTCAAGATGTTTTGATTTGGAGCATTAGAAGGTGTTTTGAATGTGGACAAGTGATGGTTATGTACAAGGACTTGTTTAAATTCTTTTTTTTTCATATAGGGACCAAAATGAAAAAAATGTGTTATATATGGGGACCATAATGAAAAAATGTAAAACAAAATTACATGATAGAAATCACGTTAGCCACGTCAAACTTTCTCTTGCGGGTCATAATGTGAGATAATAGTAGGAACCATATCAAAAACATTTTTTTGTGAAAGGACTTGTTTACAAACACTTTTCATGTAGGGACCAAATCTAGAAAAGGGCTTCATGTTGGGACCAGAAAGGTATTTAAACCTTATATATTTTCTTAGAATTTGGGCTGTGGGCTTACTCAACCCCACAAAACTAGCTTGTAAGTAAGGATTGCCCAAGCTTTATAAGCCTTATTTAAGCCATATCTTTAGTTGATGTGTAACTAAACCACCACCCTTGAGGCTGCAATTAAGGCAGCCCCCAAAGAGGCCGTAGGTAAGGCGAACTTGGGGTGATTGCAATTAAGGCGGCTTTCCAACACTACCCTTCACGCCCAAGGTTATCGACCTGGAGCGTGGCAAATGCAGGTGGCCAAACAAAGGATCTAGGATAGACTTTGATACCATCTTAGAATTTGGGCTACAAGCCTAACTCCACAAAACCGGCTTGTAAGGTAAAGACTCTCCAAGCTTTATAAGCGCTATTTAAGCCATTTTCTAGTCGATGTAGGACTAACCATCACCCTTGAGGCTGTAATTAAGGCAGCCCCCAAAGAGGCGACAGCTAAGGGAGGTTAGGGGTGACCACAATTAAGGCGGCTTTCCAACATATTTAACTTAACACACCACCTCTTGCTAGATCCCGTTGGATTTGAAGTGTGGTGAATGTACTTGCCCACTTTACTAACAATTGCCTTATCCCACTAGATGAAGTCAACTACATGGATCACACGACGCTATTATGCTCGATATAAATCCAAATTCTTGGGGATATTATTCATCATAAGATTCTATGTAATAATTTCCTCCAATGTCCTTGATCTCCTTCTGCCCCACTTCACAAGGTTAAAAACAATGCAATCTCTTGTCACCGGTGCCTCCAAGGCCTTCTTTCCACATGTCCAAACCATCTTGGCTGATTTTTTGTCATCTTTGCCTCGATAGATATCATAACAATATCTTCTCGTATACAATCATTTTATATCTATGATTTCTTGTGTGGCTACACATTCATCTTAACATACTCATTTCTACTACAGTGCTCTTTCCTCTTTTTTCTCTTCTTGTCCCTTTAAAGCTGTAGAATATAGTTGGTCATATAATATTATGTAAAACTTTGACCTTGTGCTAAAATTTTATTTCACTATAAACGATGGGACCAACATGAATCAAATTGTTGACCACATGTTCATAAAAGTCTTGATTCCTTTTTTCATTTGTTGAATGAATAAAGAAAGCTTTGAAACTTGTTAAAGACATAAATCAACTCAAGATTGAACTGTTAGTTGGAAGCCCTGTTTATATATTTAGCAGATTACTACGGGTGTAATATTTGGTACTACTATTCTTTTAGTATAATATATTTAGTCATCTAAGTTGGAAACAAATTGAAAATGTTTTTTTATTGTATCACACGAGATGGATGGTAGGGAAGTGACAAGCCTAGATTGGGTAATTGTGGATAATCATGTCTCATACTGAAGATATTACTTGAATAGATATTTAGCTTGTATCAATAAGATAAAGAACATGTAGTTGATAGGGAAATGGGTTGGAAGGAGACTGTAAATATTTTATCATCTATAATTTTATAAACTAGATAATGGTATATTAAGAAAAATAAATTTCCACAAATGCAGGGGATCTCAGTCCTACCCTTTTTGGAGAAATGAGATTTCATAAATTGGTGGAATAGGATTCTTACCAAATATTTTTCCAATAACATAGGAGGGTGACATTCCATTCCTTCAGTGAAAACTACACTTGCACATTTAAACTGTTGAAGGGTAATAAGGATGTAGGGGAATTTTATCTGATACTTGGATGTATATTTCATTATATAACTCCGAATGTCTACGATTCTTTAACCAAGCTATCACTTAATAGATTGTACATAATAAGGTGTTTATATGTAATTTTCAATAAAATAACTTGAGAGTTATGTAAGGGGTATATACATCTCATTGGTAAATAAATCTTGCCTTGTTTTATTTCATTCTCTCTACATTATGTTTGTTGAAAATCAAGATTCAATATTCTGTATTTATTGCAGTTTATAGTCATGTAGTCTCTGATTTAGGAGAAACTGAATATCCTCTATTTATGTATAATTAATGTAATAAGCCTATATAATTTCATATCTGTTGTGTATTCAGACACATGGTTTCAGTTCAACACGTCTCTATTTTATTTCTTTTATCATGGTATCTAGAGCCTGACAAAAACATCTTGAAAATCGTGTCCTGCTAGGTGAACCCACTGTCCCCGGTGACAATTTTTTGTGAACTGTGTCCTACTTCGCTTTGCTTTTTCGACTGCTGCTCTCCCCTACCCGATGCTTTTTCCAGTCATTGCTGCAACTCAGGTGACTTTTCGGCAGCCACCCATCCCATTTGGATTGCCTTTAGCTGATCTACAAAACCCTTGAACCAACATCCCCAAACTCCTCTTCACACTCCTTCACATGCGTCACACCTGGCGCGCTAAACAGCGACCCATATCGGCTTGTGACTGGCGTATTTCAAGCCATGATTTGTGCACCTAGGTCTCCCAACCAATGTGCCCCTACCACCTAAGTTTCGCCTCCATTCGTGACTTTTTGATGGTACCTCATTTGCAAACCTAGGGTTTTCCGCCACTATTTGCTCCCTGCTTTCACCTTTTTTTTCTTTGCTTGTGGCTTCCATAGGTTCTACTCCATCTAAGGTCAATGCACATATTTTGTCAAACTTTCCTCTCTTTACGGAAAAGTTGGATGGCTCGAACTACTCCTCTTGAGCCTCTGACATCACTTTATGGATTAGTGGTCTTGGCTACAAAGATCATTTTTCCAGGATTATCACTTCTGTACCAGCCGATGATTGTGCATAATGGGAGAAGATTGACACCTAATTATGCAGTGTAATCAAGTCCATCCTCCACTCGCCTCTTATACCAATTTTTTGGCTCCACGTCACCTGTGAATCAGTTTGGATTGAGGCGTTCACGCGTCTATACTAATGACACTCAACGTCTATATGGGGTTTGCCATGTACTTGACGACCCTAATTGCCCCTCAGCGTTTTGATGGCCCTATGTCTACATATCTTGGGCGAGTTCATGTTGCTTTGCATGATTTTAATGAACTCTTGTCTCCCATCGCCTCTAATCCCACTGAGGCTAAAAAAGAATTGGAGAATCGTAGTGCTTTCTTTATGGTCCTTGCCCTTTATGGCCTGCCCTTAGAGTATTTTGCTACTCGTGACCAAATTCTTAGGTCACCCATGGTCCCTACGATAACTTCCGCCTCCTCTGCAATCCTTCGGATTTCACTGAAGGCTCCTACGGACATCTCTACTCCCATGCTGGGTGATAGCTCTGCTCTTGTTTCCCAGAGCAGTAATTCTAGACACTCTCAAAATGGGACATTTCAATCCAAGAGTTGTCACAAGTGTGAGCATTGTCATCGTCACGGGCACACCATTGATCGTTGTTGGAAGCTGCATGGTAAATCCCCTTGTCCAGCCAACGTGGCCTATACACCTCTCGCGGAATCATGTGCCACTTGTTGATCAACCATGGTCACTCCTGCTACTTATGAGGATTTTGTCAAGTTGTTTGAGAGTCGCTAGAACCTTGGTACTACTACTTCAGTTGCACACATTGGTAATTCTATGACTTACATCTCTCACTCTCCTTCTATCGGTCCTTAGGTACTTGACTCTGGCACGTCTGATCATATCTCTAGGTAATCATTCTCTTTTTTCTTCCCTTTCTATGTCTAGTTTTTAACCCGCCATTACTTCTGCTAATAGTTCTCAAACACAATCAAAAAGAATTGGCATCGCATATCCCTGTCCTTCTCTAATCGTTGAGTTTGTTTAATATGTCCCTGATTTCCCTTTTAACCTGCTTTCTATCCATCGTCTCACCTAATCGCATGACTTTGTGTCATTATCTTTAATAAAGATTCTGTGACCTTCTAGGACCGGATATCAGGACAGGTGATTGGCATCGGATGTGAGTCTCATGGCCTCTATTATCTCTCTACGTCACTGCAAGCATGCTTTACTACAGTTTCTCCGATGACGATCCATGCTTAGCTTGGGACATCTTGGTTTACCGAAGTTTCAAAAGTTGGCACCCAGTCTCTCCAAATTGTCTAGTCTTCACTGTGAGTCGTGTCAGTTAGGGAAACACACTTGTAATTTGTTTCCCGATTGAGTCAATAAAATGGCTATGTCCCCATTTGCCTTAGTTCTTTCAGATGTTTGGGGTCCTTCTTGTATTGCTACCTCGTTTGGTTTTAAGTATTTTGTCACATTTATTAATAATTTTTTTCGTTGTATGTGGTTATGTTTAATGAAAAGCAGATTCAAACTATTTCCCTCTTTGAGAAGTTTTATAATGAAATAAAATCCAATTTGGTATTCCTATACGTTCTCTTTGCAGTGATAATGCTCGTGAATATTTATCTCATCAGTTTCAGCAGTTTATGACATTGAAGGGCATTCTTCATCAAACATCTTGTGCTGAGCGCAAGAACAGACATCTCATTGAGACCACTCAGATTCTTCTCCATGATCATGTTCCCCCACACTTTTGGGGTGATGTTGTACTCACAGTCGGCTACCTCATCAATCGCATGCATCCACAGTCCTAAATGATCAGGTTTCCCATTCTATCCTCTTTCCTCGCTCACCACTTCATATGCTTCCGCCTCATGTCTTCGGCTTTGCCTGTTTTGTCCACAATTTGACTCCGGGCCTTGACAAACTCTCAGCAATGTCTATCAAATGTGTCTTCTTGGGATATCACCGATCATAGAAAGATTATCGCTGCTTCTCTCCTACCTTTCAATGGTATTTCATTTCTGTCGATGTCTCATTTTTTGAGTTTGTCCCTTATTTTGAGTTTGCTCCCTCTCCTCTCGACATGTGGTCTTTTGTTCTTCCTGGTACCCTTGCTCTTGTCCCACTTCCGTCTGTTTCTCTGGATGCCCTTGTGGTGAATCAAGATGTTCCAACAGAGCCATCGGCCGTGTGACCTCTTCAGACATATCAACGTCGCCAACGCCTTACTAACAATACTACACCAGCACCTGTGACGGCTCATGACGATATAGTAGAGCCCATGCTAGACTCTTCCCTGGCGCCATCTTCTTCCTGGATCCGGCCCTGCCCCTTGACATTGATTGACCCATTGCTTTACGAAAAAGTATTCGTTCTACTCGTTACCCTTCTCCTCACTATGTTAACCTCAGTTATTATCTTTTTTCTTAGTTATCATCTTTTTGCTCCGTTGCATTATACTTGTCTCTCTTCTTTGTCTTTTGTGTCTATGCCTAACTCTCCAGGTGAAGCATTATCTCACCTTGAATGGCGGCAAGCAATGATTGACGAGATGTGTGCATTCTAGAGTAGTGGTACCTAGGATTTGGTTCCTCTTCCCCCTGGCAAATTCACTGTTGGCTATACACTCTTAAAGTTGGTCTTGATGGAACCATTAATCGTTTTAAGGCACGTCTGGTGGCCAAAGGATACACCCAGGTGTATGGACAGGACTACATTGATACTTTCTCTTTGGTAGCCAAGATGGCTTCTGTCCGCCTACTATTCTCCATGGCTGCCATTTGCCACTGGCTTCTCTTCCAACTTGATATTAAAAATGTTTTCTTACATGGCGATCTTGACGAAGAAGTCTACATGGAGCAACCTCTAGGATTTGTTGCTCAAGGGGAGTCCTTTACTATAGTCTATTGACTTCGTAGGTCCCTGCATGGACTTAAACAGTCCAACGAGCCTAGTTTGCTCGCTTTCGTACTGTTGTACAATAGTTCCATATGACTCGTAGTGAAGCTGACCACTCTGTCTTCTATCGTCATTCACCTCAGGGATGCATTTATCTCATTGTTTATGTGGATGACATTGTTATTATAGGCAATGATCACATGGCATTCTCCATCTGAAATAGTACCTCTCCCAACAATTCCAGACTAAAGACTTTGGTAAGCTTAGGTATTTCCTAAGTAACGAAGTTGCTCAATCCAAGGATGGTTTGGTAATCACTCAGAGGAAATAAGCTCTTGATATCCTGGAAGAAACTAGCCTATTGAATGCCAAACCAGTGGACACTCCCATGGATCCTAACGTCAGACAGCTTCCCAATCAGGAGGAGTCCTTATTAGATCCTAGGAGATAGGATATTAGATCCTAGGAGCTATAGGAGGCTGGTTGGAAAGCTGAACTATCTCAGTCACTCGTCCAGATATTGCCTTTGCTGTGAGTGTGGTAAGCCAATTTTTGAACTCTCCATGCCATAACCATTTGGATGCAGTAATTCAGATATTGAAATACATTAAGAGTGCTACTGGTAAAGGCCTCATTTATGAAGACAGGGGACATATTCAAATAGTTGGGTACTCAGATGCTGATTGGGCACGTTCACCCATTGATAGGCGATCCACCTCTAGGTATTGTGTGCTAATTGGAGGAAACTTGATATCCTAGAAAAGTAAGAAGCAAAATGTTGTAGCAAGATCTAGTGCTGAAGCAGAATACAGGGCCATGATGTTGGTAACTTGTGAAATCATGTGGCTGAAGTAGCTTCTCAAGGAACTCAAGTTTGAAGAGTCTACACAAATGACGCTAATTTGTGATAATCAAGTAGCTTTGCATATTGCATCTAATCATGTCTTCCATGAAAGAACCAAACATATTGAGGTTGATTGTCATTTTATTAGGGAGAAGATCGAGTTAGGAGACATTACCACAAGCTTCATCAACTCTAGCGACTAGTTGGCAGATTTCTTCACCAAGTTGGGGCCTGAGAATTGGCTATGTATCTACCAAGTTTGGCGCATATGATTTATATGCTCCAGCTTGAGGGGGAGTGTTGAAAATCAAGATTCAATATTCTGTATTTATTGTAATTTATAGGTGTTGAGATTTGTTAGGATCTGATTTTCTCAGATTTTCCTACCATATTTCCGTTATTATTTTGATTTGTATCTGATTATTATTTCATCCCTACAATCAAGGGATTGTATATTAAATGTAATTAATTATATCATTATAAATAAAGTTGTTGAGGATCACTTCTCCTTAAGCAATTCCAAAATATTTAGTGGTCTATTCTTAAGTTAGTATCAGAGCCCACATCTTATGTGCCTAATAAAAAGTCGTATAACACCGTCAAGGGAGGGTTGCCACTGACCTGGTTGTCTCGACAACCACCTCTGTTTTAGATTGGACCGCTGACATTAAGGATAGACAGAGTCGATCTGTTCGACATCAAAAGTGGTAAAGTGAACGGAGTTGCCACGTGCTCTCATGCGCACCTTTTTTCTTGCGACTTCATCAGTGCATGATCTTCATGCGCCACCCTGCTGCGCTCTGTTTGTGAGGCGATTTGGTTCGTTGCACTCGTTGGAGCCCTTTTTTTTGTTTTTGAGGGTCAGTTATCGCTTTTTCTCTCTTGACGAAGGTTGTTCAGCCTCTTTGGCCTTGTTTATTATTGTTCATCTGCATCCCAACGGCAGAATCGTCAAGTAAAGGCCTAATTGCCTTTGTTTTCTCTAGTAATCCTTCCATTACATCAGAGAAACTTACTAGAAAAAATTATATGCAATGGCAAGTAGTTATGGAGATATGGTTCTTTGGCCAAGGGTTGTTCGGCCACTTGGATAAGAGCCCTGAAGATATTGATAGAGATACCCGCGACCAATTGAAGAAAGCAGATGCACAATTGGTTGCTCTCCTGTGGCAGTCTATTGACCCCAAGTTGATGGTTTATTTTTGTACTTACAAAACATGTTACGATATATGGACGAAAGCCTGTGACTTGTATTCAAATGACGTCCAACGTCTTTATGATGTGATTCATAATTTGGCCACCCTTCAAATGGCAGACCATGATCTACCCTCCTATTTGAGCAGATCTTAGTCTGCCATTGATGAAGTCAAAACTCTTCTCATTGGTGATGACCTGAAGAAGATGATCAGCAAGTTGGATAACATGTGTATGGTGTATGTTCTTCATGGCCTTCACAAAGATTTTGAATTTGTTCGCAATCAAATCTTAACCAACCCTAGTGTCCTTACCTCAAGAACTTATGGGACGTCTACTACGGATTCCCTA
Source organism: Spatholobus suberectus (assembly GCA_004329165.1). Lineage (NCBI taxonomy): Eukaryota > Viridiplantae > Streptophyta > Magnoliopsida > Fabales > Fabaceae > Spatholobus > Spatholobus suberectus. The sequence goes on from CM014730.1 coordinate 39,528,954, forward strand.
TCAGGACGCAGTGTTAGGAATTGGTTCCTCAACAAGTTTAGAATCTTTAGCCTTTGTTGCAGGACCTGGAGGTCGTGGCCGTGGTTGAGGGCATGGAAGAGGATGTTGAGGTGCTGGAGGAGGTCGCCCACAGTGTTTATACTATAAGCGCATGGGACATACCTAGGATAAGTGCTACCACTTGATTGGCTTCCCTAACAAATTCGCAACCGTTGCCTATTCTTAGTCTCCAGCACCTGAATAGCAAGTGGAAGGCCATACAACAACCAAAATATCTTGTCCGATGCTGACTACAAAGACTACCTCCAGTACAAGGCAGCCCAACATGCCTCTGCTACAATTGCTCAGTCTGGTAATTCTACAGTTTGTCTCTCACTCATCCTCTATTGGATCTTGGACTCTGGTGCATCCGATTGCATAGCCGGTAATCCCTCCCTTGTTTTCAATGTCACAAACTAAATCATCCCACCACATCACCCTTGCTAACGAGTCTAAAACTCCAGTCACAGGAATTGGTTAAGCCACACCCACTTTCTCATTGTCATTAAAAACTGTCCTTTTTGTCCCTTAGTCTCCTTTTAATCTTGTTTCTATTAGTCAACTCACTTGCACTCTTAATTGTTCCATAACCTTTCTCTCTAATTCTTTTTGTATACAGGACCGGAGTACGGGGTAGATGATTGGCATAGGGTATGATCACTCGATCTCCACTACTTCCACTCTCCAACTTCTGTCGCGTGCACCACTACAGAGTCTCTAAGTCTACTTCATCATCGTTTAGGTCATCCTAGCTTGAATAAATTGAAGGCAATGGTTCCCAATCTTTCTCAGTTGCAATCTTTAGAATGTGAGTCCTGTCAGCTCAGCAAACATGTTCGGGCTACCTTCCTCAACGAACCTCCTCATCACACAGATTCACCATTTGCTCTTGTTCATTTCAATATCTGGGGGTCAAGCTGTGTTCCTTCTGTCTTAGGTTTTAGGTACTTTGTCATCTTTATTGATGATTTCTCTAGGAATACTTGGATTTTCTTAATGAAAGATTGTTTTGAATTGTTTGTAGGATTTAAAAATTTTGCAATGAAATTCATACTCAATTTGGACGTATCATTCGTGCTTTACAAAGTGACAATGCAAGAGAATACTTCTTTGACTCCTTCAAAAATTTTATGGCGTCACGTGGTATGATTCATTAGTCTTCTTTTCCCCACACCCCACAACAAAATGGTGTTGCAGAACGCAAACATCGCCATATTATTGACACTGCACGAACCTTGTTAATCCATTCCAATGCACATTTACGTTTTTGGGGGGATGCTGTCCTTACTACTGGCTATTTTATGAATAGAATGTCGTCTTCTTCTATTGATAACAAAGTACATCACTTTGTCTTAGTCCCTGATGAGCCATTGTTTCAAATTCCTCCTCATGTTTTTGGTTCTACTTGTTTTGTTCATGATCTAATTCAAGGTCTTGATAAGTTGATAGCTCTTGCTGTCAAGTGCATTTACCTTGGTTACTCCCGAACACAAAGGTTATCGGTGCTACTCTCCTACCAATCGCTGCTTCTACATGTCAGTTGATGTCACCTTCTTTGAAGATACCCCTTTCTTCACCTCTTCTGCTGATGTCTCACTCGAAACTGTCTCCCAGGTATTACTTATTGCTCCTCACCTGCCAGTTACACTAGTTTCTTCCTCTCGTCCAGTTCCTCCTCTTATTACTTATCAGCGTTGTCCTTAACCCATAACGGTGGAAGTAGCTCCCATTGACGAGACTGGTGCTTCATCTCTTGCTCCAATTACTCAACCTGCTCCGGCCCACATCAATTTGCCCATCGCCCTCTGACCAGGTAGCTGTTCTACTCGCAACCCCCACCCTATTTATAATTTCCTAAGTTATCATCACATTTCTCCTTCCCATTTGCCTTTGTGTCTGCCATTTCCTCCGTGTCTATTCCCAAAATTGTCCAAGAAGCATTTTTACATCTAGGTTGGCAACAGGCTATGATTGATGAGATGCAAGCTTTAGAATCTAACCAGACATGGGCCCTTGTTCCTTTTCCTCCGGGGAAATCTCTTGTTGGCTGTGGATGGGTCTTCACCGTTAAAGTTGGAACTGATGGCCAGATTGACCGGTTGAAGGCTCGCCTTGTTGCCAAGGGATACACTTAGATCTTTGGTCTTGACTACAGTGACACCTTCTCTCTAGTCACCAAGATGGCCTTTGTTCATCTCTTCTTGTCCATGGCGGCTATGCATTGTTGGCCTTTGTATCAAATGGACATAAAAAATGCTTTCTTACATGGTGATTTAGCTGAGGAAGTCTATATTGGAGCAATTGCTCAGGGGGAGTCTAGTGGATTTGTTTGTAGGTCAAAAAAAGCCTTATATGACCTCAAACAAAGTCCTAGAGCATGGTTTGGAAGATTCAACTCTGTTCTTCAAAGTTTTGGCATGACTCGTAGTGAAGTCGATCACTCAGTGTTTTACAAACTTTCATCTACTAACCAATGCATTTATCTTGAGGTTTATGTAGATGACATTGTTATTACAGGTGATGACCACAGTGGTATCCGAGATCTGAAACGACATTTGTTTCAAAACTTCCAAACTAAGGACTTGGGTCGATTGAAATACTTACTAGGAATTGAAGTAGCTCAATCAAAGACAAGTGTTGCCATATCCCAGAGAAAATATGCCCTTGACATCTTGGAAGAAAATGGGATGCTAAATTGTAAGCCCATTGGCACTCCCATGGATCTGAGTACCAAACTTATGCCAGATCAAGGGGAGCCTTTTTTGTATCTAGGTAGATATCAAAGATTAGTTGGGAAGTTGAACTTTCTTATCATGACTAGACTTGACATATCTTTGCAGTGAGCGTTGTAAGTCAATTCCTCAATTCTCCATGTGAAAGACATTGGGATGCTGTAGTTCGAATCTTGAGATACATAAAGGGGTCTCTTCGAAAAGGGTTGGTTTATGAGAACGGAGGTCATATTGATATTGTTGCATATACAGATGCGGATTGGGCTGGATCTCCGAGTGATTGTCGATCAACCTTGGAATATTGTGTCTTAATTGGAGGAAATCTTATTCCTTGGAAAAGCAAGAGGCAAAATGTTGTGGCTAGGTCTAGTGCGGAGGCAGAATATCGGGCTATAGCCATTACTATGTGTGAACTTGTTTGGTTGAAACAACTCCTTAGTGAGCTTAAGTTTTGCAAAATTCAATCAATGAAACTCATCTGTGACAACCAAGCAACCTTGCACATAGCATCTAATCCAGTCTTCCATGAACGAACTAAACACATTGAAATAGACTGCCACTATATCCGAGAGAAGATCATCTCTAGGGAAGTTACTACCTCTTTTGTAAACTCCAATGATCAGCGAGTAGATATCTTCACCAAGTCCCTTAGAGGTCCAAGAATATCGTATATATGTACCAAGCTGGATGCCTATGATGTATACGCTCCAGCTTGAGGGGGAGTGTTGAGATTTGTTAGGATCTGATTTTCTCAGGTTTTCCTACCATATTTCCATTATTATTCTGATTTGTATCTGATTATTATTTCATCCCTACAATCAAGGGGTTGTGTAGTAAATGTAATTGAATTATATCATTATAAATAAAGTTGCTGAGGATCACTTCTCCTCAAGCAATTCCAAAATATTTAGTGGCCTGTTCTTAAGTATAGGCATGTAATCTCTGATTTAGGGGAAACTGAATATCCTTTATTTATGTAGAATTAAGCTATCTCATATCCATTGTGTATTCAGACACATGGTTTCAGTTCAACACATGTCTCTGTTTTCTTTCTTTTATCAGTGTCCTTATCAATTTGCAGGTGATGAAATGATTGAGCTCTTTATCTGTTAAGATGGTGCTTTTCATTTTCCCTAACAAACAAAAAGAAGAGCCAAAAAAATGTTAATACTATTTAATATGCCTTTTCAGGAAGTCAAACACAAAATCCTCTTTCTTGTGGAAATGCTGGAACCTTTTCTTGATCCTGCCATTGCTGTATCAAAAAGCAAAATAGCTTTTGGAGATTTAGCTTCTTCATTTCCAGAAAAGCAGGAACATAATTGCACGATTGCTCTAAATATCATCCGTACTGCAGTACGAAAGCCAGCTGTGCTGCCTTCTTTGGAATCAGAATGGAGGCAAGGATCTGTGGCTCCTAGGTATTGCGTCACTGCCTTGTGTCTACTGTCTAATCATAATTTAGTTAAAATCTTCAATGCCAAAATAAAGTGCATTTGGATCTCTATGTGACTATTATATTAATGTTTAATGATGACTGAAAACTAACATTACAAGTTTTTGGTCCTTTCCATGGATGTGTCTAGTTTAATAATAAAAAATTGTTATAAACTGATCAGATTTCTTTTGTTTTACACATTTACTTTTTTTCTGCAGTGTGCTTCTCTCAATATTGGAACCACACATGCTATTGCCACCTGATGTTGACCTTTGCAAGTCGGTTTTAATACCAACCGATCATGAAACTGCATCTATTTCACCTCTCTCCTCTCGCATTAATGGTGGAGGTGCTTTTTCCAAGTCAAATGGTCAAGATGAGTCTGATGGAAAAACAGATGTTTCAGAAACAGCAGGGAAATCCGATTCTGTTGAAGATCGTAATCTACATTTTGCCCCACCAGAACTGCAGAGTATGACATTGACAAATTTCTCTAATGTTCCTAATCAAAATAGCTCTGTTTCTAACTTTGGGGATATGAGCTTGGAATCCAAACATGTGGCTGAGAAACACTCCACCCATCATTTTCCTACTAATATCTTGATGCTGGCCTTGGTTTTGAATACTTCAACCTGCAGGCAGATTATTTTCAACTTCTAAATTACCATGATTGTGAACTTCGTGCTTCTGAGTTTAGACGCTTGGCTTTAGATTTGCATTCTCAGAATGATGTCACTGTTGAAAGCCATGATGCTGCAATTGATGCTCTGCTGTTAGCAGCAGAATGCCATGTAAATCCTTATTTTATGTTGTCTATTGGAGCCTCTTCAAAACTTACGGACCTTTTGAATGTTTATGAAAGTAAAACGGTGCTGTCTCATGATAATGTTAAGGTAAAAAGGGCTTCTGGAAAGAATAAACCTAATTTAGAAACTATTGCACATATAGAAAAAAAAGAGATAAACATGTTTTTCACATACTGCTTGAGGCTGCAGAATTGGACAGGAAATATCATTTAAGAGTATCTAATGGGGAAGATGGTCCTTATTCTGCTGAAGGTTTTGATGAACAGGTTATAAAGCTGTCTCCCCTTGATGTACAATATGCAGATGCTCTAACCTTGGTTCGACAAAACCAAGCCCTGCTGTGTCACTTTTTGATCCAACGGTTGCAGGGAGACCAAATATCAATGCATGAAATTCTCCTGCAGAGTCTTGTGTACTTTTTACACACAGGCACCAAATTATATTGTCCTCCAGAACATGTGATTGATATCATTTTAAAATATGCTGAAGACTTGAACAGGTTGCTGGCATCTTTTCATCACCAGCTGAAGGAAGGTAGCTTGCATTTGACTCAAGAAAGAAGGCATGGGGTAGAACGACGTTGGTTACTGCTACAAAGATTGGTAATTGCTGCAAGTGGTGGAGGTGAAGAGGAAAGTCTTGGAACTAATGTCCAAAATAATTACCTCTGTGGAAATTTAATTCCTTCATCAGCATGGATGCAGAGAATTTCTCATTTTTCTAGGTTCTTTATACCCTTTGGTTCGATTTCTTGGTTGGATGGCAGTATCTCGTAATGCAAAACAGTATATGAAGGACAGAATTTTCCTTGCATCTGATTTGTCTCAGCTGACATATTTACTTTCCATTTTTGCTGATGATCTCGCTGTTGTTGATGATGTTGTCAATAAAAAGTATGAAGAGGTAAAAATTGAAGATTCACGGGTTGAACATGGTTCTTCTGCTAGAAGAGAATTTGAACGAGGTAATCAATGTGATGAGGAACGATCTTTTTGTGCAATATATCCGGAACTCTGGAAGTTCTTTCCTAATATGAAAAGGCAATTCAAATCTTTTGGAGAGGCCATTTTAGAAGCTGTTGGTTTGCAGCTGAGATCTGTTTCTTCCACTCTGGTGCCTGATGTTTTGTGTTGGTTTTCTGAGTTGTGTTCGTGGTCATTTTCTTTTGCTTCTTCAATTGGAAGTGATAATTTAAAAGGTTATAGTGCAAAGAATGCCAGGGCGATAATCCTTTACATACTTGAAGCTATTATAGTTGAACACATGGAAGCTATGGTTCCTGAGACTCCTAAACTAGTGCAAGTGCTTGTGTCACTCTCAAGTTCTGCATACTGTGATGTGTCATTTCTTGATTCTGTTTTGCATTTGTTGAAGCCTATCATTTCTTATTCTTTGTCCAAGATCTCTCATGATGAAAAGTTATTGGATGGTGATTCCTGTCTTAACTTTGAGGAATTGTGCTTTAACATTCTTCTCATGAAACTAAAACAAAAGAGTGAGATTGAACATAGTTCTGAAGATAAAGGATACAATACAGCACTGGCTATTTTTATTTTGGCTTCAATTTTTCCAGATTTATCTATCCGATATAGGAGTGAGTTTTTGCAGTCTTTATTGAATCTGGCAAACTTTGCTGCTTTTGCCCCAACAACTTCTTTCTTTGATTATCTCAGTGCATTTCAATGTGTTATGGATAATTGCAAATTACTATTAGTGAATGCATTAACAGCATTTGGTGTGATTCCTCTTCAGCTACCCCCTTATCCTCATGCAAATGGTGGTGGGCTTTCTGATGATAACTTAAAACCAAATCCATGGTTTCTTAGTGATGTCTGTTGCACTTCGTGTGAGAATGATGTTCATAATGTAGAAAGTAACAACTCTGTTGCCGATGTTGGTCATTGTCACTTACCTTCTGATGATTTAGAAGGCCTTTCTAAGGACATAGAGGGTCTCATTTCGGAGCTTAATCCAGCTATTGAGCGGTGTTGGAATCTTCATCATCAGTTAAGTAGAAAACTAACTATAGCATCAGCAGAATGTTTTGTCTTTTCAAAATGTTTGGCATCAGTTTCTCAAAAATTTCATAAAGCTGAAGATGATAATCAAAATTCTTCACCAACTAAATCATCTGACATGTTCACACTTCATTGGAGAATTGGTCTTCAAGGCCTTTGTGAATTGATCTTTATACTCCAAGAAAGCAGTTGCTGGGAAGTTTCTTGCTTGATGCTTGATTGTTTACTTGGAGTACCCTATAGCGTGTGCCTGGATAGTGTGGTAGGCATGATATGTTCCACAATAAAGAATGTTTCTTGCAGTGCGCCAAAAATCTCTTGGCGTTTGCGGAGTGATAAGTGGTTATCTTCTTTAATTGCTAGAGGCATCTATAACAGTCAAGAAAGTGAGGTTCCTCTGATAGATCTATTTTGTACACTGCTGGCCAATGCCGAACCTGAGCAGCGTATTATAGCAGTTAAGCATTTGGGAATACTTATTGGCCAGTGTACGAATGGAGAAAGAGCTGTGATGAATTCTAAAATTTGCACTGACTTCATTCCAAATAAGTTAGTTATATCCATTCCTGATTATGTTCTATCTCGTCTGGTTTCTAGTACTTGGGATGAAGTTGTTGTGCTGGCATCATCTGATTTGTCATTACAAATAAGGGTTCATGCAATGGCACTTCTTTCAAATTACATTCCATTCGCTGAGCGCCATCACTTGCAATCTTTTCTTGTGGCAGCTGATAGCATTTGTTGTTTGTGTAATGCACAACCATCACAAGATGGTCCTATCCTGCAACTTTCATTAGCACTTATTGCTTATGCCTGCTTGTACTCACCAGCTGAAGATATTTCTTTGATTCCTCAAAATTTATGGGAAAATGTTGAAACTTTAGGGTCAACAAAACATGGTATCAATCTTTATCCTTGCTATATCTGTATGAATAGGCATATTATAATTTTGGATTATGTTATACATATTTTAACTTTACAGTTTGTTTTCTATTGCTTTTCTAGATGGCAAGCTTGGAGACCTTGAAAAAAGGACTTGTCAAGTCCTGTGTAGATTGAGGGACGAAGGAGACGAGGCCAAAGAGGTATCTTCTATAGTGAAACTAGTCATTCATGCCAGTTTAGAATAAAAACATTAAATTCTTTTCCTGTTCAAAGCATAATTTTGTATTTTGTTTTCTTATCCCATAATGAATTCCTAAATTATGCTTTTATTTGTAAGGCCCTGAAAGAAGTACTTTCTTCAAATTCTTCAAAGCAGTATGACCCGGACTTTGCTAATACACGTGAATCTATTCTCCAGGTAATATATTTAAAACAACCATGTCATCTTTTCAAATTTCAGGAAAATTCAAATTTTGTTTGCATCAAAGTCGGTGATTTTATACTATGTAAATAGCTGTTACTAGAAATTACGGATGCCACTACCACAATTTAAGGATTTGATTTATTCTTATGTATTTATGACTGATTCTGTTGTACCCTAATATATGATTATAATGTATGAACATACAACACAATATTCAGACATATTCCTTCTATAATATGGATTTGCCTACTGGTATTTGTAATCTTATGCTTGTTAAAATTCAACTAAACAGATTTGAACTTGTTGTAAGCACAATTTAGCTTGCACTGCTGTTGTGTATGAAACTTCTAATTCGTGTTAGAGTCTCATGTGCATGTACTGAAAAATGTCTTTTGGTTGGAAAGATTATATTTTCAATAAGAAGACAAATAAGTGTTGCAATCTATTTATACTAAATCTATGCGATTTTGTCATGCATTTATACTATTTTCAATTGTCGTGCATTCTGGTTGGTCATAGTAGCCAATGCAACTGTTTTATATCATACATAGTTAATTTGCAACAGGTCCTTGGCAACTTGACAGCAGTTCACTCATACTTCGATTTATTCTCAAGAAAAATAGACCAAGATGATATGGTATGTGTGGTCATTAACCAAATGCATTTATTATTTTGAAATTTATCTGATTAATTACATATAGTTGAGTATTTTCTAGGAGCTTGAAGAGGCTGAGTTGGAGCTTGACATTATACAGAAGGAACATGCATTACCAGGACGAATGGAGGATTCCAAAGATTGGAATCAGATTCCAGGTCTACCGTGTAAGTACTTTCTGGCCTAGCTCAAATTGATTCTTGTGACCAACTCAGAAGTCTTTGTGCACTTGTTTTTGTTGTCTTGTAGTCACTTCTTCACTGTTTTAGTTGCTGAAAATCCTCCATTCTGCTTCAAATTTGTTTTATAAATTTGAACTTTACAGCCTACAAAAAGGATGTCTCAAGGCTACAGCAAGTCAGAGAGTGCATCCGTTCCCTGTAAGTGGTTGTAACTTTCTCTTTTCATTTATTGATAGACATCCACTTGGAAAAGAATGCTATTGTAGAAACCCTGTAGATAAGATATGATTTACTCACTTTGACTTTTATCTTTGAAGTGTGTTCTTCATGCATTGTTTGATTCAGAGGATTTGCATGTCTTTTAAGTATGAACCATTCTATAAACCTCCCCGGGATAGAGTTGCCTCCTTGTTAAAGCTTATGGTTTCTTTATGAAATTAGTAGGACCAATATCCAATTTGACTGTGCAGCTCTCTTGAAATAATGTGTTTCTTATTTACCTTGTTCTTTTGTCTTCTTTTTTGTACACAAGGCCATCGTATCTTAAGTTTGGTTACCTTCTTCTCTTTAGTTAAAATATCTTGTTATCCCTCCCCTTGCCAACCAAAAAGGGCAAAAAGAAAGACATTGCAATCATAGGTAGCTTAGTCTGGGTTTGCGGTTGTTTTTTTTTTATTTGGTGTGTTAAATGTTACCTTTTCTTTCAGCCTTTTACCTTTTTTGAAATCATAACCATTTATGCTTAAGTGTTTGAAACTTGTTCTTATTATGTTGTTATCAGAGAAAAGTCCAAAGTTAAAGAAGATATCATAGCTCGTAGGCAAAAGAAACTACTTCTGAGACATGCCCGTCAAAAATATTTGGAAGAAGCAGCTTTACGGGAAGCAGAACTTCTGCAAGAACTTGATAGGTTTTAGCTCTTTATTGAGGATTTTGGTGCTTGTTAATATATTGTTTTGATTGTTTGTACTGGAAGCTGATTATTTTTATAATTATTCAATAGGGAGAGAGCAGCTGAAATGGAAAAAGAGCTGGAGAGACAAAGATTGCTAGAAATAGAGCATGCTAAAACAAGGGAACTGCGTCACAATCTTGATATGGAGAAGGAGAGGCAAACACAGGTAATCACCCTCAAAAACAGGAGTTGGTATTGTAAAATGTGTTATAATACCGATACTGATTTCTTAACCTATTTAAACTACTAATTTAGTTCAAGTATTAGTGTAGTATCACTATTTACTAGTACTAGCCCAGCACATAAAGACTTACTAAACTTAATATTCAAAAGATACTATTCAAGCTGGCATGTAGGTACATACATAATTGAGCCAAGGACCATTTAGTAAACATATGTCCTAATCAGTCGTAATAACTTAAATGCTGCAACAATTTACCTGGGTTGAACCACTGAATCACCTGTACAAAGTGACAGAAAATCTCAATGTGCTTAGTCCTTCCATGGAAGGTGCAATTTAAAGATATATGTAGAGTTGGTTGATTATCACATATGAATATAATTGTGATTCACAAATGTTCAACTGCTTGAGAAACTGTGTTAGCCATATGAGTTCATGTATTCCATTTCGCATTGCGCAAGACTCAGCTTATGCACTTTATTTGGCAGCTGTAATTGGCTTCTCACTTTCGTAGGATATCAAGTTTCCTCCAAAGAGAACACAATACCCTAAAGTAGGACCTCTATATGAGGAAGAGGCTGAAATCAGCATAGATAATCCATAAATCTATGTGTATCTTTTCTTCCTAGAGTAAGCCTTTTCTAGTGCTTCTTTAATGCATTGAAATTTTTCATCAACTTCATCCCAATGAGACTCACATGAAAAGTTGTGGGTATTTTCCAGCCAACATTCATCTTGTACTGGTGTCCTAGCTGAAACATAACAGTGAGATCCATATATGTGCATTGACTGGTTTGTGTCTTGCATTGCACATTTCCTCTAAAGTGTCAAAATTGTTTCCTTTAGAGATAGAAATGCCATGTCTAGAGTTCTAGACTTTGCCACCACTATCCTAAGATTATGTCGAAAGTTCCCAAGTCCTTCGTCCAATAATGCTTGAATAAATGCTAATGGTGAGTTGATCAAAATTAGTAATAAGTAGTAACAATGTCCTCCACATAGACAAATAGATAGATGCATTGATCATAGATTAATGCCACTTGAAAAGCAAGAAAACATTTCTGAATTGCTCGAGGAAATCCTTAGTGTGATTGAATACATAGAACAGGAAACTAGGAAACCATGAAAGCATGTGAATCAAATCCTAATTATTAATAACAAATATACAGCCTCTAAATATATGTTTTCCCTAAGAGGAATGCTAGCAATACACTCTTTTCAACATATTCTTTATTATTTGGTAAAATTTATGTGTGTCCTATTCCCCAATCCCCATTTACAGTGAGACCCGCATGACATTCACTCAATTATGAAGAGCAAATTGCCAGAATTTCTCTTCTCCTGATAGGGATACTTTCCAACAAATATCACTACAAAATAGAATGATCAACTTCATTGAGTGTTGCTAGATGTTAGAAACGGACTTGGCCTAATTCACTACCAAAAGCTAGCTCAAAGAAAGAGAATTGTCCAAGCCTTGTTAGAAGTAGTCTGGCCTTATTCCTAACCAATATGGGACATCTTAACACCCACTCCTCATGCCCAAAGACTGAACATTAGCGGGTGGCCCTACATTAAGACTGAATAAGCTATGATACTATATTAATATTAGAAACAAATTGGGACTAACTCACTCCTAAAAGTTAGCTCAAGGGAGGAGGATTGCCCAAGTCTTATAAGAAGTATTCTAGTCATTCCTAGCCAATGTGGGACACCTTGACACCAGGTTTGACTGACAATGCTGAGGAGGAAAAACAAAGCTTGAGGAGACCACCTTAAGCTATATAGAGATTTATTGAGTTTACTGGCAAATGCAGACCCCTCCTAACGCAGTAAATCTAGGCAGTTGCTCTACATAAGCTCCCTCTTTCAAATTACCATGGAAGGAATTCTTGATGCCAAGTTAATGAAGACATCAATGTCAAGTAGCAACCATATCAACAATTTGTACTGTTGTATGATACATTTGTTAGATCTCTCATGAACAATGCCACGTGGATTAAGTCCAGCAATCCTCAAGGGTCCTGTTAGTGGGTATCTTAAGAGGGTTGCATTCCTATGGGGACTTTTTTTTTCTCCTTATGTTGTTGAATTCCATTCTCCATGCTTTTTGACCTCTAGGTGATTGTCTTACATATATATATATATATATATATATATATATATATATATATATATATATATATATATATATTAGTTAGAGTATGTTAATAAGTTATAACTACAATGTATCTTAAAATACACCCATGGTGTAGTTTGCTAACGTATTTTAACTAAAAAATAAGCATGTGTATGTTAGCAAATACTTGTGGGGTTACACGCACTTATTTTTTAGTTGGAGTACGTTAGCAAGTTATAACTATAATGTATCTTAAAATATACCCAAGGTATAACTTGCTAATGTACTTCAATTAGAAAATAAGTGAGTGTACGTTAACAAATCCACATGTGTGTGTGTGTGTGTGTGTATATAGTGGAGATCAAGTTACCCCACTCAATAACTCTTAATATGTATTGAATTTCAATGATCCAACCGTTAAATTAAAAGATTTTATTGAGTAAATCAAGTATACAAATTTTTATATAGTTTGAAAACTATTTGATACTTTATTAGATAAATTCAAATTAATGTATAATATACTTTTCTAAATTATAAGTAAATGTCGCCAATAAAATTAATTAGCTACAAATGTCCAATTTACTTAAAATTTGGTGTGTATGATCATTGACATAATATCAAAATATTCAATGATTGAATCGTTGAAATTTAATATATATCAAGAGTTATTGAGTGGAGTAACTCTAACAAGAGTTATCTTAGAGTAACTTGATTCTCACCCATATATATATAACCAAAGAAAGTGGCGTCAGCAAAAAATGTGCGGCATCTGAGTTGAGGAGATTTGGAAAAATAGTATGTTTTTCTGCTCCTGGGCTTTCAAAATAATAATACCTCATTTATATGCAGAGAGAACTTCAGCGTGAAACAGAGCAAGCTGAATCAGGACTTCGACCATCCCGGCGTGATTTTCCTTCCTCTACTCACAATAGGTAAGCTGTTATATCAGTTACTTATAGTGTTTCATGAAACTTTATCCTTGCAATCAATGTTGGGGTTATAAATAAATTTCTTTCTCTATTCTGTTGGAAAGAACAGATGTATTTTGTGCTTCTTTTCCATGGTTTTGTACTTGCTTCATGTGGTTTTGTGGGTTTCTCATCTTGTAGTCGACCTAGGGATAGATTCCGTGAAAGAGAAAATGGAAGATCAGGTAATGAAGGGAGCACTAGAGTTGGTGGTGGAAGCTTACAGCCTGAAATTCCTTCCACCAGTTCATCAATGGCACCCTCACCAACTATAGTTCTCTCTGGATCTCGAACGTTCTCAGGACAGCTGCCTACTATCTTACAGTCACGTGACCGACAGGATGACACTGGCAGCATGTACGAAGAAAATGTTGACGGAAGCAAGGATTCGGGTGATACCAGCAGCATTGGAGATCCAGAACTAGTATCAGTATTTGATGGCCAGTCTAGTGGATATGGTTCTCAAAGGCATAGTTCAAGAGGAAGCAAGTCAAGGCAACTTGGAGAACGTAGAGACAGAGACAGCAGACGTGAAGGGAAGTGGGAAAGGAAACATTCATAGCTAATGAGCATGGAGTTGTGTATTGATTAGTTCTTTATGTGTGTATATAATATAATATAATATATATACATGCACAAAGAGCAGTACCTATATTGCCCCAACAAAACCAAACTTTTGGAATGGACATGTGTAGAACTTTAATTTGGAGAATTCTATCCAGGACCGTGGGGAACATGTCGCTTTGAGGCTGCTACGTGGTGAAACAATGTTGTAGATTATTATGTATGGCTGAACTAGATGCTGGTCCATATTTTGGGCAACTGTATCGGTTTCTGTACAGTAGTGTAGATGGCTGCCTAATAGATTATTCACATGGCTGTATACAAGATTAAAAGGGTAACCTCCAGCTGCAATTTAAATATTTATATCGTCTTTGAATCATTAAGTCTTTCCTTTAACCAGTGTAATCAATTGAAATTTGATTCACTGACTGTAAGAGTTGACCGTGTGACCATTGTGGTTGTTTTGATTGATCATGTTCAATTAATTACATATTGGAGTATAATGAGTTCATAGAATTACATCCAAAAGATAACCATAGAGGAATGTAAGGGCCCCTGCTATTCCTACCTCATTTTCCCTTTTTTCACCCAAAATGATTTTTGGTAATTTTATTTTCCAAAACTATCTTTCGACAGAAATTCATCTTTGTTGTGTATTGTTCACAATGGAAATGAGTTTTCGTTGTAGATGTAATTCGCACTCCATGAATACAATCGAAACGTATTTCTATTTTGTACTGTAGACAATGGAAAAACGTTTGCATCATGTATTGAAATTCAATAAATAACAGAAAGGTGTTTTCATTATGTATGATGATAGATTACACATCAAAGGCAATAATTAGACAGAAATTACATTGATTATCATAAAATAAGTCAAGTCTTATAAAGTAAATGATCTACTATGTATTCATCTAATTACAAAGAATTTCTAGTAATATATGCTACATAATCATCTTTTCTAAATACAAATTCATCACGTTCCATCAACTTCATTATATATTGCATTTCAGTTCTTGAATCTTTTACATGCCAGTGATATTTTTGACGTGCATTCTATACGGTTTTGATAGTGCTAACATTCGTCTCATTTTGACTTTTGATTGTCAGCAAAATTTGACTAGGCTTCATCATGTTTTTGGTCATTTCATCTAGTAGAGATTTTTCTTCATTACTTAACCAACCCACATATGCGTGGCCTAACAATATCTCAGTTACATCGTGGTTATGATATCCAAAAATAACAAAAAGTCTCCATGCAATGCCTTTCACAAACTTTCCTTTCAATTTAAAGGGATAATCAAATTTTTTGGTTCCGATGGACTTGCAGGTTAATACGTCCTTGTATTATTTATACTTTCCTTTCCTCCACAAGACAACAAGAGAAATGTCTTCCTTGGTCCTATCTCTGATCGTTCTATGACAATAACAAATTTGCACCTTTTTTCAATTCCTCGAACTCACTTCAACAAATCGTCACGTTCTGCAAAAATCTGTATCCAATCATCCTTTATCAATTCAATAGCATTAAAAAATATATAAAACAATATTTTAACCTTGAACACTTAATTAATCAATATACCCCTTTAGTTGTGAAAAGTTCATTGTAATCTAGAAACATTTTTTGTGGGTTAATGTCCAACCTCTCTATGAAATAGTTCTCATTGGCTTCTATAGGATCTTCCAAAGCATTGTCACTTGCTTGTAATGGATGCTCAAAGGCATCATCGTTTGCTTCAATTACATTTCCCTAAATACTTGGCTTGTTAACTTCATAAAAAAAATAACTATTCCAACTTTGCTCCATACTAGAAATCCTATACTCACTCAATAACCAACAAATAAAGTTTGTAAATTTTCATGTTACAAAATCGAAACAAATGAGTTACAAAACAGAACGCGTTTCTGTTTTGTAACAAGAATTTTTACAAAACGAAAGTGTGTTTTTGTTGAATCTATAAAATGCAGAAAAAGAAAAAGAGTCGTCAACTCACCAGGAAGCTGCTGGAAATGATTATCAAACCAAATGGTGATGACTGAGCTTATAGAGCTTCAATGTGACTGGCATAGGAAGCAAATGGATAAACGGTGGTACCAAAATGGAGGAGGCGGTGTTCACGAAGGAGCCTTGCTTTTGTAGGTGCGATACACAAAAACGAGAATAATGGGTTGGAAGGTGAATAAAATGGAAGAAGGGGTAAATTTGTATTTGCATGCTTTTTAGAAAAAGAAAGGGATGAAAAGAGCAAAAAAAGGGTGAAAAGAGGAAGGTAAGTTAAGGGATATAACCTAGAAGACAAGGCCTAGCCTAGAAATCAACGGCCTGTTTGTTTTATATCAAAAATCAATTTTCCATAGTGTATTTGAACACATTTTTCAATTATGATTAACTTTTTAAAATTACTTCTACCAAAATTAATTTTATGTAAATTTGAAATTAAGGACATATATATCGTCTATATTTCAACAAATGAACCTTTTGCAGTTCAAATAGTACATGTAAACAAAGTAATCAACAAATCTTTTTTGTTTTTATTTGTTGATTGAAAATGTTATAGGGCCAATAATAAATTGAACCAATTTGACATTAGTTTGAGACTAGATTTGTTAATTAGCTTGATGAACTTGGTATGGAGGTTGCTATTCCCATTCTAGTTTTTGTTATTTTTACCCCAACTCTTGTTTGCATTTTTTTATTCAGAAAATACGCCCTAACAAAAATGCATTTTCGTTGAGATGTTGTACAACAAAAACACATTTTCGTTATGATAAAGGGGCGTGCGCGTATCTATACATAACAAAAACACATTTTCGTTTGTATTTGGGATTAATTTTGTTATATATATATATAAGGACAACTTTTAATGGTTCATTGACGTGTGAATAGTACACGCGTTTGAATCAATGTGATTTGGACCATTAATTTATTGTGTGTAATCTCAACCATTTCTTTTTTTAACGCATAGAACATCGTTTTGAATGATTTTCTGACACATGAATAGGACACACACTTGAATCAGTGCTATTTGGACCCTTAATTGGGTTGGTGCAATATTAACCATTTTTTTTCCCGACACATAGGACATCACTTTGAATGATTTTTTGATGCGTGTACAGGACACGCACTTGAATCAGTGCGATTTGAACCCTTGATTTAGTCGATGCAATCTTGACCATTTTTTTTAACGCATAGTACATCGCTTTGAATGATTTTCTGACGCATGAACAGGACACACACTTGAATCGATGCGATCTGAACCCTTGATTTGGTCGGTGCAATCTCGATTGTTTCTTTTTTGATGCACAAAACAAAGCTTTTAACGATTCTCTAATGCTTGAACAGTATCTGCACTAGCATAAAAGAGATGTGTGGTCTGAAGCACTTACCCTTGCCTTTCTTGATAGCCATCTTCATTTCATATTGCTTCTTCTCCTTTGAAGATGGACAAATCCTTGTTATGGTATATTACGATGGTCAAATGGCAACAACATTTGAAGGGGTCTTGTTTCAATGTCCTCATGGTCTTGCTTTGCTTAAGATCACTGAGGACATGACGGTTGTTGCTTTGAAGAAAAAAAATTCACGATACGATCAAAAGTAGCAAAAAAATACCCGATGTTTATTACCGTCAACCTATCTTTAGGGAATGGCAGTGTTCATTACGGGTCCATGGAGATTAAACGCAGCAAGGATGTGGCAAGGATGTTGTCATCATTGCCCAATTTCCTAGACTTGCGTCGATTGAGTTAAACGCTACATTAGGCAAATCTCCCGAAGAGATCTCGGCTCGTCTGCGTTGACCACGAATCGCCGAAGAGATCATTGTGTGCTCGTGTGAACTTGAGACATCAACTAGCTCCAACGACCAAGCAATTGTTAGTTTGAGTGAACCATGATGATGCACCTTGTTTACTGTTATTTGTGTTTGTATCGAATCTATGTAAAAGTGCTTTTAATTTATCAAATCATATTGTTTACGTTGCATTTATTTGTTTTTATTTTTATCAAGTGCTATAATTGTAATAGCGTAATAATGATGCCAATAACGCAATAAGTGTAAGATATATAAAATCTAAAACATCTATAAAATCTAAAAATATATACAATAAGGCTTGTACATAATGTATAAAATATTAAAAAAAGGATCTAATAGTAAAAAACAAAAAAATATAAAGTCAAGCATTAGAGGTGGTTGACATCTTCCTCCGCCTCTTCCTTTGATAGGTGTACCCAGAGGCCATGCCTGACTGAGTAGTGGCCAATGCCTCCCGGATCATCCTATCACTGTTCGTGCCTTCAAGCACCGCCCTCAGACGCAACATGCACTCTATAAGGCCAACAACTCTCTCCCATTGTACCTACAGAAAAAAGAAATAGAAACTTTATTAAAAAAATGCGTCATTGACATCGTAAAAACACATTGTAAAGAAATGGATACTTACCTCGCATGAATGGGTGTTGCTGGACGAAAACTCCGTTGCAGGCTGATCATGCTCAGGTTGTTGTGGCACAGGAAATCACGGAGGGCATCGCAGAGGATCTCCTGCTACCAAAGGTATCAAATATGGATGAGAAACCTAGTGGAACCAGTCAAGGTAGCCATCTGCATAGGTCTATGGAGCCTTACGCAGCACAACCGCTCCTTTGTCCACCATGTACACCTCCAAGTCCCCCTAGTCATTAAGCTAGCTGGTAAATAACAGGAACTCAATAGGCGGAGAATTTGGGATCCCCTAGATATAACCAAAATGCCTTATGACCATCCCCGGTAGATGTGAGTGCATGTGGGTACCACAGTAGGTGAAGCCTAAGTAGAGCGTGATCACTTGCAACAAGCGGACGACCTTGTGTGTGTCATATGGCACCCATACGACGTTGTCTATCTACAACTAGTCTGGCACCTGCCTAGTCCCCAGTGCAAGACTTGTGCCCCTCACGACTTTCCATCGACAAAGGCGGGGAAGCTGCTTTGAATAGGGAATGGTTGGCACTCTATCCATGGCAGTGGGGAAGTGCTCATAGATCCACGCCTGTAATCTGTAATGAATAAATTAAATTACATAAGCAAAATAAACCCTAAAAAAATATAAACCTTAAAATACAAAATCATACCATCAAGAGGCTCATATATCCTCCAAACTCCGCCGTAGATCAGAGGCTGGTAATGCTAAGCTAGTCGTAGAAGTACGCCAGCATAGCTGAACCCCAAGAATATGCTACGCATGCTTAGAGCTCATGGAAGAGGTCTAGATAACAGACATGAACATTCGTAGAGCTCTTGTCGGCAAATATCGTGCAGCTAACAAGATGTAAGAGACATGCCCTTGTAGCGAATGTCGTCTCCCTAATTGCGATGCATCTGCCATATGTGTCCCTCAGCCAAGATAACTCCACTTGAGCTTCTTTCGCTATTGCACTGTGTGTGTTAGCATGAGTAGTGCCTAGCTTGCTCATCAATAACTCAATGGCGTCATCGCGGCTATAATAGCCGTGCTCACACACCTTGCCTGTGATAGGTAAGTGCAGGAGACATGACACATCATCTAGGGTGTTGTTCATCTCCTAGGGTGATGTTCATCTCCCCTAGAGGTACGTGGAAGGAGCTGATGTCCTTATGCCATCGTTCAACAAAGGCATATACGATGCCCTTGTTGATAGCAACATACCATGCCTCTACAAGTGGGGCAAGACTCAAACTTCGCACGAGTTCTGCCACTTACAGGTGCGTAGACATCAGCAATACCTTGCCCCTGTGCCTGATCAGCCTGATCTCAGGGTAGGGCTGTTCGAGCCTAATATGTTTTGCAACATGGTCCTTATAGGACCTAAGCAGTGACAAGTCTACAGGACCTCCTCCAAATGGAGGTCCAATAATGAGATGAGCCAAATCAGCCTAAGGCTCTTCTGTCTCTACCTCATGTACCTCAATTTTTGGCTTGGGTACATCACCATGTACCTCCTCCTCGTGTTGTTGTTGCTATTTATGCTACTCTTTAGATGTTGTAGCCTGTCTAGCCCGACATGCAGATGCAGTTGGCAGTTGGCACCTAGATGTGCTTAGCGCATCATTTGGCAAAGGGCCTTGTCCAAGACAAGAGGCACCAAACCTCATGCGTGGCATAATGAACCTGAAACAATAATAACCATTTAACTGACAATGAATATTATTAAAAGACAAAAATAATTAAAGGATAAAAATAAATAAATTATAAGAGTAAAAATAAATACACTATTAAATGACAATGAATAAATTTCAAATTACATAAATAACTTAAAAGACAAAAATAATGTAAAATAAATAATTTAAATCAAGTAATTTAAAATAATAAAAAATTTAAAAAATAAAAAAATGCATAACTGAATCGCGATTTCGTTGTGTATCAATACACAACAGAATCAAAATTCCATTCAATCGAAAAGTAGAAAAAAAAAAAGGAAGAGCTTACTGTGATGACAATTGGCGACGACAACGTGAGAAGTAGAGAAGAGGGTGAAAACGACACTTTGACGAAGTATGGTCGTGGGACTTCGACGATAACAAGAGGGTGAGGAGAGGGAGGAGGGGAGGAGGCATAGGGTGAGTAGCAAAGACGGGGGAGAGGCTAGGGTGAGGTGAAGGGAAAGTGAAGAGGGAAGGGATTTAAATTTTGGTGGTATAAAAGTCATTTCATTAATTTTTGAAAAAAAATAGGGGGGAATGGCAAGGCCCATTTGGTATATGTCTTAAATAAATTGAATGAGTTAAGCATAGTTTGATTTGTTTGATCCCATATACACACATACAAAGTGTGTAAAATATTCAGGTTTAATATTCATAATATATAATTTTGATTTTAAGCCTTACAAAAAATTCTCATAAGTTTTAATTCTTGAAAAATGAGATTTTTGGTTTTGGTCTTTGTTTGACTTTAGTCCTAATAATATTTGGTTTATGACCATGCTAAATTAGTCCATGTGATGTATTAACTATATTGATTTTGGTCCTCCTAATAATATGTTGACTATATTTATATTTTATGCATTAAAATAAATATAGTTAACAAGTACCAATTCAATATAGATAAAATATAATAGAAATTAAAGTAAAAAAAATGAGGGTTTAATTATTCATTTGATTTCTATATTTGCACTATTTTTTATGTTTTGGTCCTTATACCCAGAAATTATACGTTTTAGTCTTTACACATACACTTTTAATTTCGTGTTGGTCCTTGCAGTCAAGTGTGTCTTAACTCCGTTAACTAACACTGCCTCAAAATAAAAGTTGGTGGCGTAAAACCGTAAAAAATTTTGTGGTGATCATTAAACCGCCGGAAATTTGTCATTAAAGAGACAGTTTATGACAATTTTACCTAACAGAGTTAAGACATAATTGATGGTAGGGACCAAAACAAAATTAAAAGTGAATATGTAGGGACTAAAATATATAGTTTTTAAGTATAAAACCAAAATGCAAAAATGATGTAAATATAGAGACTAAATAAGTAATTAAACAAGAAAAAAAGAGGATTGAAAGCAAAAAAATTTGTTTTTGAGAGATTAAATTGACAAGTTTCAGACTTCTAAATCATGATTTAGAAAAAAAAAAGTTAGAAGAGGCAAGTTTTTATTCAAATTGTATTTTGTGACTCATCTAACTATAATCCAAACACATGGATCACGGATGTGATTAGCCCTGGTGACGACTGACATATCCATATATGACTAAATTTGACTCGAGCTATGTGTTTCTTAGAGATTTCCCCATCATCTGTGTGCTTATTTGGACATTACAAGTGATGTGCCAATAATTTTTCAATACTGGGGGTACAGTTAAGGGTAATTACCATTAAAAGACAATGAAAACAATATTAGCAATTACCATTATGATAATAAGAAAATTTTAAATTGAGTACGGACATGGTCCCGTTGTTATCAACGTTCGCCCATAACTAGATATGATATTTTTGTGTCTTTGAATAATATATACAACAACAACCAAGCCTTCCTTCCCTACTAAGTGGAGTCAACTATTGTTTAAGACCCAAAATACTATTGCTTAATTTTAGCTAATCTCAATTTAAATTTAAATTGAAAGTTAAAATTTGAATTTATACACACTATATCAAATTGTACGAGATCTTTTTTTTTTTTTTTTAAGATAGACTAAATTTTGAGATTATTGGAACATTATTCTAAAATTTTTCCTAGCCATGCACCAATTATTCCAGCACAATGAGCACACATGGTCATTGAAAGCGAAGCTTTTATTTCAAGCGGTTGAGATTTAAACTAAGCTAGTTACAGTCACAGTTTCCACACTAAAATTGATAAACATTTAGTAACTGATTTGCCATTTGAAAAATAATGTTTTCACATGCACAATAAAAAAATAAACGCCATAAAACCATGACAAACATTTAGGCATGCTGTTGTAACACTTATCCTCACTATAATTTAATCTAAAGGGTGGGAATTTTGCTGTGGACGCAAAACTGCCACAATGTTAGCTGTGAGGGTGAATTTTGCGGCAGTTTCTGAAGTGAAATCAATAGCTTAGAGAATAAACCAACAATTTCATCCTTCTCAAACGGTCCCTAAAGTAAAAAAATTATATAACGATATGTTTAACACAGAAATGGTAATGAAATAGGGTGGAGAGAATGAAAATGGGTAGGTGAGGATTAATTGGTGCTGTTTGACAAGGGTGAAATTAAGAGGTGAGAAAAATAAAGTAAGTGGGTCTTACATGAAAAAATTTCTTTGCTCAAATGACATAAAATAGTGAAGAAATTAAACAGTAACTTGTCAACGACAAAAATAACTCATGACTTGCCATAATAAATATTCATTGTAATGGCAATAATTGATTATAAGCATGCAATAATCTATTATTTCCATACCAGTAATCAATTATTAACATGCCATAATCAATTTTCAATTGCGTAGGTGGTTGTCGCATTGGGTGATAATTGATTATCACCCATGGATAATCGATTATCACCACAACATAATCAATTGGCTTGCAGCTTTTGGTGATAATTGATTATTACCCATGCATAATCAATTATCACCACTTCCATGGTGCTTGTGGCTTTTTGCTGATAACTGATCATTACACATTCACAATCGATTATCACTGTTTTATAAAAATGGACGTATATCAAATATGAAAAGGGTAAAATAATATTTAAATTTTAATCTAATTTTTTTACTCTCTTATCATCAAAACCAAATAATCTTATAATATTATTTTTATTTTATTTCACTCCTATTTCTCTACAATCAAACAACTCATATTTTTACTTTATTTCCTATCTATTTCTCTCCTCTTTATTTCTTTTCTACTTATTTTCATTCACTCTATTTCTTTCTTCTTTGCCAAATACAGTGTAAGTAATCATGTAAGTATTAGAAATCATGCTAAGTAGTCTTCTAAATATTGAAAAATCTTTCAAATTGGCCCTTGGACGTAAATAAAATATATCAACTTAGGGACTAAATTGATGCATATTCAATACTTAGGAGATTACTTATATAATTTATTATTTTAAAGATTACTTAGGAGAGAAAGCAATAATTAAAAGATTAAATTGGTTGTTTTTTGTAAATTAAATAAAAAGTGGCGATGGTTAGTCACCCACCACTAAATGTCAAAAATGTAATATTTTAAAATTATAACGGTGGCTAGAAATTGCTGGCTCGCTGCTATAATTATCTTTTAAATTAATTTTAATAATAAGGGTGGTTTTCTGACTGACGCGAAATAAAAAAAATAGAAAATAGAAAATAGAATTCTACTATAATAAGGTTAGCATAAATTATAGATGTGATGGCAATATTCCGTTCATACTTTCTATAATCATGCAAATAGTTTTCTATATAATTTTGCGCAATTATTATACATGATTTTTATGCCTATTAAAGTGAAACGAAACTCGGGGGCAACACCAACACAAACGTCCTTTTATTTCAGTGAAAATTTCTATATATATTAGTTTTGAAAAGTGAAAATTGTACAGTGACTCAACCTTCGACAGCTGCACTGATGACAACGGAAAATCCCCTCAACCAAATCTTTCGCATGAAAATTATTTAACAATTTTGTATTTTCTTTCATGTAGAGCATAAAGGTACTTAAAGTAAAATTGATAAATAATCTCCCTCCGTTCATGTTAATAATTCAAAAGGTATAAAGTAAAAAAGATTAAATGAGATTAAAACCAAAAATTGATTTATAAGAAAATCACTCAACCAAGAAGCTTAGTTGACAATATAAAAATTGTGGCCACTAAAGGCATTAACATCACAACCCGCATTTTAACATTTAGTATTATAATCAGTTGGTTCCTAAACTTTTGAAGAACTTTTAATTAGGTTCCTGAACTAAAAATTTTTATAATTAAGTCCTTGATCTTTTACAATTTTTGTAATTGAGTTTTCGGAGGTAGTAAAACCACTACAGATGTTAAATTTTTTGGCGATTTCAAACCGTCACAAACTAATTCTAGGGACTTAATTACAAAAATTGTAGAAGATCAAGGACCTAATTACAAATTTTTTATTTCAAGGACCTAATTACAAATTCTCCAAAAGTTTAGAGACCAACTAATGTATTAAACCTTATAAATAAATAGACTGTGTGCACATGTTAACTTCAAGATCTGTATGGATCTGTAATGATTTTGACTCTATACAAGTATCATTAGCAAGAGTAATGTTTTGTGGACACTCATGTGTCCATTAGCACATGGTGAGACAAAGATATAGTAGAGAAAAGTAATAGATGTAATAGGAGATATCTTTATAGACGAAGGCTAGTGTGGGAAACATGGATAGGTCTCCTACCGTGGGAGAGTTTTTTACAACCATTAGATAAAATAATTTTTAATCAAACGGTTTAGATTTTTTCTTTTTTCTCATTTTTTCTTTCCTTTCCCAATTTACCCTCTCTCTCTCTCTCTTCTCTTTCCTCTTCTGCCTTCTCCTTCGCTTCCACCTCACCTCCTACCACTCCTGCCGGCGCCTGAATCTTGACGATGCTCCTCGGCCACTTTCTCAACAGTAAAAGTAAGATCTTGAGGCAACTTTTCTGGATCTGATTATAGGGAATATTGGCAAAGGAAGCGATGCTATTAATGCCGTCGCTTCGTAGCGAAGGATGAACAACAACAGAGGGAACTGTGACGACGAAGTAATTGCTGATAAGGTGGAGAATCAATTTTGCGAAAACTGTGTCGGTGAGAGGATCAGCAAGAATTGGACGGAGGCGGCACAATAGAGGATGAAGGGTTTTGCAAGAAGGAGAGGGGGGAGGTTGTGTAGAGGGGAAAAGGCTTGATCGAAGTGCCCCTAGGAGAAGTAGTAAACACTAGAATGGAGCTTGGGGATTTCCATGGAGGCTTCGGGGCACATCTGCTAGAGTTTCAGGTCCAAAGGGCGAGGGCTTGCGGTGCCACCAACCCACCCCAATCTCCATTATCTTCACCACCAGATCCGTCATAGTCATCTTCGCCCCTAGAGACATCTTCGTAGCCACCACCGTGGACTCCAGCATCCCCTACACGTTGGCCCTAACCCCACCCCAATACCCACAAAACGCATGCCACACATAGTCATCCACAGCACAGCGTAAGCGAGGGTAGGGGTAAGGGTACATGGGGGAAAGACAGGAAAAGAAAAAGAAAAAAAACTTCAACCATCTGATTGTGACTAACTAAATCTAACGGCCCATATGATGTTTTCCATCGTAAAAGACCTATTCAGGTCACCCACCCTAGTCTTCGTCATCTTTTTATACATAATGTAAGTCAACTTAAACCCTATCAATTTTTTCCCACCTAGATTATTATGGGCATATAGGACTTTTCACATAATAATGCATTTTGCTTCTTCAATAAGGTCTCCTTCTGTGTAATCTATGATAATGCTTTCTTTTTTTTTTCAATACCAAGTAAAACCATTAGGATTAAGAAGCCTGCAGGTCAACTCCTATGAAAAAAATATTCTTGCTTTTTGCTCATCTTCCCTCTCTATTATGCACAAACAATATTGTGTTTGATTTAGTTTTCATTTTTACCATTATTTTTTTTCTATAGATTTTAAAATTAAATTAAGATGTATATTGACATCAAATCGTATCTTTGTACAAAAAAAAACTTTAAATTATCAAAAATTGAAATTAAGATTTCAAATATATAATGCCTTGTATGATATTTTTATGAAATATGAAATGTTAAATTAAAAATATTTTAAAAATTAATGAAAATATAAAATTTATTTTGTTGGTAATGAAAATAAATTATAATATCACAATATATATTTGAATTTTTATGTTTGAGAACTTAAAAGTTAATTTAATGAAAAAGTATTTTATGATATTTTGTCTCATGTATTTTTTTTTTACCTTCATTTGTATTTTTACTTTCTCTTTAAATTTTAAATAAAAGTAACAATGATATTGATTGCATGGAAATTTTTATAAAATATTAAAAAAATCAGATTTTTTTTATAAAAAGTTAGTTTATGAAAATCATTTTATTTGTAGTAGAAATAAATTAAAATACAAAGGGAATTAATTAAACAACAGTTTTATTTTTTATTTTTTACTTCCTATATGATATAAAATAGTATTTTTTACATAATCAATTGAAATTGTTTTGGCTTAAATTTTTAAAAGAAAATAAAAGTTGTATTATATATATATATATCATAAAAAAATTTAATTATTACAATTTTTTAACTAAAAAATAAAATATATATTTTACTCAATTAAAGGTAGTCAATTTAAAAAATTAAATATTTATAAGAATGTAAAAAGTTTAAAAAATTATTTCTTTAACTTCCATCACAATGTGAGATTACAAAGGTCATTTTAAAATATATGAAAAAAACATATATATAAATTAGATATAAATTATAATTTAACTAATTATTATAATTTATGTCCAATATAAAAAATTCTGTGCATCGCACGGATATAAATACTAGTGATATAACAAAGAGATAGAGAGATGAAGGTGTCAAATAAGTGTTTATAATAATGAAGTGTCCATGTGTGTGTAATTATCCCATTAATAATTAATCATAATTCTATAGAAAGGCTGCCAAGAGTAATCGTATACATATCACGAGTTAATAAAGTTGATGACAACGAATGTACTTACCGTGCAACTAGAAAAATAAAATATCGTTTCTAAATAAAAAAAAATCGTGTTTGAGCACTGAAACAAATAAAAAAAAGTGAGTTTGATTATATAGACTAGCGATTTGGCAAAAATAAGAAAAACTAAACAATCGCGATAGTTTAAAAATCTAGGACATGGGTTTTACTTAAGAGTAAATAGTGTATGCACTTTTCACACTATCATTTATTCATAAACTGTACGATGATGTTTTATTAGTTGGCAGTGTAATTTTTTTTTTTTTGAATTGACTAAATGTAAAAATTAAACTCTTTACTTAATCAACTAGTTGTCAGGTTGATATTCATTTTGAAAGTAAATTATCTTATTATAATTTAGTTATTTCTTTTGAGATAAAAAAATGCTAAAATTAAATTAATACTTTTTTTTAATGCAAAATTAAATTAATACTTACTTTCGTGACATTATGTTAATTGAGATTTGTTACGCTTACTTACATTCGTGCCGTTATGTAATTGAAATTTGTTATGCTCCTCGATAATTCACTAGCCTTAAAAATAGCCTATTTATAGAGAGTAAATTCCTAGATTTAATTATTAGGTATTTCAATATTGAATTTCACCATTTTATTCATCACCTAAATACATTTGATCATGTACACATGGATTGTCCTATAACAAGCTTTGAAATTATAAATTAAGGTAGTGTTTAAATTAACTTCTTTTTTTGTTTTGCTTAAGAGAAGTTAGACAAAACACAATTTTGGAGAAATTCTAAAAAAATAAAATAGTTTTTGTACAATGAAGAACTAGTAAAAAAGACGGCTTCTACTGGACCAAAGAAAAGAACTTCAACATAAAATAATTGAAGGAATTTCCGCTTTTAAGCAAAAGAAAAGTTGAAACAAACTGGATCAAATTTTACCTAAGAAGATAATTAGAATTACAACCTTATTGATTGATGACCTACTTCTTTAATCCTACAAATAAGAAAATTAGCCTCTCATGACTGTAGAACAATCCTTAAAATTCAAGAAATCAAAAGACATGACAAATTCAAATGGAAGGAAAAGAAGAAACTAGAAGAAGAATGCTTGCTCTTAAATCTATGCAGCTGCTTTTTCTTACTCATGTATTAGGCATGTCTCGTAACATGCCTGTTTGGTTTCTCCACATGTTTGGATACGCATTACATACCAATTTACGTGCGTCCAATCAAAGCTACTAAGTCTGTGTTTGGATACACTCATTCAATATTGATGCAGATCACATGAAGCTAGAATAACTAGCTTTTGCATCTTTCGTACAAATTTGACATAAAAATAATAATTAGAATACATGCATTTGAAAATTGAAACCAGACAACCTCTAAGAGTAGCTTTTACGTCTTTAACGTGAACTCAAGATGATGTGACATCAATCCAGACACACTATCTATCTTTTGGTCTCCATCCAATGTGTGATCTTTGATCCTTCTTTTTGAGTTTTGCTACTTCAATTCTTAATTAGGAATCTCAATTTAATTAAGAATCCAATTCCAATTAAAATCCTTCCAATACTTGGGTCAATATTAATAAAACCCCTTTTTTAAAGTTTCATTATTAAAATTTTCTTAAATTAATCCCAAATTGTTGATTTACACCCGAAAATACAAAAGGAAACATATAACATACAAGAAAAGAAAAAAACTACTAAAAATCAAAAAACAAACAAAAAAGGCTTAGGTATAAATCCTTAGAATTTAAACATAAAATGTGTCCAAAACATCCACGGACTTATGGACAAAATCTAAACGGAGATATCGCAAAGCAGAATTTACATAGAATTGAGGAAGAGAAACAGCTTCAAAGTTCAACCAGCATTGCACATTCAGCAAATTGTGGGGGTTAATTTGCTAACACTGTTATCATGGATTCAAGTTCATGATGGACTCCATAGTGACTGTTTATTTAGCTTTAAATATTCCAAGTTATAAATCTGTACATATTGTAAAATTCAGTGTATGGACAATACAATGTACAAGGTCTACCTTGAACCCAACTCAAACATAGGAGCCTTTCAGAATGAGGTCAATTCTAGAAAAGTTCATTAACTTGAGATTGTTTTGTGCACCTTAATTGTACAAAGGCCACATTGTCATGTAGCCACAGACATCACTGCTAATATGTTAAAGAATTCACAAAAGGGCAATGTATGGCACTAACTTATGCTGTACATTTTTGTAAGCATTGCAGCAATGAAAAGCAACGGCAGAACATTCACACTTATGATAGTGCTTACAAATACATTTGCCTTGTTCTTCACATAGAATGCCAAAAACCTCTCCTGACCTTCCTCCGGAAAGGTTTACATGCCTCAATACTGAGGTCTACAGCTGCTGCAAGTGCCATGAAGATGGCAGCATCCTCCACACATGTCACGTGTCGCATTGCCAATTGTACTAATGGTTTACTTCGCTTCCCTTCACCTTGAACTCTACAACTCATGACGAAACCTCCAACCATCGGACTCAGCACACCAAAGTCTCCACTACTCTGTGGGCTAGGTATTGGACTTGCTGCGGTAGTTGTGGTTCGAACATGTTTCTCAGTGTCTATGAAAAACTCTCCACCCCTTTCAGCATTTATGTGTATTTCAGACATCAGAAGTTCACCTCCCTCTTGAGCTTCAGATAGAAGATGGAATCTGCAGCAAACAGTGTCTCGGATGCCACGCTCGCGCCATGCTTCAAGCTTTCCCCAAGGCTGCCAGCTCTCGATCTACGTATGTCAGGACGAACAATCAACCAAGATCCTGGGTTGGATCTGGCAACCCAATCACAACCTGAAGATGGAACAAAGGGAGTTGTTATGAAGGCTGCAGCTACAGCCGAGCCAGAGAGATCATGTATCGTCACCTTCCACCCCTTTCTTTCTCTCCTCTCTGTCTCTAAGTCAGAAATGTCAGCAGAACCTGACCAGTAAGCGCTCAACGGGTCAATCTGGGAAACCCTGTCATTCCATAACTATCAAAGGTTTTATTAACAACAAATTTTTAGACAGATGTTGCACATCTTACAGATATCAGGTCCAACTGACAAAGAAACAAACGAAGAAAACACACTACCAATTTTCCACTTGAAATATTGATTTGAGAGAATGATTTAATTCCTTGGTCCGAAAATCAAGCCTCGAGTTCTTATGAAGATAAAGGCTTATATAATTTAAGCTTCCATTGGAGAAGAAGACTGGTTAACTACATCAGTCCACACAGACAATTTGGTATAAGCGTTCTGCCCATGCTTCAGGATGCAAAGAAAAGTATACTCAACAGATTTGGCTCCTCTAAAGTAAGGAATTCACTTTAGATGATAAAGTAACAAATCTTAGTCGTTAACAAAGAAATCAACGGTTGATGTTCTAACACATCCATGCTTTGTTATGCATGTCCACATAATATTAATTGTTGATTTTTTCATCAATGATTGAAATTTGTTACTTTACTCAGTAAGTTCCCACTTTAGAAGAGCCCTATCCATACTTAATTATGTTGATTGAAGAAAAACTTTGTAAAACATGATATTGATTTCAATTTTAAAACTCTAATGAAAGTTATTTGACAATAATGAAATCATGACTTTTAGAGATTTCTCGGAAGAGTCAACATAATTGAAAGTAAAATAGATCGCAAATTTCATATCACCTGTCCTTACTAAACTTGCAACTGAAGATTGGCTGCTTGATGGATCCTTGCAGTTGAACTATCTGAGGACTCAATGTTGTTATATCTTCAAACTTGAATACATATCTAGGGTCAGGATCTAGTTTCACTTTTAAATGAAGCTCTGCACCCGGCTTTCCATTATCCTGCTTGTTCTTGCCAATACCTATCCACCCATTAAAAAGAATCAATGGCTTTCCTTCACCCCACTCAGGGCCCACCTGCATTTTAAAAATCCCAATTTGCTGCCTTTTGATGCCAACTCCACAATGGGATCCCTTCCTCCCTGAAAACACAGCAATCTCCAAACAAGCATGAGTGTTGTAGAAGCAACCAGGAGCTAACAACACTTTTAAATCGGATTCCTCAAGGTAAAAGCTAGAAGCAATGTTCTGAGTATCAGGTATAACTTCTGCGGATGATATCACGGGGACTGATGATGTTTGAACAGGAAAACCTCGAAGACGTATCTCACAAACACAAGGTAAAGAGAGTGTTTGAATTCCAGATTTTCCAGTGCTCAGTTCAATTCCAGTGCATCTCAACCCCAGAGAACCTATTGACAACCTAATGAAGGCCTGAGGATCCATATTTGTCACAATTGTCCCCCCATTGCTTTTAAAGCACTAATTTCACAAAATTCAGATGCCCTGGGAAATATAAGACAGAAACATATAATCAAATCAGGAATAAAAAGAAAATTAAGCATGCACTTGTTTGATTAGTATTAAAAAATAACAGCTTACACAAGTTATCGTACAATATAAAATTCCTGTCCTTATAACATGCCATACACAAGGAAATAAACAAAATACAACATTGTCAAGCAAGTGACAATCATTTATATTTTTCCTCAAAAAAAACAAAAAAAAAACTTATATTTGAAAAAAATAAAGAAAAAGTATATACTACCCATTAGCTTAGGACTATTGTTTAGTTCACATAAACATGAAAATTAGAAAGCAGTTGTGAGCAATTTAACACAATGAAGCAAATAAGATGGATATGTAGAGCAAAAAGGCAGCCAAAAGGAAACTATTTATATAACATGAAGTGACTAGTTCACTGAAGGAGTGAACAACTTAATGCTGCAGATGTTAGAAACAAACTCATCACAGGAAATAAATATTTTGGTCATAAATAAATTCAGAAATTAAAGTACCAGAAAAATGTTTTTTCAGAACGAATGAATATACTATGAACAAATTTCATACAAGAAATATACTCCTTGTTGCCCAATTTCCATTGGACAGGACTATATGTTTATGATATTAAAAGGTAGACACACTCTACTCAGATCTAGAGATTCCATTTTATGATAGTTTAGGTGCGAAGAGACCATACATAAGAATAAAATCAATTTTGAGTTTTTTAACTTCTTCACAGTTTGCATTCAAATAAAGTTCTTCAAGTAAACAACAAGGTATGCATAAAAGTTTTCAAAAGACACATTCAGTGAATACCAAAGGTAAACTGGCATGTACGCATCCAATAGTTAAATTGTCAGAACAAATGCCTTCTCCAGTGATTATAATAGTGTAGCAACCAACAAAAGAATGGATTTAATCATCCATGCCTTACAGGTTTAATAGAAGTATTAGAACAAAACCCAGAGACAAAGAGAGAAAGTGTACACATTGTTTTACATGAAAAATGAACTAAGGTGGAAAAGGCATTAGTATATATTGCTCAAACATCTCTTCATTATATCAAAGACAAACTATATAAAAGAATTGCCAGAGGGCTATTATACAATATAGATGTTAGTCCTAATTTCTCAGCAAATAAGCTTTATCAATCCCTAAAAAAGCATGCCTCGGGACAAGTCAACAAAATAAAAAACTTGTAATACTTCTCCAAGTGACTGCCTCCAGAAACTCTACTACAACTTAACCTTTTTAAGTTTTAGTACAAACTTTACTTGTATTAGCAATACTTGATTTGAAATTTTCTACTCCAGATGAAGGTGCCATGTTTACTTTTCAGGTTATTCACTTTTCCCATTTTGCCAACAAAAGAAGGAGGCTATCCTTCTGTAAATTTTTTCCATTGAACAGTCTGATTACATTAGAAGTAAACAAACCTCAAGAATACAACTTTTTTCTGTTGAGATACTAAAAACAAACTCTATTAAAAGCTTAAGTTGTTAGATAACACATGAATGGCTTTGCATCTCCAAGACTTCAGGTTGGAGGCATGGAAAATGAAAAAATAAAAATAAAAAAATAAAAAAAATCACTTTATCTTGTTTGAAATTTAATTTAATTAAAGAAAATAAGGGTGATAAGGATGAAATTCTTCACCACTTGGTTGCAAACGTTGCAATAACATGTCTGGAAAACAACCCTCATTAAAGTGTTGTTTGATTTCATAGTATATGCAATAAAAAGGTGAATAAATGCTAAAGGTTTTAAACCATACACAAAAATTTAAAGTGTGTAGAACTTAATAGAGTAAAAGAGGAAAAAACAAGAAGGTTCAGCAGCATGAGAGAGAAGATCTAAATCTAATGCCATCAACCACTAAAGGCTTTAAATGGTAGCAATCGTTTATTGTTCTGCCCAATAAGTAGCTCATTATATTAGAGTATTTTGAAGGAAAAAAATCCAGAATTTTCATTTGTAAAAAGGGTATTATTGTTTCATGCCAAACGTGACCATGGAATATGATATTTTTTCAAAAATCTTTATTCAAATGGCAGTTGAAGTGATCATATTGAAAGGAACAAAACTGGTATTCATCAACTTTGCATTTTGATTCTTAAAACAGCTTAAAATTACCAAATCAAGTGTGCCATTCTCTAACGAGTAAAGGTTCATTTCTTAGCAAAAGAAGATAGAATATAGGCTGGCTTTCCAAGGCGGCTAAATTCTGATGACAGCTTACACGGTTACACCAAGCAATCAGTTTAGGTCACCAATCAGATAAATTTTCATTTTTCTTTCACTTCAAGCAAAGATATAGATCAAACAAAATTGACTTAAGAGTGAGGCACATTAGGTCAAAGAAAAGGAAATTAACAGAATCAAATAACTGATCAGGTTAGCTCAAACTCATCTGGAAGTTAGTTAAGACGCAACCCTCCTCTTCAGCAAAAGCCCCAATCATATGGTCATATGTAAATCTTTTTCAGTTGAAGAACAAAATAACAAAGTCAATTAAACCATTCAGTTAGCTCGTATTTGTTAAAAATTTTAGAGATCTTTCACTTTAGATCTACCCAAGTCCTATCCACTATGAAAAATATTAAAATATCCATGATACTCATGCCCCCAACAACTCTCTCTTTAACCCAAAATAACTTGCATTTTCAGGAACCAGGAGCACTTTCCAATCATGAGACTTCTTACAAGTGTACCTATAGTGAAGTGAGAAGCCATAAGCATAACCAACCTCAACAAACTCAAACACCCCATACATCAAAAAAAGACTCAACTGAATAAACCAACTTAAGCAAATCAACTACCACAAATTCAAGCACATGAGAAATTTTAGCAATGAAGCTAAACTGTTACAGAAGCAGTCAACTGTGATAATGTGAAAACCTGTCAACAAGCCCATCCAAGCCCAAAATTGCATTACACAAAAGCGGCAGGTGGAACACAAGAACAAGAAACAGAGCAAAACAAAAGTCAAAGTCATAACACAAAGATAGAAACGCAACTTGAACTCACCTAGTTGACACATGATGCACCAAACTACCTCAACCTTTCACACAAAGGACTCAAACCTTTAAAAAAAAAACACATTGGCAGAGCTTCACATACAAAACAAGAAATCCCAGAAGGCAAAAAAAGTAAATATAATAAAATAAAATAAAACCCCAGAAAGAAAAAAAGGATTTGTAAGATGACACACACAAAACCCACCTCAAAAATCTCACCTTTTGCACCATCCAAATCCCAAAACTTGAAAAGGTTTAGTCCTAAGAGAAGGGTGTTGAACAAAGAGAGGAAGAAAAGAGGGAGAAAGAGGTAGGAGGCATATGCAATAGCAGATGATTGTGCACGGATCACGAGGGTAATTACCCAAGAATCACTGAAATGTTTGCGCAATCTCTCTTTCTTTGTGGCATACTTTTGTATTTTTGGATGTGTGTGTGTGAGAGAGAGAAAGAGAAAGAGAAGACAGAGATTGAATATGGTAGTAATATAAATATTAATTAATTGATTAATTAATTAATGTAGTATGATCTCTCCACCATTTCTCACGAAACAGACGGAGAAAGTAAAGGAATCACATTTGTTTTTCTTTTGTTGTTTTCTTGATATTCCAAGGTGTATGATACTATGATTATGGAATTTTGACAAAAGAATTTAAGGTTTAGTTATATTTTTAATTACTCCCATGACTAATTTTTATTTCAATTTAATTTCTTATTTTTTAATTTTAATTATCAAATCCTACAATATGTTTTTTTAACTCCTCAATTTTCACTTTTTTGTAAATCATTATGTTCTGAATTAATTATACTATTTTAAATTCTTGTCTTCGTATTTTACCTAAAATCAAAGAATTTCAACGTTTGTAAAACTTTAATTTCACATCTTGTTAAATCCTTTAAATTTCATTTTTTTTTTTTTATCTTCTATGCCTTTAAAACCATTTCTTATTTCAAGTGTATCATAAACTCTCAATAAGTAAAAAAAAAAAGTAAAAATTTAAATTTTTTACATAAAGAAAAATTGATAGAATAATTTGATTGTAATAATTAAAAATAAATTAAATTCAAGTAAAATAATTATTAGAGAAATAAAATTATATATTAACTATAATAAAAATTAAAAATATAATTAAGCCATAATTTAGTTATGATACAATAATTTTTTATATTTTATTTTCTATTTTTTAATTTTAACCATTTTTTAAAAAAAGAGATAAAGTAATTCTTTATTATGATAGGTTGGAAAACATTTTATAAATAAATTTCTCTCTTCATCTTTTTAATAAAAGTGGGATAAAAAAGATGATTACTGAAAATGAGGTGTAAAAATAATCTTTTATGCAGCCTTTTGTCTTTAAACTTTTTTAATTTTTAAATTTGTCCCCTATTGATTTGTGCTTCGAATTCATCTTTTAAATTATCAAATTAGTATAACATTCTTTTAAGATAACTCAGTTTTGTTAACATATTAATTTTATTAGTATATGGCATAATGTCAAAATATCTTATAACAATGTCAATTTTTAAATGTGTTTGTAAACACTTATTTTTATCTAATTAAAAGCTTATTTTATGAATTAAAAAACCTGTTTATGAAAACAACTTATTTAATTAACTTGTAGCATTTTTTAAAGATCTATTCTAAGTAGTTTTCTAATTTTTCAGCTCCCAATTGAAAGTGTATTTTTTATTTTTATTCTTGAATTTTTTTAATAATACCTTATTTACCCATTTATTTTCAGAAACTTAGTTTATTACATTCTACAAGTCTATTATTTCCCTCATCCCTATCTTAGTTACACTAATTTTCCATTCAACCACGCCATCGCTTGTTGCAACTAAATTACTTTTGGATTATCATTTTAATACTACGCTATTTATTTTTAATTATTGTATTTCCTTTTTAATAAAATATTTTCTTTTTATTGATAAATAAACAAAATTAGAAAAAATTATTTTTTAAAGAAATATTACCTAAAATTTTATTTATACAAAAACTAAAAAATAAATATTTTTATTTTTAAATAAATAAAAGTTCGTTTAATAGATTTTAATATAGTTTTTTGGGGAAAAAGAAAGAAATATTTCACAAACAACAACAAAAAATGTTACAATATCCATGGTTTTCGAAAGTAATAAATCATTAATCTCTTTAAGGATTCAGCAAAATCATCAAAAATCATTTGTCTATAATATAAAATTGTCAAAATAATAATATAAATATATTTGTATTATCTTATCTTATTTAATAAAAATAGTTATAATTGAGAATAAAATTGAAAATTTTATTATCTTAACTTTTAAGATGATAAATAATTTGAAATAAATTAAAATATAAAATTTATAATTATTTAAAAATATTTGGTTATCAAATTTCAAATTTTGACTAAATAATTAATTGCATTATTTCTACTATTTTATTTTTATTAATAACTTAGTAGTTAGATGAGTGTTACCAACACACTTTCTAACACACTCCTTCTATAACACATTCTATTATTAGTTGAAATTTATTAAAAATTAGAAAATCAAGAGAGAAATTCAATAATAAGAAGTGAGATGAGAAGGTTATAAGCTTTCAATTAATTTATTCATTAGTAATCAAGTCCTTTATCTTATATGACAAAATGGCATTAATGTCTTATAAGAATAAGTAAGATCAATATGGATAATGGAAATGCCATTTAAAAATGTGCTATATATGTTAAATTAATAAAAACTAGTATTTTAACCTATGCATTGTACACAATAAACATTTATTTTATATAACTTAAATTTATAATAAAAAATACTTATGAATATATAAATTATATTATAATTAAAGTTTATAATAAATAAATATTTTTGAATATATAGATTATATTTTAAATTTATAATAAACAATTATTATAATATAATGTTAATTTTTAATTATTGATAATTTTTTAAAAATATTAAAATTTAATTTAAAATTAAAGATTTTGAAAATGATAGATTGAAAAAGATAAGAGGTTAAAAAATTTAAAAAACACAATCATTAAAAAATAACAGCTAAAAACGCTTTCGTTGAAGAATAACAGTTAAAAACTCTCTCGTTCAATATAGTTATTCTAATTTATATAAAGAAAGGATTAATTTGACATATGAATAGATAATAGCACAAAAAATTACGCAGACTAAGTTAAAATTAAATTTATCTTCGAAAGTCAAAATTAATTTGTGTTTTCAAACATTGGTATTTCAAATGAATTACAGATATTTATTATTATTAATTTCTCACCATAATTTTTATTACTATTAAATATAATTAATAGGTAATAAATAACTTCTTTTTTTTGGAAGAAATAATAAATAACTCCCCAAATGATCAAAATTCAATAAAAGAGTTTCTCTTTCTGAAAAAACATCTTATACCTAAAACTTTTATTAGTTAGGATATGCTTATTGAATTTTAGCCCGTCTCAATGAATTTTAGATATTTGCCAATATTCTAGTTCAAGACTAAAAAACTAAAAACATAACAGCTGTCTTTAGAAAAAGTCATCGAATATACTCAAAATAATAGTACGACCACATCCTTGAATTACATATGTTTATTATTATTAAATTCTAACCATAATTTATTATTATTATTATTAAATTCTCAATAAAAGAGTTTCCCTATCTGAAAAAATATCTTATACCTAAAACCTTTTATTAGTTAGGAAATGTTTATTGAATTTTAGCCCATCTTAATGAATTTTATATATTTGCCACTATTCTAGACTAAAAAATACATACATAAATAACAGCTGTCTTTAGAAAAATCATTAATATCAAAATAATAGTACAACTACCAGAACCTTGTACGTGAAGTATGAACACGAAGAACTGGGAACTTGGAATTTGTGGAAAGAGTCAGACACTATGGTTAAATGGAGTCATAAATAATAAATATAAAACATTATCTTTTTTTTTTTGATAAAAAATATAAAACATTATCTTAATAAACTGTATAGAGAATTGAAAATATTTATTTGGGAAAAAAGGAAGAGAGAGATTGAGAATCGGAAGACAAAAGAAGAAGTAAGGAGAGTGAATAAAGGATAGAAAGAGGAAGGTCGTGAATACAGCTGTAACCAAACGAGAGTGTAAGAAATCAAGTTAGGAATCGCTATCAGATACATGTGCCTGACTTCATCCCTATGCTCATCTTTTTTCTTTTTAATTGTTTTTTTTTTAGTCCGTACACGCAAAGTGATTTTATTAAAATATAAACCTATTGCAATGTTTTTTTTTTTTTGAGGGTTATTGCAATGTTATATGATAGTATTTACATATATATTTAGGATAATATCTGTAAGGTGAACACTTTGATTTTCAAATTATTTGGGTATAGAAAAACGCACATTTGTTGTGTCTGTAATTACTCTTTTTTATATGAATAAAACTATTTTGTTTTGCAGTATGTAGGTCTTAACACGATGAAAGTAAAGTTTTGAAATTCAAATGTAACGTCTCATTTTGACTTTGCTATAATGAATTAATGGAAAATTCATTATAATCATTTTTTTCTATTAATTCATTATAGTGGAAAATTCATTATAAGCATTTTGACTTTGCTTATAATGAATTAATGGAAAACCCACTAGGACCAGACTAGTAGTGGGAAATTTGATTAATATGCATAAGATTTTAGGTTCTAACCTCAATGTATCATTGTACATCAAAAATAAATTAATTGATAGTTTTAATAATTTTATTTTTAAATAGAAAATGTGATTCAATAAATTAAATGCAATATAACGCCCGCGTTATGAAGCATAAATAATATACTCATTTGTTTTTGAATTCGATAAAAATTGATTTTAATATAATTAATTTTAAATCATTAAATATAATTATGATACCTATTCAAATTTCTTTTAATCACAAACTTACATTAGAATGTGTTATAAGGTGAAAGAAATTAATTCTTGTATTTTTCAAATGAACACTTAATCTTTTAAGAAATTGTAGGTCATTAAAAAAATTAATTAGTTTGATAAATTTGAGGAGAATATGATCGACCATGCTACTATGCTAGTCTTAAGAACAGCGAGTTCAATAAAACTTATATATGAAGGAAAATCAAGACCATCTAGATGCTGATCATAATATTTACATCATTAATTAGATTGTAAACATACATATGCAATTTTGAAATGCTTTACTATTAATGTTGCAAGAAATTAAGGATGTGCTAAAATGGTAAAACCCTGTAACAACGACGGCTTTAATTTGGAGCTCAATATATCCTTAACATTTTTCAAAGGATCCGTGTTTCTAGCAATCCAGTTATTTTCCTGCGCGATGATATTACTACCATAAATGAACAATAATAAGATAAGGAAGCAAATGAGTTATCTCTTACATAGTGTAATTTCTGAAAACAACTTGTATAAACAACGTTTATTTGTCATGTTGAATAATGAATTGTTCCCATTGTTTGATCAAAATCTTCAAATGATTCCTTCCTGCTCTTCACGCTTTGACACTTTTCTGTACAATTGACTACGACTAAAATATGGTTTTGGTAGGTATAAGTTTGAATGAGAGAGAGTTTGGTCTTGACTTCTGTTAATGATCATAGAAAAAATCTTTGAAATCTTAATCGCAAGTTGTTCACTGAATTTTTCCCACAAAGAATCTTGCGTTGATTTGAATGAGTGCCTATTCCAGTAACATGCATTTTTGTCTTATTGTATAATCCTCGTGATTAGTTAATACTACTAGGCACATGGGATACTCAAGGGATACGGCAGAGCTTAGGAATTGGGTTAGTTTTGATTCGAATCAGTTCCAATCTCGCCCTACTAATAATGATGGGGTCGGATTAGCCCCATATTTAAGCAAAGTTGATAAATTTCAATGTTATGTATAATTCAGGGACGAAACTAAGAAAATGATAGGTATAAATGTGTCATAAAATTTTGAAAGAAAAAAAAAACAATTTTTTTTCTAGGACAAGAAACTAAGTTTCAAATCATCACATGCCTTTAATACTAACAAACCCAAAGAAGCCAGCATAAAATTGGGTCGAGCATTCGTTTGGGGTCCAAACTATTGATGAAGCCTACTTTGTTTAGTACTTTGTACATCCATACACCACAATATTATTCTCATCGATATTGTGGTGCAATCTCAAATTGAGAGTAAATTGGTTTGTGTGTTTCAAGGGCAGTCGGGACAATACCAACTTTATCACTATATTTCATCTCGAGTGCAAGTAGAGATTATGGTGCAATCTCAACTTAAGCCCTTTGCAAGTGTATTGGTTTGTGTGTTGTAACGCCCGACCACTTGCAGGATCTGTGACTGTCCCCACAAACCAACACAAGACTTTTCAGCGTGCTTTGTCCTCACTCACACGCTTCCCGGGAAACTTCCCAGTAGGTCACCCATCCCTAAATTGCTCCAAGTCAAGCACGCTTAACTATGGAGTTCTTAAGTGATGGGCTACCGAAAAGTAGATGCATCTTGTTGGTATAGGTAGCACTTATTAATTCCTTTAAGCTATCCTCAACTGTACAGTCCCATACCTGCACAGCCTCTGGATCCCTCTCGTTCGGGTGTGTATTCGATTCATTCATGTACCCCTCTCGCTGGAAGCCTGCCACGAGCCGCTCATTGTCCATGCCTCATCTCTTTTGCACTGGCGATCACTCCCCGCCCTCGTCAGCGCCCGGGATGTTACATGTGTCCCAATGGTAGTTGGGATAATACCAGCTTTACCACTACATTAGCAATACTAATTGCTAAAAGGAGTTAAGGGAGGATAAGTTTGTTTAATGAGTTGCATTAAATGGATCATTTTTTGTTGGAATTAAAACTTTATAAAACACTAAACATTCACAAAACACATTACGTCATATTATCATGATTCTTTAGTTTTAAGGAATACCTAGATCTATAAGGTTGATTGAAAAATCACAGCAGAATCTGAACGATGATCATGAACAATTGGTATTATGATCTTCCTCAACTAAATCACCAAATTCCTCAAATGGGACTTGATGTTTCTCTTTCAATGGGGAGAATGAGAGACATAATTCTGATTTGGTGTCTTGGGGACCACAATCATGCCTTAGGTTTTAACCTATTAAGGTTCTCATTATCCCTTAACAGGCCAAACTAGGTTTCCACTCATTGAGCTCATATCAGTTTCTTGTCGATAGTCTAATAGACTCACTAATTTAGATCACTTATATTAAGCCCAGCTAAATGTAAATAGCTAATATATAAATGTTATAATATAAAATGTAGCCTCTATTAATTAATTAATTAAGAATTATAAAATTCTTAACAATCTCCCACTTGAGCTTCATATTAGCCTTAGACATTTATATCAAAATATTCTTTAAGCATGCAACTGTATGCTATTTACTTTTAAACTCCCCTTAAATAATCTGGTCCATCTTATATAGCAATAGGAAACCATTATAGATTTCATCACAATCCAGCATGACTAAACCACAATGATCACCACAATTACATATACTCAATGACATAGATCAAATATGGATAAATGGCATGGAAATTACATGTAATGTGATCTTAATCATGCTTATTTCCAACTAGTCTAAACTTTATTCTTTATGGAGATCAATCCAAAATGCAATATAAATATTGCACACAAAAACAGGCTCAGAATAGAATGATAAGCATCAACTTTATTTCTACAGAAAATCCAAAAAATACGAATGTCTAAAAATAACATAATATAGAGCATAAATGGGACTCCCACTAAACTACAACACTATCAAGAATTATACCTATATGGGCAGTGTGCTCAAGAAAGACCTTAGGTATTAGGCCCATACTTAATGGATCAACTAGCATAAAATTTGTCCCTATATGTTTTACGGAAATATGTTTATTTTGAACTATTTTTTAACAACCATAAACTTGATATCAATGAACTTTGACTTTATAGAATTTCTATTGTTGTTGGAGTAAAGAATTGCTAAGTTATTATCATAATAAAGTTTCAATGGCCTTTCAATGCCATTAACCATATGCAAACTAGTGACAAAGTTCCACAACCATATCCTGTGATTGGACTTCTTAAAACAAGCAATGAACTCCACAACCATGGTCAAAAAAGCTATAAGAGTCTATTTAGCAAACTTCCAAGAGGTGGCTCCTCCAGCCAACATATAGATGTATCCAAACGTGGAGTGTTTGCTATCTTGACATCCAATAAAATTAGAGTTAAAGTACTCGGTGATTTCTAAATTGTTAGACTTCCGATAAG
Organism: Spatholobus suberectus; assembly: GCA_004329165.1. Classification (NCBI taxonomy): domain Eukaryota; kingdom Viridiplantae; phylum Streptophyta; class Magnoliopsida; order Fabales; family Fabaceae; genus Spatholobus; species Spatholobus suberectus. The sequence continues at coordinate 39,571,661 of CM014730.1, forward strand.
TGAGCATGTACCTTTTTGTACTCTTTAAATAATGCATCATGTGCTTGACTGCCTTCCAAAGCTGCATTCTTGGATTACTCAAGTATCTGCCTAAAACACCCACTACGAATGCTATGTCAGGACAAGTACAAACTTAAGCGTACATTAGACTTCCTACTGCTAATGCACAGGGAATCTTTTGCATCACATTTCTTTCAAGGTCATTGTTGTGGCATTGCTTGAGACTAAACTTGTCTCCCTTAACTATGGGGGTATCTCCTGGTTTAGTATCTTTCATGCTGAATTTATCAAGGACTTTATTGATATAACTTTCTTGTGACAACTTTGTTGAGAGCGATCTCTTAGTATCTTAATACCCAACACAAAATAGGCTTCCCCAAGATTTTTCATTTTGAAATTTTTCGTTAGAAATCTATTGGTTTCATGCAATAAGTCTATATCGCTGCTAGCATGTAGTATATCATCGACATATAATGCCAAGAAGATGTATTTACTCCCACTAAATTTATGATAAACACAGTCATCAACTACATTTACCTCAAAATAATATAAGGTAATGACTTGATGGAACTTGCGATACCATTGACGGGGAAGCCCGTTTGAGACCATAAATGCATTTCTTTAGTTTGCATACCATATACTTTGAGTCACTTGACACAAAGTTTTCTATTTGCACCATATAAATCATTTCTTCAATGTCACCATTTAGAAATGCAATCTTGACATCCATTTGATAAAGCTCTAAATCAAAACAAGCTATCAATGTCATTATTGTTCTAAAAGAATTCTTTGAAGATATCGGAGACAAGGTCTCTTTGTAGTCAATGCCTTCCTTCTAAGTAAAGCCATATCTCTTAATGTTACCCTTTGAATCCTTCTTGTTTTTAAAGATCCATTTACAACCAACAAGTTACACACCTTCAGGTAATTCAATGAGATCCCAAATGTCATTATCTTGCATAGCGTCATCTTATCCTTCATAGCATCAATCCATTTTTTAGAGTTAAAACTACGCATAGCTTGACAGAAGTTGATTAGATCATCCTCTATTACGCTAACACCATCCTCATGTTCTTAGAGAAACACAATATAATCATTTAGAATTGTACTTCTCCTTTCTCTAGTGGATCTTCTTAACGCCACTTCTTAAGGTTGTTGAGATTGCTTTATAGGTATTTGAGGGAAAACCACATTATTTTCATGTTCTAAAACAATGTCAGGAGCAATAGTTTGAACATTGTCTTCTATTACGAGAGTTATGTCTTGAACAATAATAGGTACGAGGCCCTAATCATTGTCAATAACAAGATCTTCCTTAAAGACAACATTCATTATGTTCTCTACCTTTCCAAACTCAACTTCCTCAAGAAATCTCGCTTTTTCCATCTCAAATAAGGATTTTGAAGTAGGATCGTAAAACTTATAACCTTGAGAGCATTTAGCATAGCCAACAAAGTAACAACTAACAGTTCTTGAATCTAGTTTTCTTTCGTGTGGCCTATAAGGTTATGCCTCAGTTGGACAACCCTAATGTGCAAGTGCTTAATGCTTGGCTTCTTACCAGTCCAAAGGTCATAAGAAATTTTGTTAACTACTTTACTTGGCACCCTATTAAGGATGTAAAACTGTGGTCTTTAAAGCTTCTCCACAAAGTGACTTTGCCAAAGAAGAATGATTGATCATACTTCTCACCATATCCTTAAGAGTCAAATTTCTTTGTTCTTTTACACCATTCATACTGTAACACCCTTATTTTTGGAAAAGGGTAAAATGACTATTTTGCCCCTAGAAGGACTAGATAATTGAGAAAATAGATAAAAATAATTAGAAGTGTCTAAAATTTATTTTGAAGTCATTTATGTGCTTAGAATAATTAATAATAATTTTATAAATTTTTTAGAAATTTATTAAGACAATTTTTGTGAAATGACCAAAATACCCCTAGTTAATTACAAGAGCAAACCAGAGACTTTTTGACTTCAAAGTATTTTGAAAATTTTATACTAGGTATATTTTAATTATAAAAAATTTATTTTGAAAGAGAAATAGTGAAAAATGTGACACTCTTATTTCAGCTTTTCAACTATTATTCTAATATTTGACTATTTAATTTTGAAAAATCGAGAGGAAATCTCAAAATTATGATTTCCACCATTATGCTCAAAATTCCAAGAGCTATCAAGTTATGGTTTTTAATAATTTTTCTAAGCTAGAGCCTGGAAAAATTAGAAAATGACGATTTTGTCCCTATTTCTCAACAATAAGGGCTGACATGAGAAAAAGATTAAATTGATATCAAAATGTTAGTTTGAGCTTGGAATCATGTCATATATATTAAAATATAATTTAGGAATTTTTTTGGAAATTTCTGGAATTCCTATGTAAAATAACCAAAATGTCCCTAGGTGTCTAATAAGTCAGCCGGTATTGGTTTGACATTCAAAAATAGTGAAAATGATGATTGCAGTTTATTTGTAGGTGAAATATCTAATTTTATAATTTCCATAAAAATTTTGGCATTTATTGAATTAAAATGGATTTATTATGAATTTTTTAGCTTAAAAATACAAAATAAATGGATAAAATTTGAAATAAATTAATAAAAATAAAAATTAATTATTAGAAATTTATTTTTGATGAAAAATAATTTATTTTTCCAGTTTTACATTGAATTACATTTTTTTGATATTAAAAGTCAATTTTTTTAAGTTTAGGCGATTTTATCGGTGCCAATTAATTTACCTACGGATAAAATTGACATCTAGAAGCTGGACAGCTAAGGGAGCACATCCCCAACCTAGAAATAGCTGATTCAACACTCTAATTTTGATATGTGTCCCTAAATTAATTAAAAATAAATCAAAAATAGGATTTATGACATAATGGTTTATTTCATCAAAGTGAACACCTAATCTCATTTTTTCTCTATAAATAGGCATGCCTTTGGACAAGATTTTCACCATTCTTCTCCTCCATAAGCTAGAGATCCTCTCTCTCTAAAATATTTTCACCATGCCTTTGGTTTTTATGTTAAAATTTTGCCAATTTTCAACTAGTAGAATTTTTCCTCCTAGAAGCTTTGCACCAACAATTCCATCCTCTTCATCAACCACCTTAGAGGTAATGGGGGGAGTGGGGTTGGTTCTAAATTATTGTCACTTTGCATGTTAGTAGGAAAGGTTTTCCCTAAACCCGTTTAGGCTTAAGTTTTATTATTGTTATTATTGTTTAATGTTAAACTTTAATTTTTACTAATTTGTTACTCTGTCCAAAATTAGATTATTAAATCATGATTACTAAATTATTACTCTGCTCAAATTTAAATTATGAAATTATATTTGCTAAGCTGTTACTCTACTCAATTTTAGAAAATTAAAATGAATTTGCTAAGCTGTTATTCTGCTCAAATTTAGAAAATTAAAATGTATTTATTACGTCGTTATTCTACCAAAATTTTACTAATTAAATTATAATTTCTATGTTGTTATTCTGCTAAAATTTTATATGATTACTAAATCGTTATTTTGTTAAAATTCTAATATTGTGCAATTTCTACAATATAAGGCAAAAATATTGATTGTACTAGTGCTCAAATTAAATGAGACCAAGGAAACATCTGTTTGAGAATTAGGAAGTGATAAATTAGTGAGTAATGTAAAGAAAGTGACATGCAGTGGCATGACACCCTGCTAGAGAAGCTACGGTTTAGTATACTGCGGGATGAAAGGCAGGACTCATGGTTAGGTCTAGAGGGTATGGTATCGAATGGTGAGTGTCCTAATGGCCAATGTAGTGCTCTTGAGCTGAGACAATCACTTAACCAACTTGATAACCCTGACAACTGCTCAGCATCACCAGGATTGGTGAGAGTATACCTCTATAAATGGATATCCTAAATTATTATTTTGTTCCTCAATGATGATGAGGGTTGTACCATGTGATGATGTTGAGAGAGGTATATGTACTCCCAGTCACTTGCTAGGTTTTGTTAAGAATTATTACCCACTAATGGAAAGTATAGATCCATATTGAGTCAATGATTGTATAACATAGAATAAACTTTAAGTTTCCTTTTTATTGTCAACTGTGTTTTATTTGTATTGTGTGGTAGAATTCCTACCATACATGTGACAGTGATATTAGAACAAATCACCTCATTCCATTACTTTTTCTTTTATGCATGATTGATCGCGGTTAATGAAGACTCGGCTATTGATGAAGACCTATAAGGCTAGTCTGATAGTTTGTTATTTTATGGGATGGGATAGATGGACACTACTCTGACTAGGATCTTTTTGATGTACTAAGAATAAGTAGTAACTATTTTTATGTATATTTCAATCTCCCTATATTTCATTTATTTTTTGATTATGAAATCATGATGTACTACTCCACGATAAATACATATAGATTTTATTTTTTTATTGTTGTTTTCAAATTCTGTTAAATTTACAAATTTTCTATTATTAGAAGTGGAGAAAAATTTTACTTGCATTGTTAAATAAGTAAATAAGTATGGGTTATGTTCAATGTGGATGGGTGTCACACATACTAGGTTTGCCCAACATGGTGTATTGCAGAATACTTTTTGAGGAAAAGTGCAAAAGGTCTTGGACATTGTTCTCTTGATTCATCATATTTACCATAATATTCACCACCACAATCAAATGTGATAGCCTTAATTTTCTTTCTAAGATGAAATTCAACTTCTACCTTAAAAGATTTGAAAATGTTTAGGGTTTAGGACTTCTCATGTATCATATATAGGTAGTTGTACTTAGAGTAATCATTTATGAACGTAATGAAATATTGTTCATTCCAAGAAGCCGTAAGGAAAGGACCACAAATATTTGTATGTATTAGTTTTAAGGCTTCCTTAGCTCCTTTAGCATCTAATTTCCTTATGTTTGTTCTTTTTCCCTTGATGCATTCAACACAGACTCCAAAGTCTGATAAATTCAAGGGTTCAAGAAGTTCATCTAACACAAGTCTTTGATTTCTTTGTTTAGAGATATAGCTTAAATGCTTATACCACAAGGTGGCTAAATTTTCATTTAATTTTCACTTTATACCACACAAACTTGTTTGTAGTATTTCATTGTGGGAACTGACAACATCAATCATATATAGATTATCAATTAAAAACCAAAACCAACGACATTAGAATTTTGGTAAAGACTAAATTTATTATTTCTAAGTGAACAAGAAAATCCAAATTTGTCCAAACTAGAAATAAAAACCAAATTTTGTCTAAAAGATGGTACAACAAAAGTCTCAAATAAATCCAAATAAAATCCAGTTTTCAATTGTAATCTTAAGTTCCAATAGCTCCCACTGCAACTTTATTGCCATCACCCACAAAGATAAATCTTTCATCATCACTTGGCAATTAGCTCCATAAGCAACCCTACATGGTTATACTTATGTGAGTAGTAGCATTAGAATCCACCCACCAAGTATCCTTAGGTAAAAAAGTCAAATTAACTTCAAAACAAACTAGAGTAAGAAATTTACCTTTCTTTACACACCATGCAGTGTACTAGGAACATTCTTTCTTCATGTGTCCTAACTTCTCACAAAAAAAGCAAGTAAATTCCCTGTCCTTCATTTATTTCTTTTGTTGAGAAGACCTTTTTGCAGCACCTTTAGTTTTCTTCCTTTACTTATTCTAAAAGGTCAAAGCCAACTAAACACTTTCAGTATGGTTGGCCCCAAAGTGTGTACTTTGCTAATTGCCACTGAACGGAGAGGATCATTATCAACATATAGCTCACACTAATCCAATATATCAATACCAACTTCTTCCTTTGATACATCTTCAGCAACACAACTCCCTTTTGTGCTTACATGTATAAAATCTCCTTCAACAAGAGGAACAATTGTGTTTTGTTGGGATAAACCCAAAGAAGCCAGCTCTTGTCTAAGCTCTTGTCTCAATTCCTGACTAAGCTCTTGTCTAAGCTCCTCTCGCATCATTTCTTTTATGACCTCCAATTGTTCCCTAGTGACACCTCCTTAGGTTAGGCCAGAACGTGAAAGTGGTCCAAAGTATGTTTGAATGCCCACACCTCGTCTAGTAGCACGGACACGCCCAAGATGCTCAGAACGCCTAATAGCCGTAGTCAAGATATCCTCACGTCCATGGGGAACAAAAGATCCTTTTATGCTCTGTTCAACCAGGGAATCCTACAACATATAATCCACAAACATGTGTAAGACTGTGCAAGTTTATTGTAATTACAATTAGAATTAGATATTTGCTTACAATCTTCTCAGCAACGAAGTGTGATTCCTCATATGTATACTATCCCGATGGTTTTAGTCGAGGTCTCCTCCATTTCTCATGGTGTGTAGGTGGAGATGGATGATCAACTAATGTAGATCAGAGTGGTATGCTTCCTGATGTTGTTTCAACTTTTCTTGCATCATCCTCTCTTCAAGCAACTCATAGCCCCCACGAGACAATCTATGTGGATAGACATTATTTGCTTGAATCATCTGCCCTTTTTTTCTTTTCTCCTATGATAAATAACACACCATTAGATTTAGTAAAAATAATAAAATGTCAATGCCAACTAAAAAACTATATTTTCAACTAACCTGAAAGGCAAGGTCTAGTCGACTGGCAAGAAACCTCTACCACGTCTCCTCATTAATGAATACATATTACTCACAATGATTTTTGCCCTTCAATTCCCCATATATATATATATATTTGCTGGTGAGGTGGGTATTAAATGCTCTCCAACGCTCACCCACAAGTGCAAGACATTTTCTCCTTAGGAAGTTAGTATTTGGAATATTAAAGTTGAGCTACATTATATAACAAAAAGGAGGAGTTAGTATATAATAATAATATGGTTAAATATAATATATACAAACATAGAAGGTAAAAGTGAAATACCTTGATACTTTCCCAAATTTGATTTTTCATGCTCTCTTTTACATGTTCCCAATTTGGTGTCAGAATACTAACCTTGCTTCGACCAAGGAGAGCCACATAAATCTTAAACCTTTTTTTTGTTATCTCTTTTAGGATTACCAGTCAATTCATCAAATTCAATCGATATCCTTTGATCACCAATATGATTAAGGGTTAACTCTTTTAATCGTGTGGCACGTCTACCTTTTTTTTATAGACTGAGTATCCAACCCGCCTTGTGAAGGTGGAATGGGCGATGAATCATCCATGTGCCTATTTAGATAAAAAAAAAATAAAGTAAAAGTCAGTACCTTAAACATAATTTATATAAATAACAAGATAAACATAACTTAACATTAAATATAAACATAACTTATTTTATAACATGGTCAAGTATGAATGTTCTGCCATATCCTTTTGCGATGATCATCATGAGTGGCATGTACATAATCCACTTCATTTTCATCACTATTGGTAGGCATCCGTGTTGAGAAAGAAGGAGTCTCATAAATATCAAGAGTTGAATCTTGATTTTCATCACCACTATGCATGTTTCTTCCTTGGAAAACCACTTACCTCCTTTTGTTTGAAGGATCAATAACATAAAACACTTGTTTTGCTTGGAATACAATGATGAAAGGCTTGTCCTTGTAAGCAACCCTGTTAAGATCCACCAATGTAAATCCTAGTTGATCTGTTTGCACACCAATGTTACTGTCAACCCATTACATTTAAAAATAGGCACTCTAAATTTAGTGTAGTCGACCTCCCAAATCTCTTCAATCACTCCAAAGTAACATATGGATGCCATAATTGGGTGTTTATCTTTTGAACTAGAGAAGTGCATAGACTCAGCCACAACCATAACTTCACTGTTTTGCATGGTACTTTTGTCATCCTGCTCTTTTGTATAGAAGGAAAACTTGTTGATATCATATCCACTCCAACATATGACATCAAAGTTAGGCCCATATGCCAGCCATTTTAATGTAACAAAAGCAGTATCATCATTAACAATTTGTTCTTTAAAGCACTCTAAGAAAGTCTTATTATGCTCGTTTAACAACCATTTTCTATTCATTCGAGGGTGATTTTTCTTCACAATGTTTTTGTGAGTAGATAAATAAGGTTGAACCTTATCAGTGTTATTCAATATATACAAATGTGCTTGAAACACTTCCGCTCGACCCATGCCCTTAATAGTTACACCTCGTGTACCTTTACCAGCATATCTTCCTTCATGACGAGACTTAAAAAGCCCAACAGCTTCTGCTTCTAACATGTAGTTTGAACAAAACTCAATAGCCTCCTCTACAATGTATCTTTCAACAGTAGATACTTCAGGATGGTGTGGATTCTTCACTTACCCTTTCAAGATCTTCATGTATCGCTCAGTTGGGTACATCCACCATAAAAAAACAGGGCCATACAATCTAATCTCCATTACGAGATGAACAATTAAGTGAACCATGATGTCAAAAAATGAAGGAGGAAAATACATCTCCAAGTGACACAAGATAATAACCGCCTCATTTTCAAACTCATCCAATTTTTTAGGGTCAATGACTTTGCTGCATATAGTATTGAAGAATGAACACAATCTAGTTATGGCATATCTAACATTTTTATGCAAGATGTCACGGATAGCCATTGGTAGTAGTTGTTGCATCAAGACATGGAAATCATGAGACTTTAAGCCAAGTAATTTGAGATCTTTCATTGAGACAAGTCTCTTGACATTTGAAGAATAACCATGTGGCACTTTGACCCTCCGTAGATACTCACAGAAACTTCTTTTCTCTTTTTTTGATGAAGTATGACATGCTGGGGACAAATATGTCCGCTTACCATGAGACTGAGGAGCTAATTGGTCTCGTATACCCATCGCAACTAGATCTAGACGAGTATTGACACCATCCTTTATCTGTCCCTGAATGTTGAGAAGCATTCCAATTAAACTATCACACACACTTTTCTCTTCATGCATTAGATCAAGACAATGTCTTACATCAAGATTACACCAATATGGAAGATTAAAGAATATCGACCACTTTTTCCATTTGTTTTTCTCAGTAGTCTGCTTTTGGGTCTTTCTAAACACAACATTGATGTCCTTCACCTATTCATAAACATGTTCTCCAGTTAAGGCAGTCGAAGCAATCTCACTCTCCTGGCATCCATTAAAAGCTTTTTTCAATCTACGATATGAGTGATTATGTTTGAGAAATCTTCGATGCCTAAGGTAAACTGTCTTCTTTCCATGTGTCAATTGATAGTAGCATGTGCCTTTTTCACATATAGGGCATGCTTTATGCCCTTTAATAATATATCTGCACAAGTTCTTGTATGCTGAAAAGTCATTGATGGTGCAAAATAACATGGCACGCATCTTGAAAGATTCATTGCAGTACCCGTCAAACACATCAACACCTTCCTCCCACAGCATTCTCAAGTCTTCAATCAAGGGACTTAGATAAATATCTATGTCATTTCCTGGCTGTCTTGGGTCGAAAATCATCATAGATAACATAATGTATTTGTGCTCCATGCACAACCAAGGAGACAGATTGTAGATAACCAATAGAACAGGCCATGAACTATGCTTACTACTTAAGTTACCATACGGATTCATTCTGTCTGTAGCAAGTCCAAGGCGAAGGTTTCTTGCCTCATTGCCAAAATCTGGGAACAAGCTATCAATTTTTTTCCATTGCAAAGAATTAGCCGTATGTCAAATTTGTCCATCACATTTCCTCTTATCTACATGCCATCTAAGGTTCTTTGCGTCATTTGCATTAGCAAACAATCACTTAAACCTTGGAATTATTGGAAGATACCATAACACCTTCGTAGGAGGACCCTTTCTCATCACATCACTAATAGAATCACCATCCTTCACTTTGTAGCATGATACCCTACATACAGGGCATTCATGAAACTCTTCAAACTCTTTCCTATACAATATGCAATCATTTGGGCATGCATGTATTTTCTTGTACTCCATACCCATCGGACACAATATCTTCTTCATGCAATTCGGTGAAGCTCTTATCACTCCACCCATTTCTCGCCTTTAGATTGACTAATCTTAACACAGCTGACAACCTTGTGAAATTAGTGCACCCCAGATATAAAGGCTTTTTCACATCACTGCACAAACTATCATAAACATGTGCTCGCTGAAAAAACTCTGGTCCAATATCACGAATCATATCTTCTAGTCGATCATCCATATCTACATCAATTTCCTCTCTTTGAGACACATTTGGCATGTCTAACAACTCACCATGCCATATCCATCTTGTATAACTCTTGTAAAACCCATCACAAAGAACATGTTACCGTATTTTCTCAACTTGTAATCGCCTCTCATTCAAATAATTCACACAAGGACAATAAAACCTCCCATCACTATCAATGAGATTTCTTTTGGCAAATTCTAGAAATTCTTTCACTCCATTCTCATACTCATTACTTGTGTGTAAAGTCTTGATCCAACTACGATCCATAACTATGTTCCGTAAATATGCACAAAAACATATATAATACATGAATCACACAATAAAATCTCAAATCTCACTTTTTTATATAAGGTGTGGCCCTATCCCATTTAGAAAGACATTTTTTTAAACTTGATTAATACGTACAAGTTAAGTCTCATCTTTAATTTGTCAAATTTTCGATAGCATTTTGCCTTGGTCTCCAAGTATATGACATGAAAGAGGTGACACCAAATCCATCACAATCAAGTATGCACCCAGAGAACAAAATGAAACACACTAAATTGAAAATTCACCAAATTTAAGATGAGACTTAACCTCTACATATTAATCAAGTATAAAAAATTAATCTTCCTAAACTGTCCAACTTGGACAATTCAAGATTCAATACAATGATTCGTACTTTAATCATTATATTGCATCTCAAATGGAAAACTAAGGTTCACTCAGAATGCATAACTTGGATTAAAAACAACAAGCAATTTATAATGAGAGATAACATACCTCACACAGCCAGCAACTCCTTAAATTGAAGCAATAAATCAAACAAACCCACCTAACAACATATTGGAAACAAGTTAGCACACACCCAGAAACCAACAAACAGATAAAACATAACAAGAGTTATATGAAGCACTACCCACCTATGAAGAATGAAGCTCAAACCTCGTACAAAGTAATGAAAAGGAACAAGGATCACAAGAAAAAGTGAGATTTAGCAGAGGTACCTATCCCACAATATTTTATAGAGATTAGAAATCATAATCATGTACTATTATTTATTGACCTAATCTAATGCATTCACTTAAACTATTTCACAACTTTTACAAAATTTGGACTGTGATAGCATACAAGTCAATTTAATCACAATATTAGAGGTAAACCTATCGAATAATAAATTGTTGTCCGTCATCATAGCCATGGGTAACACATTTTTATAGAAATCTTAAACAAATTTAGGTTAAGGAAAATAAATGCTCCATGGTTTCCCTTTCATTCACTCCCTCTTACAATAAACAGGTCTCTCCAGTTTGTTATAGAACCAACAAGTTGTGCTGCTGGTGGTAACCACTTACAAGCGCCAAACTTAATATAGCACTAGAATTCATAATTTATATAGAAAACTTTAACTAATATTTTATTCATCAAATACACATAACTTCAAATAATTTCTAGAATTTAACACACTTATATATAACACATAACATACGTGAATACATGTATATCCAAAAAAATCATAAGGTCTAATCTAAATATACAAAAAAAAGTTAAAATCTAACGAAAATAGTTTTTGGGTATGTAGTGTGTCCATTCTTCCTTGATTTCATTTAACTAATCAAAAGTGTAGTGTTTAGAAAAGTATTATATCACAAAAACAAAATAAATTTAAAACTACATCAAATGATGAAATATAAAGATGATAAAAATCATGTTAAGAACTAATTAAATGATATACCATCTTTAGGATTACACATTTTCCATTTGTAATAATCTCCCTAGTGTATTTCAAGATGTAATAGCAACTATCTATGGTCCCAAATTGGTGGAGACATTATAATACCAATAAAATTAAAGTTAATTGATTTATTTTTTATATTAATAAATGAATGAATGAAGTTTTGTAAAATACCCATCTCCATATGCATTTGAAGTTGTCAAATTTAGATTTTGGTATAGCTCATTCAACTTTGATGTAGAACAATATTAAACCTCAAATAAATAAGAAAAAGTTATATAAATAAGCTACAAGATTGCCACGAATGAGACCAAACTTTCAAAGATAAAATCAAAATGTACTTATAAATCTTTGGACCTAGAAAAAGTTATATAAATAAGCTACAAGATTGTCACAAAAGAGACCACAATTGTTTTCAATGTTGTAGCTTATGTAAGACTTGGTTGCATCAAGTAAGTAATTATTGTAACATCTTTTTCTCACACACAGAGTGAACTAAATTTATGAACCATTGTGATATATTGTCAGCTACATATTTTTCAATGTAATTAAGGAGCTTTCCTCTGTCTTGCATTGGTAGTGCACAACCCTCTCTCCACCTCCCTTGACTACACGCCCTTTTTTTTCTTTGCCATACGGAATGATGAAAACTAACAACTGGACAATAGATAACCACAAAAATAACCACAAAAAGAAAATAAGATTCATCTGACTGAGGTCTAGCATTTACGAGTTTAACTTCCTAAATATTCATGGCATTCATCAACGAAACAAAGAATTTTCTAATTAACGAGCTTATCGTATTGCAAATCGAGGTAGCGTAAGGATTGCTGAAGTGTTGAAGCGAACCGCAGTGCGAACGGAAGAAAGAACAATAGCTATTCTTGAGGATTGCTTGCGAACTGTGCAATGCGGACGAAGGAAAGAATAGCACGAACTGCATTGGGGACTAAGTTAAAGAGAACTTGTGAAAGCTTAATGGAAGGAGGGAAACACTCTATTCACAAGGGTGTTCGAAATGGTGTTTAGAATGCAGAGGCAAAGACAAAAGGTTTAAAGGGGGCGGGATTTATGTTGTGACTTTTTAGATCGGTTAAAATTAGACCTGATCTAAAAAATACTATTTACAATGGTTTATATATATAATCGATCTAAAAAATAATTCCTGTGTTATTTTTTAGATCGGTTAAAAGGACACCGATCTAAAAACTTATTTTTACAACGGTTTATATATATAACCGATCTAAAAAAAGTTTTTACATCAGTTAAATAGGAACCAATCTAAATAGTTTTCATTTAATTACAAAAATACCACCACCTTTTTTTTTTACAAAAACCTATTGTAGAATCCATATTTTGCACTAGTGCTCCAACCTTTGAAGTATTATTATGTTATATATATATATATATATTTGAAGTATTGTTATATCTATAACATGTTGATCTCACTAGGACACATGCATGATGCTTACATTTTATTCTGCTTCCTGGCGAAAGACCTATGATCACAGACTTACTCTTCCATAATTTTCTCTTGTAACTTAAAACTCACTTCAAGAATCTTTACTTTTCAAAGGAATTAATCTCTAGCTATGGGCTGGAAGATACCATTCGTATATACATATATACAAAAAAGGGTAAGAGCTAAATTCCCCTAGAGTCCCTTGTAAACTATGGCCAATAACTGTACAAAGTATAAAGTGAAATTGAGACATTTGGGACCTTGGTTATCTCGTCTCCTACCATATATAGAGTTTTGTCACAATGACTTGCTTAAAAATCTACAAAATAGATTAAAGTTTTCAATGTTCATATAGCTTCCCAAAGGAGAGGCAGTTCCTGTGGGTCAAGAGGTTCAAGTCATGAAACAACTTGGTGTCCCTCTATATAGAAGATTTTGAACAATACAAATCCAAGTTGGTCCTATTCTTGGCCTGCATTCCTACCCAGGTGGAGATCTAGTTCATAGGTTATGTGTGTTTTAATTACAACACAATTAGTGGCAAATCCAAGACCCTAAATTAGTGGGGCAATTTATTTTTAAAAAGTAAAAAATATTATTATTATTATTATTATGAAATGGAAATATGAGATTAAATAAAATGTCCGGCTGAATAAAGCATAAAGTACCCATAGAATTAAGAGTAGAATGAAACATAAGAAATAAGCTAGCCAGCAAAAGACAAAATTTAACAATAGAGGAAGAAATTAAAGACCATAGGTTCAAATATATAAATATAAGGGAGCGGGGCACAAAATACATAAATTCTATATAGATACCTATAATTTTCTCAAAGTGAGGGGGTACATTTGCACACGCTCACTTAGACATAGGTCTGCCATTAACACAGTCCCCACGAAATAAAAATACACAAATATTTGAATAATACTATTTATTACCAATCAATCAACATATTTTCTATACAATTATATGGCTGCGTTTGAACTTTGAAATGTTACCACACGAACTATGTTACTTGCAATTTTCATAGTTTAAGTCTTCTAGGGAAGAATATTCATCTTATCCCTTGCCAGAGTTATGTGACAGGTACTCTTTTAAATAGACCTTTCTTATTCTTAACAGTTTCTTTATTGGCTTAAAAACTCTAGGTCTTGCTTCCAAGCAGACATGCTATTGAAATTCTAGGGCCTATATCCTTTGTTAGAACTCTACAATAGACGCTGAAGAATCTGTCATTTGTGATGAGCAACAAAAGAAATAAATTGTTATTTTGCTAAAATTTTAATAATCATATTTTTATTATTAAGTCATTATTCTACAAAAAATGTGGTAATTAAATTGTGATTCCCAAATTGTTATTCTGCTAAATTTTGTAAGTAGTTATACTGCTAAAATTTTGATGATTGCTAAGTTATTATTATATAACTTTTGCAATATAAGACAGAAATGTTACTGGTACTCAAATTAAATGAGACTAGAAAATCTCTATTTAAGAAGTGGAAATTCGATTGTATAATGAGTAATATAAAGCAAGTGACATGCAACGGCATGGCACCCTATTGGAAAAGTTACAATTTGGTACACTAAGAAATGAACGACAAGGACTCACTTGTGAAGGTCTTAGGGGTAGGCATCAAGTGGTGAAGGTCCCAATGGCTAAGGTAGCGTCCTCGAGCCAGGATATTCGCCGGATCGACCCGACAATTGCCCAGCATTCCAGGATTGGTATGAGAGTATACCTCTATAAATGGACGTCTTGACTGTTATTTGTTTCTCATTAATCATAAGGATTGTACTATGTGATGATGTTGAAGAGATATATGTACTCTCAGTCATTTCTCGATTTGGTTGAGAACTATTACTCACCAATGAGAGTATGAATCTATACCTTGTCAAAGGCAATCTAGTATAGTATAATTTTGAATGAAGCCTAGGTTTTCTTCTATTTTTAGTTGTATTTTATCTTTTGTTTTATGGTAGGCTTCCTACCGTACATGTAAAAGTAATTTTAGAACAAAACACATCACTCTATTATTTTTCTTCTATATATGATTGATCGTGATTATTGAAGACGAAGTTAACACCCCCATGATGCTAAGTACAAGTCAGAGGATACTTTAATGAGCAAGGATCTAAAGACTTATATTATAGTATTTTTCTTTTTGATATGAGGAATAGGGTAAATTGGCACTACTCTATTTAGGATCTTTTTTTATGTACTTTTAGTCTTTTTTTATTTTATGACTCTCATGTATTACCAAATCACAATGTACAATTTTATGACATACACACACACACACACACACACACATGTGTGTGTGTGTGTGTGTGTGTGTGTGTGTATATGTGTGTGTGTATATATGTGTGTGTGTGTGTGTGTGTGTGTATATATATATATATATGTACAGTCCTATCTTTCATCTTTTGCTACCATTTCTAAATTTTGCTAAACTTAGAATTGTTTATTACAAAAATCGAAAAAAAACTTACCCATATTTTCATTAGTTCAAACTTAAGTAATTAAATAATTACAAGTTATGTTTAATGTGAACGAGTTTCACATCACTTACTAACATCAAGTCATTAGTTCTTATCTTATCATCCTCATTTAATTTAGTGACTAAAATTTTTTCTCAATGTAAGAATTGAACTAATCAAATTAAAATAGAGTTCTAAGTTCAAGTATGAGTAGTCAATTATTATTCCTTTTTACTAAATATTAATCTTAGAACTTTATTATGTTAGCACTTTATCACTCTATCACTACACACAATAAGGTTACCATGACACTTATACTAGAAGAGTCTAGTCTAGATCTATTAATGTTAAAAAGTTAAGTTTAAAATATCAAACACTCACATACCACCTTTACACATAAGTTCAAGTTTAGCTTATATTACCCTATATGCCTACTTTTTTGACAACACATGACTAGATTCAAGTTTCAATTAGGGAGTACATGAATAATAATCTCAAAAGTCTATGACCACACCTACTAACAATGATGGATCTAGAAATTTTAAGTTGTGGGGGCGATACGTATGTATAAATTTGCAATGTTAATAATATAATATAACAATTAAAAATACAAACATATATTATAGTTGCTCTACAAAAGTTTTCACATTTTGAAAACATTGAATAATTTTTTTCATTTTTAATACTATAAAATTTTTTCTTTGTATATATGTAATCAAACAATCATTTAACCATTTATCTCTTATACATTTTTGCATTAGATTCTTGATGATATTCGTAACGGAAAAATAAAAAAGCTTTTCCATAAGAATATTGAACAACAAAAGTGAAGCATGGACCATACAGTTTTGCAATTATCTTTCCTTTATGCTTTCTAATTATTAATTTTTTATGTAGTCTAATTATTATATTCATTATTTATAACATTTCAGGGTATGTCTAATAAAGATTATACCTTAAATATTGTACATGTTAGGTAACAATTAATTTGACAATTATGTGGCTAAAATATAAAATAATAACAAAAACAAATGCATGAATGATTATAACATACAAGATCAAAAGGATCCAAAAATCAAAATAAAAAGCAACCTCTTTTAATAATTTTCAAAAAAATAATAAACTAATGTTATCTTTAATGAATACAAGTAATGGATTTTTCAATCAAAAATGTATTATATTATAATAAAAAAATTTAAAGGTAATTTTATCAAAATATGAGAGTAATTATTATTCAATAGAATAAAAGGTGAGTGTGAATGGAAACATTAATATATAATATACTAGATATAGTAGAGGCAATTAAAAAGTAATAGTATATATAATAATGAGAATGAATAAAATTCTAGTGGGGGCAATCACTCCTCTTAAGTTTACATTGCTTTTAAATAAAAATCATTTATTCTAACTATTTCCCATTATCCATGACCCTTGTAACTAGTTTCCTTATCTTCCAACACTGTAGAACATCACTCTAAATATAAGATTTTGCTGTTAAGACAATTACAGGATAACACACAATTTGAACACAAAAACTTGCTTTCTAAGGCTTTTAACATGTTCAAATTCATTCATTCTTTTTCCTACATGTTCCTTAATAGCATCCAATAGCAAACCATCAACCATCATTTAAACATAAAAATGTGAACAAATTCACGGTTATACAATAGCAGGGCAGCAATTCAATTTTACTATTCATGTGATACTTTCAAGTATCAAAACATGTCAAATTAGCTCTTGATGCTTACTACAATTTTGAGGTATCATATAGTATTCAAAATACACTTAATATGCAACATTTAGCTCACTTTAAATGTGGTTTTATTGACTTAAAATGCACACTAGACAAGCAAAGCAAAATTATGCAGAAAAGTTTGCGTTTCCTAACTTCTAACATGTTTATGCATAGTTAGGTTCCCATTGAGTATAGGAATTGTATGGAACCACTTGTAACATAAAATCATGATCTAATACAAGTGAAATTCACAACTTTTCATCACAAATTAGACTGAAATAGCAACCACGTTTTTACTACACAATTCATATTTTCATACACCAAGACATGCCATTTTGGGTTCCTTTAGTCACCAAACCTTAGGGGTATCATATGCCAATCATAAGGCACTTAATTTCCAATGATTAGCACACTTTGACCATAGATTTACCACTAATTTTTGTACCAATACAGCAGAATACATTATGCAGCAAATTTCACAATTTCATGCTTCCAACATGTCATTTATGCATGGTTTAAACTCAATTGGTTCTAGGAATCACATGACACCACTTGTAGTATTAAATCATGATTTGTAGCATGATAAATACATAGTTTTTCAACACTAATCAAAACAGTATGGTAACCAAATTTTTTGACAAAACCATGACACTTCAAACCAAATCAAGTCATATACATGCACACAAGTTACATTTTCAACCCACAGCCACCTAGGGCATAAAATACATGGAAAGTATGACTTAGAGCATATTTAATAGCATGGAAAATAGTGACTAATCTGCTATCTAAAAAAAATAGATGATACACAATACATTAGCCATAATACATATGGATTTGCTTCAATAATCAAACCTACTCAAGGAGACTAAAGGAATCTCCACACACATACATATAGGACCATAAAAAAGTGTCAAAAAGCTCCTCCCCTTACCTTAGGTAGCTACATGTGAGAAAGGAGAAGAAATAGAGGTAGATTCTTCAAGTTTCTAAGTTGCTTCAAGATTCCACCAAGCTAGGACGAGGTAGAACCAAGTATTGGAGTGTGTCTCCTAAGGAGAAACGCAAACTCCGCCCTAGGGTTTCCAGGAGGAGGAACTGGTTTTGTTTGTAGGAGAAGAAAGGACCAAAAGTTGTATTTGTATTAGGAAACTAAGGTTTAATTAGTGAGAGGTTTAGTCCTTGATTGTTTCACTATTTTTTCCTTAAGCTAATCCCTCATTTGAGTGAGTGAATTTTAGCACACTCATGCCTATTAGTGTCACAGTTTTGTGTGTGTGTGGGTGCTAACAATTTCATTTTTATCACTCACTTAATTCTCTTAAACCATTTATTTGTTAAATTGTGTTTTTAAAATTTTAATAATGAAAACCTTAATATTTTCTTACAGAATCATTCTAGACACATTAAATTTGCTTCTGTAATTCTTTTCATAATTTTTGGAATCCTTTAAGTATCTATAATTGAGCTCGCAAAATTACCCACAAGTACTTTAAGTCAAAATTGAAAATTCTTTAAAAATTATAGAAATTTTTTTACAACTATAAAATAATATTCTAAGCATATTTCCATGTTAAGAATATTATTTTGTCATGTTTTTATATTTATTTAACATTTATCTACCCTTTTGTGTTTATGGTTCTAATGTCAAAATTTTCAGTTAATTCTATGAATCTGTGACTTGTATAAGTCTAAATACAATTTCTTGTTATGAGAAAGTTTTAATTTCTCAGGATACAAAATTGATATTTAGGCTTTCATGCAATATCTCTGTATATCAGAATGATAGTAATAATAGAAAATAATAATATAAGCGTTTGTCAAAAATAAAATATTAATAATATTATTTCCTAAAATTAAGGGTGTTACACACAAAGATGAATCTTTCAGCATCACTTGGTGATCGACTCCACAGGCAAGCCTACATAAACACACTTATATAAGTAGCAGCACCAAATTTACCACCAAGTATCCTTAGATACAAATTAAAAGCTAAATTAATTTCAAAACTAAAGTGAGAAGCTTACATTTCTTTATATGCCAGGCGACATACTTAGGACACTCTTTCTTCATATAGTCCACCTTCTTGCAGAAGTAGCAAATAAATTCCTGATCATCTTGCTTCTTTTGTTTCTTCTTCTATTAAGAAAAACTTTACGTAGTATCCTCAACTATCCTTTTTTTCTTATTATGAGAATGACCTGGTTTGATCTAGGGTTATAATAAAGAATGGCTTAGTTTGATCTAGTGTCATGATAAATAGAGCCTTATAAAGTTATTCGTAGTTACAGTGGGCTAATCCGACCTAAGTATCATATCCAATTCCATGTAGTCGAGAATAATCCCAACTGACTCCTTCAAAACTTTAAAGTTTATACCTTTCAGCATTGGGATTTTATTAATTGAAGTAATGACATTAGCAACAATAGCGAATGAATCTAAATAGAGAACAAGAAACAACACAAGTGAATATGTCAAACATAATTAACAATACATGTTCAAGCAATCCATAATGGCAAATAAAGGGACCTAAACAAGATACCTAGGACAACATTAATCCTCCATCTTTGGATGGTAAGGATTAATTGTAAATGGTATTCTCAAAACAATGATTAAACATTAGTGATAAGTTTTGTCAAACAACAGTTTTCTTTGGACACTTTGTTGCCCACGTGAATAGTAAATCATTATAATCACCACATATTTACCATCGCAAGCACTCATTATTTGGCCAAACTACATCTTCCTTTGCTCCGACCACAGTTTGTATAAATAATTTCATCCTAACATCTATGTAAACACAATTAAATTGATTTCCACAATAGAGGTTACTTTGGTAACATAACGCTTTAACAATTTTTATTGAAAATACCAGACAAATTAAATAAGCAGGGAAGGGTCCAAACTTGCCAAATCACGTTTAAGCATATTGACGTAAATGATCCTTTAATTAGGATAACATGAATACGTAAATCATGACCTTAATTATAGTAATTAGGAAATCGTAAATCATTTTCTTAATTATATTAACAAGAAAAGCTAATGATTACTATAAATTATGAAAACAAATCATTATAATATGGTCAATGATCCTAAGAATTAAGGGATA
Source organism: Spatholobus suberectus (assembly GCA_004329165.1). Lineage (NCBI taxonomy): Eukaryota > Viridiplantae > Streptophyta > Magnoliopsida > Fabales > Fabaceae > Spatholobus > Spatholobus suberectus. The sequence goes on from CM014730.1 coordinate 39,592,320, forward strand.
AAGGTTCAATTAAATTAAGATAAAACCAAAATTTTCCTTATTTAGCTCCTATTTTCCAAACACATTAACAACATATTAATTAGCTATATAATTTGGAAACCCAAGAAAAAAGTAGAGCTACTGTGCAAAAATAATATCTCAAACCACAGGTCATCGATCATTAATCCAATTGTTTATATGAAATTATCATATGTCTTGAATCTTTTGTCAAAAAAGTAGTTCGATCCAACGGTTAATGAATTCTTAGTTATAAATATATAGTGATTGCACCCAAAAAACCAAAGCTACAATGCAATCACAATAACTTATTACATAAGCGACCAATTACTAATCCGACCATTTAGATGGAAGAATCGCACATTCTAAATCTTCTATAAACAATTTATCTTGATCCAACAATGAACAAATTCCTATTTGCAAATTTAGAGTAACTGCTTAGTGAGTATGCAAGTTGGCTTTCTCTTGTCTTTTCTTTCTTGATGGCCACAATTTTCTCTCAAGAAAAAAACTCTCTCAAAACTTCCCAATACCCAAAAAAACTCCCCCCATCATAGAAGAAATTTCAAAAGTAGGACTAAGAATCATACATTAAAAACACTCAAGAAAATTATATCTAAGCATAAAAAAATAGAAAACTTAAATGTTAATAATCAAACAATGAGGATTTGCTCTAATATCACTTGTTGGAATATTAATCCTTATTTAGTATTTTTATTTCCTTATGCGAAAGCCAAAAAATTCACATGTATTTATCCTAGAACAATACACCAAACATCCTAGGATCTACAACATGTTTGATTATTTAGGATTAGAATAAATACCCGGATCTATAATTATTAATTCCCTTGGTGATGTAGAAGTCTTGTAGAAATTAAAATCATGAATAAGAGAGGTGGTTTTACGGTTGATAAATGGCATTTTACAAACTTTTTAGGTGTGTATTTATGCCCTTGAAGCTCTTTCCCTTACTTTAGACTTAATTGACCCCAGTATTGACCAAATGTAAGTAAATTAGATCAATAGTTAGACACATTGAATTTGAACATTTTACTATTGATCTCTTATCATTTTTTGTAGGATTTGAAGATATGGGATTGGAGATGTCAAAAGAGTTTTACTTATAAGAATTTGCTGATCAAGCATGGCCTTCGCTCAACTAATTTGTGAGCTCCAGAGGAAAGGAAAATCTATAGTCGAAGGATTCACTCAGTGAGAGCAAATTTTGCTAAGCGAATTTGGTGCCTTGAAGTTATAAAATTTGGAATTCGCTGAGCGAAAGTTACCCTTGCTTAGCGAAAGAAGCTGGCTCATTTAATAAGATCGCAAAGTGGGATTAGGGTATTGGGGGGGGGGGACACACAAAGACAGGTAAAAGGAATTCTCTCTCTTTCATTTTTGCTTTTGCCTTCGCTCTTGACACTTGGAGACTTGGATCCAGTTGGGAAGTACTCCATGAACCTCCAATCTACTTTCTTCACCTCCTTTTGGCCACTTCTCTACATTATGAGTAGTTAGATTTACCCTAGTTAAGGTTTGATGTAACTGAACCTACTTTCATGTATACTTCTTAAGTTATTTATTGAATGTTTATGTTTCATTCATATGTGTTTCACTTCTACTCTTAATGCTTGTTATAGTCTGATCTCCCATAACCTGATCTTAGTGTTTGAATTTGTTAGAAACATATTTATTACATAGATCTGAAGTAAACACCTAATGAATCATGTAGCTAGGAATAGAACACGAGTCATTAGCCATTTCTTAACCTTTATTCTTAAAGCAAGTTAGTTAGCTAAGCTAATCAAGGGATTGGTAGTTTAACTAATTAACTTAGATCTATTCCACTAAGAGATTTGGGATTGGATATTTGCATGGTTTATGGTAATGAATGAATCATAAACTCAATAAATGACCTTTGTATGCATGAAAGGATGGTTTGGTGTAGTCAAACCCCAACGTTTTTAATCGCTATTGTTATCGTTTATTTCTGCATTCTACGTGTTCATAAAAATTTCCTAGTAAACAAACTTTTGATTTTCTCATTATAATACCTTTCTGTATAACAACAAATTGTGTAAACACCTAGTATTGAACAAGTCCCTTGGGAAACGATACTCATATTCATCACTTTCTACTTGTGCGATTAGTACACTTGCCAATGGGCTAATAATGGTTCTTCCTCAATCTAAGCCTCTTGATTCCTCAATGGAACCTTTGTAACTCTTTGGATGGGGAGAAGATAAATAAATACGCGACTTGGTATCTTGGGGACCATAATCATGGCTCCTTATTTATTAACACCACTAAGGTTCCCATTATGCCAAAGTAGGCCAATCAAGGTATCCACTCTTTAAGCCCATATCACATCCTTTTAGTAGTCTAATGCGTTCACTTAATTAGATAACTTAAAATGTAGCCTATTAAATATAAATAGCTAATATAATTATCATTAAAATATGAACCCACATTGGATAAGGGAATATAAATTCCAACACAAGTAAGATAGGCTTTAGAGTAGAATCTAAAGATGGGACGGGCATTATAAGATCAAGTGTTTTATGTGGAAGGTTGGCACAAATGTCACACTCAAGGAAAAATATGACTAGATACCCAAAGTAAATGCAATATAGTGAAAGAAAAAAAAACACACAAGAAAAAGGTTGAATTGTGTGTTTGTAAACATTGAAAAACTTTTCGCAAAAACATTTACAAACTTATATATATATATATATATATATATATATATATATATATATATAAAGAGGTTGTCCAATAAAAGGTATGAGGATAAGAAGGAGGAAAGAGCATACAAGATTTTATACTGGTTCACTATAAACTGAGTTATGTCTAATACCTTCTTTTCAAAAGGATTTCCACTAACCAACACTAGTTACAACAAGTATTCTTAACAGTCCTTCTAGGCCTTACAAACATGATCTAACCCCAGATCACAAAAACTCAAGTATTCTTTAGTCATAAAGCCTCTCCAGGCTTTCACAAACAACAAGTTTGTTTATACAAGAATTCAACTCACAACGTGAGGATATGGAAGTTTAGCTTAATTTACAAAAGCTTTACTAAGCAAAGTGTGTGAAAATGTAAGCAAAAGTATTTTCGTCCAGATAAAGCTTTCAAAGGTCATTCAATTTCGTTTTTTCTATATCATTCTTTGAACTTCAAGCCTTCCTTTTATAGCTTCATGAAAATATATCCGTTGAGAGAAAGAGAGCTTCAATCTTCATTTTCCTATTCTGAGAAGGCATTAAATGCATGGGAAGAGCTTCATGTTAACCTTTGATAAGTGTCTCAAGAAGCATGAAGAGAAAGAATGTAATTGTCCTGTCTAGTGGTGGTTTGTACCGAAAAGATAGGTATTGTCCTGATGCACAATGCTATTTTTTTTATCATTCCTTCTTTTGCACAAGATTGTACTTATACATCAGAAAATCCTGCTTTTCATTTAATGCTAAAGATTTTCAAAATGTTAGAGTATCTCAAAACATATTAAGGAACATATTTCAAGATGTACGAGAATATAAGCTAGTCAACATAAAAGAAACCTTAAAGAATTACGAGCTTTTGGGAAAAGATACTTTAGACAACATCATAAATGATTGCTTTAGAAAACATGTATTGGACATGTTTCGCAAAGAGGTGCGTTAGACGCCTTTGTTTTTGAAAACGTTGGACGCTTACTTTTAAGTTGGCATGTTGGATGCCAAGTTTTCAAAAACGTTTTGGATGCATCTTAGTCAAAGAAATATACCTTAATAGTTTATAGACACTTTTTCTGCACATCAAACACACTTGTTATAAAGCATCAAAATTTTAATAACACTTGTTATCATCAAACTTTGAGGGGTTATATGCTTCATACATCTTTGGTTCCAACATATAGGACACTGCCTAGGTCATTCTTCCAAGGACACATATTAATGCTTCTAATTAGTAGGTGGGGAGAGGTTGTATTCATTAATTCAATTCATAATTAAAATCAAATGTTATAGAAATTTCCAAATTAATCAAGCATTGATATAAGACACTCAAATCATGTAGCAAGATTTATCATTGTTCACAACTGAATCAATTATGCTTTGTGCATATAGCTTTGTTAATTCCAATTTTAGCTAGGTAATCACCTATAATTCAATTAACACTAAAAAATTAGTGTTGATTTCAAATTGATTCAATTAACCTATATTATCAATCAATTCGCATAGTTCAACTGACTTCAAATTAATCAATTTTACTTTCAATCACTTTAATTATAAGAAAAAAAAATCTAAATCCAATCATAATTAGGTCAAATAAAATTATGATTTTGTATAGATTCATAATTGAAAAAATGAAGAAAGGAAAGATTGCATACGAAGCAATAATTAAGTTAAGGAACTCAAAAACCAAAGCACACTTGTATGTATCTATTGGATTGATAAGGTCTTTAGCCTTCCATGATGATTATCATTAAAGAACTTGAAAAAAAAATGTGAAAAAGAAGAAAGAATTCCTTGGATCTAAAGAGGACAAAACTATACAAATGAGTCTCCACAAAAATTCTTATTCTATTTAAAACTATTAATCCTGTTAGAATTCCTAATCTACCTTTAGCTAAAAAATGACTCACAAAATAAACTTTCGAAGGAGTGTTCATATGCCTTAACTGGACTAAATATGAGTGAGGTATACTCAAATTAGTGAATGTATATATATCTATGCATGACAACACCTACTTTAAATTTTTTAATTAATATATTTAAGTCACTAATTAACATTTTTCTTATGAATTTACTAAATAATAATATTCCTCATTAGAATATTCTAGAAAATATTATTTGCTCAATTGTAACGATATAACTTAACAAAATCTTATCTTTCATCTTATGATTGTTTGTCATTATAAAAAACAGGAGATTTTTAGGTGCAAGATGATCTAGTCCTTAGTTTTAATAATAACAAACATTAACATAAGAATATTATATTTTAATAAATTTAGGATAATGTTTTCTATATATTATAAAATATTTAAATGATTCGTCTGATGTAGAGCCACATGACACATCATCTATCAGCAAGTCTAAAAGATTTGTTTATCAAATGCTTTGTTAGATAAGTAGAACTCTTTAAGACTCTAAAGCATTTCAAGAACAATAAGTTACTTGGCATATTTATAAGTATGAATGTCATCACCTTATTTAGAAGAAATAAAAAAAAAAAAAAAAGTTTACCAACTCTTGTATCTCTGACTCACATATAAAAAGTAAACAAGACAATGTTGTAGTGAAAGTCAAAGGTTTTATGTACAAGTGTAAAAACTTCTACTTGTCGTGCAAACATAGTACAGAAAGAGAAGATAGGATATATGTTTTATCAGAATATCCTTGCTAGAATGAGAAAAATCATTCAATGTACCATAATGTTCATTTTCAAACATGAGAAAGAAACTCTCACAATGACCAATTTCAATGTTGTTTATAAAAGTCTCAAAAGTCAACAAGCTATAGAGGTTTTTTAGATAGATTAAACTTGCATTTACTATGTTTATTTACTTTCAATCATTTTAGAAAATTCTCTATAAATCTTGTAAATACTTTGTGAGTATTTAGACTATTATTTATTATACTCAAGCTTAACAAACGATAATCTAGGGTTTCCTAGCTACGTTTAATCTTATGAAGTTTGGTAAGCCAAAAAAGACTTGTTGAAAGAATATTTGGGTATAATGCCTAGAGAGAGAAGTGAAAGAATATGTGGGTGATTGCATGAAGAAGCAAGGTTGAATGAATACTTATAACAATGTGAAATGAGGTTCTTATAAATTTGTGTGTATAGCAAAAATCTTGGTAGATACCAAGAACTAGATATGGTCTTGGAGTGTCAAATGAACAAATATAAAAACTTGTGTTTCTCTCTCTCTCTTCCCTTATCTATTTTATTTGAACTAACACTAAGGGAGTTGAATATGTGAGAAAACATGTTTAGTTTAAAAAATAAGTTTTATAAAACTGCACTTCATCCACAGGTTGATACATTTGGTTTGTGTTGTTGAAGCTCTTTAGATTTGTGAGCTATTTCATTTGTATGCTTTCAACGTGTTTTCAAAAAAAAATTGTGTAAAGATTTCAAAAATCATAATTCAACCTCTTTTCTTGTGTTTCCTTGTGCTTTTACATGTGTATTTAGTGAAAATCTTGGTAATTGCGAAGGATTGGATGCAATCTTGAGTTGTGTGACAAATCGATATAGAAATTTGTGTTCGTTTCTCTCATCTATCTTTTTTTACTACACTGATGTTTAAGGGGTTTGAATTTGTGAGAAAACACTTGTAGTTTTGAACAAGTTTTGTGAACTACTTTATCTATTTGTTTTCAATGTGTTTTAAAAAGGATTTGCAAAATAAAAATAAAAAATAGAAACATAATTCAACCCCTTCTCATATTTATCTATTTTCACAACATAAACCTAAATGTGTTCGATACCCTAATTTATTCACTACAATTCTGTCAATTTTTAGTAAAATAATTGACTTAATCACTTCTCATTAAATGGATGAGATATTTGTTTTTAAAGAAAAGCCCTAAGTACCATTGAGCACATGGATCAACTAGTATGGGGTTGTTCTAACTTAACTAGTGGTTTCAAATTCAAGTTCTGAGTATGCAACTGCATTAAATACTTGAAGGAAAAAGTTTGTTGCCCATAACAGTCTACCTAGCTTGAGTAAAATTGTCTCCAATAGAAGATATATGTGGTCTTTACCAAAGCAAAAAAAGTGACCCAATTAAAATTGACATAGTTTCTATAATTTTTGTGCTAAAATTTTAAAAGAAAAAATTATCTATATCGTATTGTGTAACTTTGTTTTCAAAAAGGTGAACTTGAGAACATGGCATTTTTTTTATAGAGTAATGGGCTTAAGGCCCAAAGCAAAAATGAAACTACAGGAGCTAATGTCGAAGAGTGTGTAATTGAAATATTAGCTAGTAAAAAGATAGACAAAAAATTAGGTTGGAATTCAAAAATTCTGAATCTTAAACCCATTGATAGTCCAAAATTTGCTAAGCCATTTGCCATCGAGTTTTCGTCCCTAGTATGTGACCATGTAATTGAAGGAGTTTAATAGTCATATACTGTTAGTGTAAAATGTTTTATACTATCAACTAATTAAAAAACACTGTTAGTATGACTTTTAAGGTAGTTATTATAAAAATCAACAAACTTATCATAAATGATAGTTTGTGATTAGATGACAGTGTAAAACTGCTTTACACTGTTAGTGCATAGCTTATTTTCTCTTGAAGAAGTTGTGGCAACAACTTGTTTGATTGGATGCACCAGACCATAAAATGAGTGATGAGGTTGGTATTTCGATTAAAAAAGTCTATTGGTAGCTCAAGAATCACTTTTGATGATCAATTGTTTAAATCCTCTGGATAGTGCCAATTGTAGACCTTGAAATATCGCCCAAAGTTGAACACAAACAATGCAATGAAAGCTCCTCGGTGGTTTCTCAAGACACCATGGCTACAATGAGAAAGTGGCATTCTCATGTTTTGAATAAGTTTTTTAAAAATTACTTTTAGACATTTGTTATTTGAATTTATCATTAATATAAAACTTTTTACACAAACATTCAATAAATTTTTTATAAATTTTTCACATTGTCCTATTTATTAATATGATTTGACAATAAGATGAATTCATATTAGATGTCTATGGGAAAAAAAATTATACTAATATAAATTAAAATCTTATTATTTTTAAGAAAATGACTATGACACATTTTCTCATTTCATATTTCCATGATAAGGAATAGGCAAGTTACCTTCATATGAAAATTTTAAAAATTATTAATTATGTAATTGTAACTCAACTAATCATTTTTATTTTTTTTTATTTAAATTTTAAAAATATTCTAAAAGTACGAAATCTATATCAAACATATTTATATTGAGTCTTAGAAACGAGTATTTTAGAGACAATCATTATGATAAGAAATTAATAAATAAATTTTTATTAAAAATCTTGATATATTAAAAATATTAAATTTATAATTTTTTTGTAAAAATTTACTTTTAATTTCTTTATGAACATGTTTAAGTCACTAATTAACATTTTTCTTATCAATCTACTCATATATTATAAATTAAAATACATGATTTAGAGAGTGAAAGTCTCATTCTCCTCATTTTTTCAATTAAGCATTCTCATTTTTTTTCTTGTTTAGATGTGCATTTCACATATGACCTTGTAACTAGCCAAAAAATTTCTCTCTCAACTATCTCAATCTATTATATTTTATATTTATTTATATACATAATTTTCTTAACTGTCTATCTCTTTTAATTTACTTTTTTTTATCTTTATGTCTAAATTGAATTTCTATAGTTCTTTTAAAATAAAATTGTTAACCATTAAAAATAACTTTATATCACAATTTAAATTGTTTATTGTAAATTCAAAATATAATTTATATATTTAAAGATATTTATTTATTATGTATTTTAATTATAATATAATTTATATATTAAAAAAATATTTATTCATTATAAATTTAAGTATATAAAAAATGTTTATAATATAAAACTAGTATTTTAGCCTCCACATTACACATGATAACTATTTATTTTATATAATTAAAATTTATAATAAATAAATACTCCTAAAAATGCTTCCATTGAAAAGTTTTGTGATACAAGGTTATTTTGTTCACATTGCTCTCATCATGCACCTCTTTTGTCGCGTCATGTACTGCTGATTCAGGTTATGCTAATTTTGCTCACACATATATTACTAATAATGCTCTCATCATTCACTTGTTTTGTCGCGTCACGTATTGCTGATTTTGCTCATACACCGATTGTTCATATTGCTCTCATCATGCACTTGTTTTTGTTGCATCATGCATTGCTGATTTAGGTTCTGCTAATTTTGCTCATACACCTATTGCTACTACTACTCTCATCATGCACTTGTTTTGTTGCATCATGTATTGCTAATTTAGGTTCGGCTAATTTTGCTATACACCTATTGCTATTACTACTCTCATCATGCACTTGTTTTGTCGTGTCATGTATTGTTGATTCATGATAATTTTGCTCATACACACTTGTTTGGAGTACGTTAACAAGTTACACCATAGGTGTATTTTAAGATATATTGTAGTTATAATTTATTAACGTACTCCAACTAAAAAATAAATGTGTGTACTTTAGCAAACCTCACAAATATTTGTTAACATACACACACTTATTTTTTAATTAGAGTACGTTACCAAGTTACACCATGTGTGTATTTTAAGATACATTGTAGTTATAACTTGTTAAAATACTCTAATAAAACACAAGTGCATGTACATTAGCAAATCTCTCTCTCTATATATATATATATGGATGATGTAAAGATTAAAATTTTAGTTTACCATCGTTATAATATTCAGAAAAATATCATTTATGTATATATATATATATATATATATATATCATTTATGTAAGTGTAACAATATATGGCTTAACATAAGCCATATCACCACAGTTCAGTTCAGAGAGGCAGCGAACGACACAATACGTGAACGAATGAATGAAGATTACTAGATTAGGGATTTGTCCCTGCACCTGCTCGTCTCACTTCACTCCAAATAACCATTGAACACCTTCGTTACACGGTACATACAAGTATACAACTCCCTCTCCTCTTAAATTCCTTCTTTCATTTTCAATACTCAAAATTTTCGAATGAATGGTTTCACACCTCACGTTCCGTTGAATCTTTTCTTTTTCAGATAAAAATTAAAGGATAAAAATGTGTGTTATTTAATGTTATCAAAACCGGACCAGTCATTGACTCGGTCATGGTACTGGGTTGATGGGTCATTGGTTGAACTAGTGGGTCAATGGTCGAACCACATAAACTAATATAATATTTAATATATAATATAATTATTTATAATGTATTATATATATATATATAAACTGAATAAGTCATGACCCTTTTAAAATTTTGAATACGAAGCTTGCTACAAAAAAAGTGAATTCTTTTATATAAAATTCAAAACGCAATATGTTTGGGAAGTGTGCACAGTAGGTGCTATTCACAATAGGTGTTATTAACTTGGGCAAAGTGGAAATAAATTTTTCTGCTACTTGCAGCCGTTGAGCAATGTGCAAGCAAAAATCAAAGTCACAATTTTAATATAAAGCAATGTTCTCTGTACAACCAAGGGCCAAAGATGAAGTCGAACGGATACTGCAGTCTGAAGTTTAAACAATTAAACCTCCACCACCACCTATTTTTGTTCTTCTTTTTCTTTCTATTTTTCTTTTTTCTTCTCTATGTATCCACTTATCTTCTCCGCCTAATGTTTTGTCAGGGACTTGATCTTCTTCTTTCTATTTTTCTTTTTTCTTTCTTTCCTCCATGTATATCCTTCTCTTCCTTGTTTGAGTGTGGACACCACCTCGCCATGAGATTCACGACAACTCCTCTCACATCTTGCGTTTTAAAAACAAGAAAAATCAATTCATCTGGTTCAAAACAAACAGCTGAATCACCGGTTTTAGTAATAACCAGCCAAGTCAAACGAGTTATACCGGTTTAAATGCATAGCCTATAAAAAAACAAACTCAGACCGGCTGGTCCAAGCCAAGTTTGATAACACTTATTTCCTCAATTTTCAGTGCAAATTAGTTTCAGTAGCTATATTTTTATTTTGGTTTCCGTATTTTTATAATTAGTGAATTTCGTTTTCCATCATTTTAATCGAAAATTGGACACTGTACTTGAATGAATGGTTTCTTACCTCTCATGTTCTGTTGAATTTTTTTTCCAAATAAAAAATAAAAATAAAAATAATTATGTGGTTTTGAGGCATTTGAAGATAAAAATTAAAGGATAAAATGTGTGTTAATTTTCAATTTTCAGTGAAAATTAGTTTCAATCCCTATGTTTTTATTTTAAGTTCTGTATTTTTAATAATTTGTGATATCTTAAATTTCGTAAAAAGAAATAAAACAGAAAAAATGTGTTTTTAATTTCATACTTTTGGTTAAATGCGATCAAAGTCATTGTATTCATATTAATGAATTTAATTTTCAAATTTTAAAAAACATGTATATTTAGTGTTATCAGAACAGGCTTGAACCGGTTGGTCGGACCGGTTAGACTTGTTAGATCAGAGATTTATTTGACTTGGTAGAAATCGGATTGACTCGGCTGATTTTGGAGAAAAATGATGACTCATCGGTTCACAATAAACTGGTCAGTCATGTAAAAAAATAGAAAATACCATTGCTGCAATAGTCGTGCCGGAAGTTTGCTGCAACAGTGCATGCCGGAAGTTTGCTGCCACACTTAGAACTAAAACAGAGAACGAGAGAGAAAGAAAAACAGAGAACAAGGGAGAGAGTGAAAATAGAATGAGGAAGAAAAGAAACTTTGATTATGAAAACAGAGAGAAACAAAGTTTTCTCTCTTTCAGTGTCTCTGATTCACGAACATGGGGCTGTGAGCATTGCGGCTGAATACTGCTGAAGGCTTTTTCTTTTCTTATTCCTTTACGGTACGGTTGGTGAAAGGAAAAAAAAATAGAGAGAAAAGAAAATATAAATAATGAAATATATTTTTTTATTTAATTGAAAAGAAAGTAAAAAGAAAAAATTAATTTTTAAAAATAAAATTTTTAATTTTACATTTTTTTTAATTCAAATTTCAAACTTTTTTTTTTCATATTTTCCTTCCACTCAACCAAGCATACCATTGGCGTTTCACAATTAATGGGCTGGTTCACGATCTGAGGCCCACAAAAGCCAATTTGTTTTATTCATTTAGGCTGTCTTATTGGACCAATTTCGTGGTGCTTTGTCGGTCACTCTTTTTTTTTTTTTTTTTTTCCTTTTGTGTTTGATTAGTTGAATGCGCTTTGTTTCGTTAGCATACTGTAAATATTTTTCCTCCACTTTGTGGCTTTGGAATATAGAAAAGGATAAAAAAAGATGTAAAATTGTTACATGGCTGTGTAATCTTAAGAGTGGAAATAGGCTAGGCTTTAATAGGCCTGAGCCTATTTTTCATTAAAAAGATAAAATTTGTGTTTGGTTTATTTATTTGTCATAAACTTTTTTAAAGGTCTAAGTCTGACTTACATAAAAGCTTGGCTTAGCCTGTAAGGCCATTTAAAAGCCTATTTTTTTATAAGGCTTATAAAAAGGTTGATAGGCTTATTAGCTTGTTAATCTAAAAAGGCCTATTGAACTAAAAATATCTGTTAAAAATTATACATTTTTTTATATTATTATATGTAATATATGTATTATATATAATTATGTATATATAATATAACTTAATATATAATATAATAATATTTTATATATATGTATATAAATAGGCCGACCTATTAGACTTAATAAACCTTTTTTAAAGCCTATGCCCTAACCTTTTTACTTAAATAGGTTTTTTAAAAAAACTTAAGCCTAACTTTTTTAATAAATGAGTTAGACCAGACCAAGTCTTATGTAGACCAGGCCATAGGCCCTTGACAGGTGGTCTAGCCTATTTCCACCCGTTCTGTGCATATATATATCTACTGTTGACTTAAAAAAAGGTAAATTTTATCTCATATTAATACATGACTATAAAAAAAATTTATATGGTTGGAAAAAATCTATCCCTTCTTATATTATTAATTATGTGAAAAAATTTATTTCTTAGTATTAGACTAAAAGAAAATTTGTTAAAAAATATATTTTACTAATTTCATACTTAAACATTATTTAAAAATAAAATCTTCTAAATTACATATTTTGTTGCCGATATATATATATGGATTTTTGAAGTACATGTGACTTTTTATAATTTCTTTAGTATAACATTTATAGGTTATAATTTTAAAAAAATAATATATACAAATTCATATAGTTCAATCAGCAACCCATTGATCCAGTGCCTTGATTGAGTCGATCAACAGTCTGAGTCTGATAACATTAGATTTAGTCTTTTATAATTTCAGAAACATGTAAATTTAGTCCCTTATAGCTTAAAAAAACATCATCAATTTTTCAAAGAGGAAAGGAGTGACTAAATTCTTTTTAAAAGTTCGAGAACAAAATTTATCGGCATAAAAATATAGGCACTTTGATAATGATTGACTGAAAATATAAGGATTAAAAAAATATATTTTTCTCAAATAAAATTCATGAACATCAAAATTACCATTTTTAGAATATAAAATTAATACCAATTTTAATCGAAGATTGAGCACTTGAATAAATGGTTTCTTACTCTCTTACGGTCTTACCTCTCGTTCTGTTGATTTTTTTTCCAGATAAAGATAAAAAAAATTAAAAAATTGATGCAGTTTTGAGGCATTTGAAGATAGAAGATCAGTGCTTTGCATTGCACCAAACCCAGAATGAACCTGTTAGTCCCACACCACCCCCACCACCTATCATTCTCCCAGTGCCCCTTCCTCCAAAACCCCATCAAGACCCTCCACTTCCTCCCACTCCCTCATCCTCCCGCACGTGCGAGCACGGCAATCCGCATGGGCGGGGGTCCCCGCACGTACCCCGGGGGCGTGTCGAAGTGGCAGTGGAAGCGGATGCAGGCGAGGAAGGCGAAGCAGCTGCTGAAGGCGCGGCTGTGCCGGGAGCGGCAGCTGTACGAGATGCGGAAGCGGGCGGAGCTGAAGGCGGCGGTGTCGGAGCTGGAGCGGCCGTGGGAGGTGGTCGAGAGGGAGGCTCCCGGCTTGTTCTCCGTCGGGGCGGACGAGCAGGTGAAGGTTCTCGCCGACAGGTTTCAGAGGCCCGGTGGGTTTGATTTGTGGGGCGAGAGGGACGGGCCCGTGCTGTTTGAGAGCCCCGACGAGTTGCCCTCTGCCAGGTTTTTCCCCAAAGGGGTGGTGCATAGTGTGAAGCCTTATAGGAGGGTTGATGGGTATGGGCTGGTGAAGGGGGGGTATGCTGTGGAGGATGGGAGGAAAGGAATTGATTTTGGTGAAAAGGGGGATGGGAGGAAGGGGATTGAGTTTGGTGGGGATTTGAGTGGGAAGGGGGGTTTGTTGGAGGGTGTTGATGGTTCTGGATTTGAAGGTGGTGATGGAGAATGTTTTTCTTCTGATGAGAGTTATGGGAGGAATGGAGTGGGGGGTGATGATGGGAGACTGAGGGAAAAGGGGGATGGGAGGTGGGTTTTGTTGGAGGATTTTGATGGGTCTGAATTGGAAGGTGACGATGGAGAGTGTTCGTCTTCTGATGTGAATTATGGGGGGAATGGAGTGGAGGGTGATGGTGGATTGAGAAGGAATGGGAAAGGGAGGAGGTTTTTGCCTGATGATGTGGGTAGGTCTGGCAATGGAGGGCGGTCTTCTCGATTGAATTACGGGAGGAATGCAGCGGATGGTGATGGTAGACTGAGAAGGAATGGGAATGGGAGGAGGTTTTTGTCGTCTAGCGATGGAGAGCGATCTTCTCATTTGAATCATGGGAGGAATGGAGTGGATGGTGATGGTAGATTGGGAAGGAATGGGAATGGAAGGAGGTTTTTGTCATCTAGCGATGGAGAGCGATCTTCTCGTTTGAATCATGGGAGGAATGGAGTGGATGGTGATGATAGACTGAGCAGGAATGGGAATGGGAGGAGGTTTTTGTCATCTAGCGATGGAGAGCGATCTTCTCGTTTGAATCGTGGGAGGAATGGAGTGGGTGGTGATGGTAGATTGGGAAGGAATGGGAATGGAAGGAGGGTTTTGTCTGATGATGTTGGTAGGTCTAGCGATGGAGAGCGATCTTCTCGTCTGAATTACCAAAGGAATGGATTGAATGCTAATGGCAGAATGAGGAGGAGTGGGAATGGAAGTAAGTATGTTTCGAGGGGTGTTGATGGGGCTGATGGCGGAGAGCATTCGCCTCGTTCTTCAAGTTCTGGGAGGTATGGAGCGAGTTTTGATGGCAGATTGAGGAATAAGGGGAGTGGAAGGAGGGTTTTATCCAAGGATGTTGATAGGTCTGGTGGTGGCGGATTGAGGAGTAAGGAGAATGGAAGGAGGTTTATGTCAAAGGATGTTGATGGGTCTAACGGGTTGTATTCAGGGGGAGTTGGTTCTGTCAGGAAACAGAGAAGGGGTAATTCCATTAGAGGCAGAAATCAAGGAAAGTATGCTAACAGGACTTCAGACTATGCTTCACCACGTGGTAGAGGTGCAAATTCTGAAGTTTTTGATATGGGTTTGCAACAAGATGGGAGTTATGGGTTCCTGCAGAAGCATGAGCAACCTGACTCTACAAGTTGATAGAACCGTGGACTCTTAGTCTAGCCATTCTAGGGGATCAACAAGTTTTGCTATTGGCAAAAGGTTTGCATGAGGAAGATGACTGATGATTTGTCTAAAAGGGTGCTTGTCATTTTGGAAGCCCTTTCCGAGTCAGTTTAATTGTACGTCTGGTCTGCATATGTGGCAAATCAAAATTGGACTAGGCTAGGACTAGTCAAACATCATTTTGTGAAAGTATATTTTGTATATATTACATTTGAATCTCAAAAGAAAAAATTGAATTTTGAGTCTAAGTCTTTTGTTTATTATTTATTTTTTTGAGCTTAGCAGATGCATTTTTATGTATGCTTCTTGTTGCAATTAACTGAAGCCCATAAAAATTATATTTTTGATGACAAGTGACAAGTATATCATAAATATAGGATGCACTTTTGGGGTGATCTCTCTTATAAGTGCTGTGTTTGAAATCATACTGTTTTTAATTTTTAAGAAGTAACTAACAACAATAGTTAAGTTATGCATCATCAAATTTTATGAAATAAAATTTTGTCCTGGAAGGATGAAGAAGTTTGTGGACTACATTTAATTCTGAGAAATTAATGTGGTATTTGTATGCTAGAATCTCATCAAGCTGAATTGGTGAACAGGGGCTTATTCTGAATCAGTTTTTGAGCATAGCTGTTCTAGAGATTTAAAATGTTTGGAATGTTTGGTGTTAGAGGTGGCATATAGGGATCAGTGTTGTTAAATAGCTCCTATAGCAGCGCTATTGCATTGCGGAATTTCTTGGCTCCGCGATTGCGGCTCTGTCCGCTATTGCAGCCACTATGGGTGTCGTGGTTACAGAATGCATCCTGCATCCTCTTGTCATCTCTAATCAGTCTCTATCCGATTGAACTTTGAATTAATATTATGTTAATTTTCATGCATTTTATTTTTTATTTGCATAAAACTTAATTTTTTATACATATGTAATTGATATATATTGTACATTTCGACTGCTATGTGACTTCTGCTATTTGCCCGCAACGCTATCTGTTATATGATATCGCGGATTATTGGCTTTCCACCATTTTTTGTGATCCGCAATTGATAACACTGATGGGGATCTGTATATAAGATGCTAATCTTAATATGATTGCTATTCAGTGTTCATTCGGTCATTCCATGAAACATATCATATGTAAAATTGATAAAGAAAAGGCGTATGGCTTTGTTAGTAGGAATTTAAGTGGAGCTTGATCTAACAGTTAGGTTCATGTCTTGTTAAAGCTGTCCATCCCACCCTTTAACCTTTGAATTCACATAATATGAAGGTATCTGCTGTTTATTTTTTATGTTGTTAATTTTGATTTCAGAATCAGAGCTCATTATCATTTACTTTTCACTGAGGGCACTGTCTTATTTTCCAACATAGATAATACTCAGCCTCGGCGCATATCCTTAATGTTTTTCGTTCTGAAGCTGTTTCAGAACAAAAATAAACTCCTACCTCTTCATGAGTGAGGGAAGTGGGATCTGAACCCATTCTTTTTCTTTTTTAGTCTTTGCATATTCTCTTTTATCCAGAACACTAGAAAAAAGAACAGTTATTTAAGTAGGAGAGACGTGAGATTGCATAATATAGTGATTGTGGCAGTTGAACCTCTGTCTATGTGTCATTTCCATGGAACAGCTGCATTGGATTCTGCTTTAGCCTCTAAATTCAGTTGTATTGATAATATTAACTTTTGGGATGGCTGTTCATCCGTATATGTATTAAAGCTAGTATTTTCCTGGATTTTAAGTAATTGACATGGCTGCACGGTGTGGTTAGGAGGTCTTTTATTGAAATATTTGAATTCCATTATATGTATGTGATATGAGATCTATGGATACATCAGCTTGTTTTGTGCTGTCAAAACTGATAGGGATAATGTGAATGAAGTTCCCTTGTAGTTATTAATAACTTTGTGAACCGTGTCAAAAATGTTAATCCCAAACTTCTTTCAGAGCTCTCTTTTCAAATATAATCTTAAAACCTCGTCTCATGATTAGTCATGGACCATCAATTTCATTTTTTTCTTGAAATCATCCATAAGGAGGACAATTTTCATTTTGGGTTCATCAAGGGACAATGTTTCTATGTTTTTATATTATATATGTTTATACGTCTCATATGTAGTTGTATTAGGTTTTTATAACTTTTTTCAAAGGCTTGAATACTTCATATATATGTCTTGATGAAGTATTCAAGAGTATCAATATCAGATACAGATATGTCAAGCAAATTAAAGTATATGTACTTCATAGGCCATGATTTTGGAATCTTGACCTGCCTTTTTTAGGTCTTGACCTGTATCCTCGACAAAGTAGTAACCCCCATTGACTTGACAGTCTTGTCCTTTTATGCACTCAAGGTCCTCTGTCCCTTTTTCTTACCCTTGCTTCTCCGTTCAATTCTACCCAACACGTTTCATTCACTTTGACAATTGTAATTCATGAGAACGTATGAGACGCTTAGCAAAATTGTTGAGAAGGAAATGCATTAGATATGTTAATATAGAATGGCTCAAATCGAAAGCCAGAAGTTCTCTATTACCTCTTTCCTGCAGTATCTCTCTTTCTCTAATAGTCACAGTGTTAATAATTAGGAATCAAATAATATATTGAATAATTATTAAAAGAATGTCAATTGAATAGGGTAGGACGGACCCTAATTAATGGTACATAGATAATATCCCTTACAAACACTAGTTATTAGTCAGAACTTAGTGTCCCCCTAAATCACGAAATATCAAACTATTCTTCGTTCAGTTTACTATTTTTTTTCTGGACGAGAAGAACTACCGAACTATTTAATCAAAAACTATTATAACTAGTTTTCAATGCAATGAATTTCAACAACAGATATTCATTGAATGAATCGAAATAAAAGAATTGCTTCCATTCATTCAGACTCTAAGGCTCTGCATTAAAAACCCCACAAGTAGATAGCTGAGTCTTTGAGTATGTTGATAAGAATTCAATTTGTGGAGAGACAAAACTCACTTCAGTGATCTCTTACCTAAAGGGATTAATCTTTGGGAGATATTTTTACTGCACACCAAAAAAATAAAAAGACACTCCAATGTTTTGCTTTCCTTGTTTATAGATTTTGACACAGGAGCTGCTCATACACAGCACATAATAATAATCTTTCTTAAGACTCATTTTCATGATAGAACACAAATTGGGATACAAGTTACCACATGTAAGTCCTATTCTACTCTAAAACTTCTCTTACTAACAACTGACATACGTTTGCACGGCTTATCTGTCAAATTTACTGAACTACTATCAACTTTGAGCCCTTGATGAAGGGTAAAATAGTAAGAAAACAAGCAAAATAATTCAGGATGATGAATTTCTTTTATGTACAGAAGCCACACACATTTGCACAGCGAATAATAATGACCAATGGTCATAAATAAAGTAGTCATTGCAAACTTGCAATATGTTGTTGTAGCATACATTATTCATTCCAGAGCTAAACCTTCATGACCTTGCTCAGAATTACATATTTAATATATTGGCCACTTTATTACTTCCACCTTTTCCAACCATGTTTAAACTTGCCATGTCCAAACCTGCCATGCTTCCAACGCTTGCCAAATTTCCCATGCTTGAACTTTCCATGACCAAAGTGGGCTCCATGTCCAAAACGATGATATCCATGTGCCATATGGTGAGCCCCATAGGCGGCGGCAGCACCAGCAACACCCCCTGCCAACAATCCTCCCATGCCAGCCCCACGCCCTACATTGCAATAAGTCAGCACTACAGACCATACTAACAACAACAACAAAAGCCTTATCTCACTAAGTGAGGTTGGCTACATAGATCACACGACATCATTTGACTTGGTTAAAGACCATGTCAGCACTACAGACCATATTAAAATTAAATCATAATCCTTCCAAATTCTAGAATTATTATAAAGTATGAGAGGCAAGTTACTTTGTAAAACAAAGATGTAATATCAAGTATAGCTTGGATATAACCCATGCAAGAAAACAATAGGAGAAATCCTTAACAAAAACTTCACCAATCTAAATGATTGAGCTGAAAATTTGATTTTGGTACCTATAAAAAATGTTTTTCCACTTGGTCTGTGTTTTTATGAAAATACATATTTTTAGCTTTTATTATTAGTTTTGTTCCGTTAAATCATGACATGGCATAATCAAATTACGCCATGTGCCAATGATCCATTTGCCACGTTACTACTTTTATAAGGCAAAACCAACTATAAGGACTAAAAATATGTATTTTCATAAAATTAAGGATTAAATGGAAAAGAATTAATTTTATACATATGAAAATCGAAATTAGTTTTCAAGGATGAAAAAACATAAGTAAAAGCCTTTAATTTTTTACAGAACCACTGGTGTTAATTGATCCATACAGTCAACTAAACCAAGTGGAATGAATCTTTGTTGTTGGTGATGGTGTTGACATGACAAAAGGGGATATTGGATGGTGGTAAATTCAATTTCACAATCACATATAACCATATAATAATCTCCATAACAAATTAGTATTGTTAAATTTTACCTGCAGGATATGGAGGTGGATAGCCATGTGGGGCAGGATAAGCTGGAGAATGATATCCTGAATGAGGATATCCAGAAGGAGGATATCCAGAAGGTGGATACCCTCCTGGAGGTGGATATGCAGGTGGATATTCTGAAGGATAGTAACCAGAATGTGGATATCCTCCTGGTGGTGGATATGCAGGTGGTGGATAGGCTGCTGGGGGATACCCTCCTGGAGGTGGATAACCTGATGCTGGGTATCCATGTGGAGGAGGATAGGGGGGTGCAGTTGGATAGCCTAGATGTGAAAATATACCTCTCTCACTAGACTCATCATCATTCTTGCCTTTTCTATTGCTCATGTTGATTCAACCTATAACCAAAAGAAAGAAAAGGATTCTCAATTTACAAAGTCTCATCCAAATAACATAACATCACTAAGTAAAGAATACATAATCAAATGGAATCATCTCCTTGTTTGTCTTAATAACTCAACTTCAACTCATCATATTTCCTGAAAATAAGACAATGTAAATTGGAAGGAATGGGAGTTATCTGCATTAAATCTGTTCCAACCAACTTCTGCTAGTAAGAATATAATAGTAGTCACTACCTATGTCAATCTAGTATTGTCAGTATGTGATTTTTTACACAAGACATAATCATCTTTGCATTATAAAAGCAAATCTTATATTACAAATCTAAATGATCCATTTCTAGACAGTAAGGAATTCATTTTCACATACAAAGTATGAGTAATTAAATTCAGAACCTGAAGTGGGGAAAAGACCTGATATGTCAAGTATCAACAGTTTTTTCTTAGCAAAATATTATGGCCAAAGATTCAATAATATAGAAACAAAAGGTTTGCACACCTGAGATTTCTTATAAAAATTTAATAGTAATTATGTCTTCATAACTTTACACACTAGATTTTCCAATCAACCACCCTAACAGAAGGGCAGAAACTACACAATTGGCCTATGGGGACGTGCAAGGATGGTGTGGAGACAATTACCAAAAAGGTTGAGCAAATTATTTATTGATTCTCAGGCTTTTATTTGAACTCATAAAATACATGAACAAAATAAAATAAATGATTCAGATAATTATACTAACAAAAGAGTATTACAGAAATTAAAAAATGTCATACCATATTATAATCTAAAGGCTAAATTACTGATTTAGTCCCTTAATTTATTTATTTTATTCAATTGGGTCCCTCTATTATTAAAAAGTTCAATTAGGTCCCATAATTTTCAAAAACACTTCAATGTTACTCTTTTCATCTAAAATGACATCGTTTTCCACTACGTTTTTCACGTCATTTAGTGTAATATTTGGACGAAAATCGACTTTGTTTTTGATGAAAAAGATAAAATTGGAATTTTTTTGAAAATTATGAGATCTAATTGAACATTTTAATAATAGAGGGTCCAAATTGAATAAAATAAATAAATTAACAAACCAAATTAGTAATTTAGCCTAATATAAAAGTTGCAATTTCTAGAAACAGTTTACAAATAAGATAATAAAATGAAGTTTACACCAATGTTTTCAAGGAAGAAATGAAGTTATTCCTTGACCTTCACATGTAACAGTAGTAGTAATTTACATGTGATCCAGTAAATCAATAATTCGTGATCATGGACAAACAAATTGTTATTACATGAGCACTGATTTGTACATTGTATCCTTGCAGGAAACAAAAAGAAAAGAAAAGATTTGTGAAAAATTCACAATTCATCCTAAATAGCACCAGGAAAAAATTAAAAGACCAAGAAGAAAAACAAAACTCCATTTTCATCCCCTCATATGTATCTCCTAGTCCTTCCTATTTGAAACAAGTGCAGCCAATATATCAATATCTACCAAACCCTAAAAGGGAAAGAAAGAACATTAGAACAAGGTTCATCACCACATTCAGAATCAATCAAAGTTTAACCAAGATGCAGCAGGGGAACAATATGACCAAACCCATGTTTCTTTTCTCATGATCAAGCCAAAAGGGTAAAGAGAATCTGAGAAAAACAGAAAAACAAACACCATGATTGGCACCATCCAAAAACCACGGAGAACCCAGTTGATCATTATAGCACAGATATCGAAATTTACCAAAGAAAGAAGAGGAATCATAACATGACAATCAAACCAAAATGAAACCAGAACTCATTGCCACACAAGATTTGGTTGCCAACAATGGGAAAATAAGATACAAAATCATTGTTGCTTCATGCTTACTCAAATGGAAATAGTAAAGGCTTCCTCTAAAATCTTCCAAAGGTGATGAAAGAAAATGTTTGTTGCCAAAAGGATAAAAATGAATAAATTGAAAACCTATTCTTATGCTTATCGTTTCTCAATTTTAAAAAGCAAAGTTGCTTTGACGCGTTTGCTTTTTATTGATGACTGTTATGTACTCCACGTAATAGCATGGAATATATACATTTTTTTTTTGTACAAACATAACATGAAATATTATATTATTTTCTTTCAGTGGAAACTTACATACTCATACATATATATTAAATTTGAGCATTCATTTTTTAATATCGTAATATCAGCTCATATCCCCTATTCTTATAATGTCATGTGACTTTCTTATTTTTATGATATGTGTTACGATTTTTTACTTTAAATCAAATTAAATTAATATTGATATAAAAAAATAAATTAATATTAATTTATTTCTCAATTAATTATTTAAATAAAGGAAATTTTTACTTTCCATAATTTCATTAATTAATATTTAAAATTCTTCAATCAACATTAAATATAATAGAATAATTGCATATTATTATTAAAATATTTTTTATTAATTAAATTATTTTTAAAATTATATGTACATTATAAATATACCTATACATTACCAGTTATCTTGTATTGTTTTTTTTTTTTTGATAAAAGTTATCTTGTATTGTTGATTATGAATAAAAAAAAAACAGAGAAGGTTGCATGGGAACGCGTGTTGGGGACACCTAATGACCTAAATACCAATTTTGTTTGTTAAATGTTCGTAGAATTTCCCTGTCGTTTAGGATGTGTCAATGACGGTGTGTAATGTTGCGTGTGCAATTACATTAAATTTTAGAAAATTTTAATTAAGCTTCTATAAATTAAAAAAGATTTGCTAAAAAGAATAAAGAAAAAGGATAAATGGCGTGAAGAAAAATGAACTAAAAATTTTGTGACCAAAAAGATGAAGTTTAATAGGCTTGCTGTCGGTGTAAAAGGTTTTACACTAATTAATAAATTAGAAATCATTAATGGAATGACTTTTAAGATAGTTATTATAAAAGTTAATAAATTTAGAGTTTAATAGTCATGTACTAACAATGTAAAATAGTTTTACACTGTCATCCAATCACAAGCCACTATTTATTGTAAGTTTGTTAACTTTTATAATAAATACTTTAAAAGTCATATTAATGGTGATTTGTAATTTGATGGCAGTGTAAAACTTTTTACATTGACAATACATGACCATTAAACTCATAAATTTATCATACAAAGTTTTTATACTATTAACTAATTAAAAATCATCATTGATATGACTTTTAAGGTAATTATTATAAAGATCAATAAACTTATTATACATTGTGATTTGTGATTAAATGACAATATAGAAAATGCTGTCAGTTTATTAATGCAAAAAATTGAACGAGCAATTAAATAATGTGCTTTTGAAAATAATTTACTTTACAAAAAAAAAAAGATTTTGTTACCCTTAAAGGATGATTTTAAGAAGGATTTAATGACTATGTAGTTTGTGATTGGATGATAATGTAATTTACATTGTCAGTGCATAGTTTATTTTCTCTTTTAAGAAACTAGAAATAAAAAATTTTATTGAAAGAAAAATATTCATATTGAATATATAATACGTAACACATTTTTGTTTCAATAAAAACCTCTAATGTTGCAATTTAACAAAACTGCTTAATTCTTTATTTTATAATTTTGTATGAATCTCACCATAACATTTTACCTTTTTACTTTATGTAATTTAAGTAATCATCTTCTCTAGTAGTATAACTCTACTAAATGAACCTCATAAATTGCTTATATATAGATTTTTTATAAGCAACCGTTATTTATCTAGAGAACCATTGCTTATATGCTAGAAAAGAATTAGTTCTTTAACAGTTAAAGTAGGTTAAGATACTGTAGTTGCTTCAATCAGCCGGGAATAATTTGCCATTGAAGCATATTCATTTTCTCTTTGCATCCTTCAAATCATGGGATGGGGGAACAAAATCACTGTCTACATACTAATAGCTTGTTTGTATAAATAACGCCACCGAGTATAAAAGGAAGATTTACTTTTACTTTTTCTCTTTACATTCTTCACATCATATTGTAAACATATTCATTTTCTACTAATGGCGTTTTGTCAACAGGAATATAGCTTTTCTTTTACTTTTTGTGCATTGGGAAGCAAAATGATATCATTCAGGGGAAATTTGGTACTTCTAAACGGGGGGAACACTTTAGGCAATAAAGATGATTTGCCGAGCGGTGGAACCCGCAAACACTTGCACAATGCTCAAGTCAGTCAGTGTAGGAAGTGTGTAAAATGAGGCATAGATGTGTATCTGAAGGCATGTGATACCTTATACATCTGTAAATGGTAGGAAAAGCGATTAAGTAGTTATTGTTGGTCCCAAGCCACGTGACCATGCCAAAAATAGGTCCAGAAAAATTGCCCTCGAAGTTGGTGGCTCGTGTTGATACGAGCAACAACTTGTTGCTCAAGCGACTTGAAAATGTTGGTTTGCAGTCGAGGTAGAAATCGGGCGATCTGTTACTTGGCTCAAGTACTCCATTTGTAATATGTTAGTTAAAAAGTAAAAATGTTGGTATCATGGTTAACCACACAGGGTTTGCAAATGTGTCATCCCGAAGTAGTTTTTCATGCTTGTTAAGACAAAGGACGAATTTATGACCCTCACTTCATTTTGATAATAACAAATAGTCTTATGTTTAATCGTCTGATCATACGTTTTTACATGTTTTCACTATTGTCTGCTCACGCATATTCTCTAAAGTGATGTATGCCAACTAACTCCTTAAGACAATATATATGTTGAACTCTTTGAAGCTCTGTTACTCTTTTTTTTTTGAAAAGTGCATACTCTCTCTCGAAAAAGAGGACATCTACGTGCCTATTTGATAAAAGTTAACTTTATGCATAAAAGAAGGATTTTGCAAACAAATATTAGTACGAAAAGCAAATATGTCCACTGTAACAAGATTAAGTACGAGAAAGGCTAGATAAGCAGACTGCTTTATTTTATCAGAGCGACTGGTTGGTGAAAGACATTAAATGCGGCATTTAATACTCCAACGACTATTTTTCCTCTTCTTTATAGTGTTAGACGAAGGGTGTCTCCAAAAAGCACTCACAACGGACACTTTGGGAGAATCCTATAAATAGAAGAGTAGTTCATCATCACAACAACGAAAACTCTTGGCAAACTTTCTCTCTCAATTTGTAATCTTGAACATATTTTACTTATAAACACTTATTTCCTAAGCTTCATTGTACATTCGTCTGATAAGACGCTAGCTTAGTGTAATATCTTACTCTCAATTGTTTCTTCATGAAATTGGTGGAAAGCCTGAAGAGGCTTGGATAAAAGAATATTTGGGTATTTGTTTTGAGAGGCAAGTGAAAGACTACTTGGGTTGAGCCTAAAGAGACTTAGCTAAAAGAATACTTGTAACTTTGATTAAGTTATAGTAGGACTTGGTTGTATACTAAGAACTGGACGTAGTCTCAAGGGTGAGACGAACTAGTATAAATTCCTATGTTTCTCTCACTTTCTGCTTACCTTTACTTTAAAAAAAAAATCCTTTTCAAAATATCTATCTCTCAAACAAAATCATCTTTTCTAAAAAGTCTTGCAAAAGTTTTTTTTTTTTTAAAACACAATTCAACCCCTTTCTTGTGTTTTTCCTATGCCTTACAATGTTGTTATAGTTCCAAAGATACTTAAGTTGCGAAGACGAGTTGAGTGCTCAGGGCGCAAAGCTAAGCTGAAGACGTCGATCATACATGTCAGTCCCATACAAACTAAAATCCCTAATGTGCAATGATGTCAAATGCGCAAGGCACGGGGCTAAGCTATAAATTCTCAAGGCGCAAGGTCGAGCTAAGAATGTATGTCATTTACACACGTCAGTGCAAGAAGAGCTAAATGAAGTGATGTCGTGATGAATAGAGAACAACGCAAGATATCAATGGTTATCTCGTATGGATTTATGTTGGCTTGAAGAGGAAATGTTCTTCACTTCTTCTAGAAGGCGAATAACTCTTACTAATGGATTTTAGTCCTCAACATGAAAGTCAGTCTTGGACATCGAGCACGTTCTCGATGGGTTTAAAACCCATCTCAGTCCCCAGATGTGTTAATTAATACCTATGCCACAAGGTGGTGGCGAATAAATCTAGCTATCTCGGTCCCAAGGTGGCATTAAAACCTGCACCAAGAGGCTATGGCGAATAATTCGATCATCTCAGTCCCCGAATGCAATTAAAACTTGTGCTACCAGGCGATGGCGATAATTCAACCATCTTGGTCCTTGAGCGCGGTTAAAACCTGTGCCACGAGGTGGTGGTGAATAATTTGGCCATCTTGGTCCTTGAGCGCGATTAAAACCTGCACCACGAGGCAACAATGTGATAAGTTGATCATTATACCACATATATTGAAAATTACCAAAGAAAGAAAGAAGAATCATAACATGTCAATGAAACCAAACTGAAACAAGAACACATTGCCAAACACAAGATTTGGTTGCCAACAATGGGAAAATAAGATACAAAATCATTGTTGCTTCATGCTTACTCAAATGGAAATTGTAAAGGCTTTGTCTAAAATCTTCCAAAGGTGATGAAAGAAAATGTTTGTTGCCAAAAGAATAAAAATGAATAAGTTGAAACTTTACCTATTCCATTCTTTGATTTTAAAAAACACACGTTGCTTTAACGCATTTGCTTTTTATCGATGACTGCTATGAACTCCATGTAATAGCTAGCACGGAATATATATATTGTTTTTTTTTTTTACAAACATAATCATGAAATATTATATTTTTAGTTTAATTTGTATGTACTCAATGTAAAAATTTTATACTATCAACTAATCAAAAATTATCATTGGTATGACTTTTGAGGTATTTATTATTAAAGTCAATAAACTTGGAGTATGTTTGGTTACATGTTGATTCAGGTCTTACGTGCATTCGATTTTCATATCCAAGTCAGAGCTACTCTTCTTAACTGTCGTTTATCATGTAAAATACACACTTTTGAGCCATTTGATGCGGAACCAAACATATACTTATTATACGTGGTTTGTAATTGAATAACAATGTATTAAAAACCTTTTACATTGTCAATGTATGACACTCATTCACATTGAACATAACTCGTATTTATTTAATTACTTAATGAGTAATTAAGTTTAAATTGGTGAAAATACAAGTAAATTTTTTTTTATTTTTATAATAGAAAATTTCTAAGTTTAATAGAATTTGGAAATGGTAGTAAAAAAAATAAATTTTGTATATATTCATCGTAGAATTGTACATTATGGTTTCATAATTAGAAAAAATAACCGAAATACAAGGAGATCAAAATATATATCGAAATAGTTACTACTTATTTCCAATACATCAAAAAGATTCTAGTTATAGCAATATCTGTCTACCTTATCCTATAAAATAACAAGCCATCAGACTAGGCTTATAATTCCTCATCAACAACTGGGTCTTCATTAACCACAATAATAGAGTGAGGTAATTTATTTTAAAATCACTTTCACATGTATGGTAGAAAATCTATCATAAAATACAAATAAAACATAATTGACAATACAGGGGAACCTAAAGTTTATTCTATATTATACTATCCTTGACCCGGTATGGATCTATACTCCCCATTAGCAGGTAATAGTTCTCAACAGAACTTGAGAAAGTGACTACTAGTACATATACCTCATCAACATCATCACATGGTACAATCCTCATCATCATTAAGGAAAATAACAGTCAAGATATCCATTTCTAGAAATATACTCTCAAACCAATTTTGGAATGCTGAGTAGTTGTTAGGGTTATCGAGTTTGATCAGATGAATATCTTAGCTCGAGGGTGCTATCCTGGCTATTAAGACATTCACTACTCAATGCT
The DNA here is from genome assembly GCA_004329165.1 of Spatholobus suberectus. NCBI lineage: Eukaryota > Viridiplantae > Streptophyta > Magnoliopsida > Fabales > Fabaceae > Spatholobus > Spatholobus suberectus. The sequence continues at coordinate 39,620,334 of CM014730.1, forward strand.
TACCCCCAAGACCTCCACAAGTAGGTCCTTGCCTTTCATTCCTCAGTGTACCAAACTGTAACTTTCCTAGCACGGTGTCATGCCACAACATGTCACTCGCTTTATATTGCTCACTAATCTATCATTTCCTAACTTCTCAAACTGAGGTTCCTTGGTCTCATTTAATTTGAATACCAGCATAATCAACATTTTTGCCTTATATTATAGAAATTGCATAATACCAAAATTTTAACAGAATAATAATTTAGTAATCACATAAAATTTAATAGAATAATGATTTAATAATTACTAAAATTTTAGCAAAATAACGACGTAGTAATTATAATTTAATTACTAAAATTTTGGCAGAATAACAACTAAATAAATGTATTTTAATTTTCTAAATTTGAGTAGAGTAATAGCTTAGCAAGTATAATTTAATAACTTAAATTTAAGCAAAGTAACAATTTAGTAATTATGATTTAATAATTTAAATTTGAAAAGAGTAATAACTTAATAATTATAATTTAATAATCTAAATTTGGACAGAACAACAACTTAGAAAAAATTAAAATTTAACATCAAACAATATAACAATAATAATAATAATAATAAAATTTAAGACTAAACAAGTTTAGGAGAAAACTCTTCCTACCAACATGCAAAGTGACAATAATTTAGACCAACCCTACTCCCCCCATTACCTCTAAGGTGGTTAATGAAGAGGATGGAATTGTTGGTGCAAAACTTCTAGGAAGAGAAATTCTACTAGTTGAAAACTAGCAAAATTTTAACATAAAAACTAAGTAAGAAAAATTTTTAGAGAGAGAAACCCTCCAAGTGGATTTTTGGCTAGCTTTAGAGAGTGGAGGATGTGTGAAAAATGTCCAAGATGCATGGGTATTTAAAGAGGAAGAGGAGGCTTAGGTGTCCAACAAATTACACCATCCATTATGTCATTATTAAGGACTTTCATTTATTTTTATTTGGATTTAGGGACACATATTCAAGATAGGTGGTGAATCACCTATTTTAGGGTTGGGGACGTGCTCCACCAGTTATCCCAAGCTTTTATGTGTCAATTTTTATCTATAAGTAAATTGGCCGACACTGATAAAATCGCCTAAACTTGAAAAATTAACTTTTAATATCAAAATAATGAAATTTAATGTGAAACTGGACAAATTCATTATTTTTCATCAAAAATAAGTTGTAATAATTAATTTTAATTTTTATCAATTTATTTCAAAATTTATCTATTTATTTTGTATTTTTAAGCTAGAAAATTTATAATAAATCCATTTTAATTCAATAAATACCCAAAATTTATGAAAATTTTAAAATTAAATATTTTACCTAAAAATGAACTAAGACTACCATTTTCACCATTTCTGGATGTCAAACCAATACTTATTAGGCTTAATTGACACATAAGGCATTTTGGTCATTTTATACGGGAATTCCAAAAAATTTCTAAAGAATTTATAAAATTATATTTTAATGCATATAACATGATTCTAAGCTTAAATTGAAATTTTAATGTCAATTGAATTTTTTCTCACGTCAACCCTTAATGTTGAAAAATAAGGGCAAAATCATTATTTTCTAATTACTACAGCTCCGACTCAAAAAAATTATTAAAAATCACAATTAGATAGCTCTTGAAATACTGAGTGCAATGGGAAGCAGGATTTTGAAATTTCTTTTCAATTTTTCAGAATTAAATCGTCAAATATTAGAAAAATAGTTTAAAAAATTGAAATAAGGGTGTTTTATTTTTCACTATTTTTCTTTCAAAATAAAATTTTTATAATTAAATATACTTTGTATAAAAATTTCAAAATATTTTAAGGTCAAAAAGTCTCTGATTGGTTCCTGCAATCAACTAGGAATATTTTTGTTATTTCACAAAAATTATCTCAAAAAATTTTCTAAAATTTTTATTAATTATTCGAAGTATATTAATGATTTAAAAATAAATTTTAAACACTTCTAACTATGTTTGTTTATTAATTTTGTTATGTAGATTTTTAGGAACGAAACGGTTATTTTAGTAATTTCTAGGCTCTGTTCTCCAAAAATTATTAAAAATTTAAACTAAATATTATTCACTAATACGAATGTAAACTATAGGAATCAAATTTTTGAGATTTCCATCTGGTTCTCTAGAAATAAATTCAGAATAATTAGAAAAATAATTTGATAGGCAAAAATATGAATGTTACACAATGCATAAATTATTTACTTCTTCTTTTTTTCTATTTCAGTGGTAACTTAGTTATCCCTCCACACACCCACACACACAAAACGCTTCATACTTTCTTTTTCTAAGAAATCGTTTCTTTTTTTATATTATGACATGTATTAAATTTTTTATTAAATCAAATCAATATTAATTTATTTCTTAATTAACTATTTAAATAAAGAAAATGTTTACTTTCCATGATTTTATTAATTAATATTTGAAATTCTTCAACCAACATTAAATATAATAGAATTTATAAATTATAATTAAAATAATTTTTATTAATTAGAATATTTTTGAAATTATATTATATTTATTATCATTAAAATAATTATTTATCAATTAAATTAATTTTGTATAATATTTTTTATTTATTTTTATATTTTATAAGTATACCTATACATTATGCGGATACTTTCTAGTTATATTTTATTGTTGGCTACGAATGAAATAACATAGAATAACGTAAAAATAAAAATAAAATAAAAAGAGAAAGTTGCACGGGTGAGCATGTTGAACTAGAGACACCTAAATACCAACTCTGGCTGTTAATGTTTGTAGAATTTCGTTGTCGTTTTGGATACGTCGTTGATGATGAGTAATGTTAGGTATGCAATTACATTAAACTTTAGTAATTGTTAATAAGTTTCTAAATTTAGAAGTTAAAAATTAGTTGCTAAAAGAATAAAGAAGAGGATATATGGCGTGAAGAAAACTAAAAAGTGCGGTGACAAAAAAATGTGCGAGTAATGCTTAGTTTTTTAAATAATGTAACTTTTAAAATAATATACTTTACGAAGAAAATGATTTTGTTACTCATATGCTGATTTTAAGAAACTACGAATAAAATTTTTTATTGGAAAAAAATTCATCAATTGAAACTATAAAACGTAATAAATATTTTTTTTTAATAAAAATCTCTCAAAGTATCTTTAATGGTAGAATCTAACAAAATCCCTTAATTCTTTATTTTATAATTTTTATATGAATCTTATTATAACATAGGGTTAAATATGTTTTTAGCCCCTTAAATTTGGGATAAGTTTATTTTTAGTCCCTCAAATTAAAAATTGATCATTTTAGTCAATATAATTTGAAAAAAAAAGCTTATTTTAGTCCCTTAGGACCACCTATAACATCATTGATAGGGACTAATTGAGTCAACTGAGTTTGGTGTGATATTTTTACTAAGGACACTAGAAGGTGAGTTTTGTGTGATAGATTCAATAATAACATTTAGACAGAGAAACTAAAACATGTTTTTTTCAAATTACATGAACTAAAAAAAATTATTTTAAATTTGAAAAACCAAAAACAAATTTATCTCAAATTTAAAGGACTAAAAACATATTTAATCCTATATAACATATTATTGGACCGGAAAGATGGGCACTACCTTTGCTTGTCGTTTTTTTTTCTTTTGGATATAACAATAAATTTGATGTATTATAATAAGATTTCTTATTATACATTGATGTGTATATTAGTTTCAGTTTATTAATTTATTTTTTACTCAATATGTGTTTGTCTCTCTGTTTTTATTAATTTTTAAATAAATAATTTTAAAATTTAAAATATAGTAAAATTTGACTAAAATTGATAAACTTTTTACTGTATAAAAATAGCAAATAATATATTATTTCTATATATAACCTATATATATAGAAATGTCAAGAAATAGCATCCATTTTTTTTAATATATTAAAAGGAAAAGAGAAGAAAGGAAAGGACTGTAACATCCTAGGTAGTATTGTCGTAACTATAAACTTTGCTTTACGGAAATATAAAAACTCGACATAAAAGTTCAACAGTCTCATAAAAAGATAACCTTAATCAAATAAGGAAATAAATTAAAAACATAATGAGACTGAAAAAACCCCTAAAATTACTTTTTCAATTAGAGTGCTAATTGATATAACAATACATTATAAAGATGAATAAATACACAAAGCCCTAAACCTTAAACCGACTAGGTATGATATGTGCAACAGAGAACTTCATGGGATAGTACACATTATAATACTTCTCAGGCCAAAACACAAACCCCACCAGAAAAAATTTGAGAAATTAGTATCTAGCTACAAAGAGAAAATATTGGTAAGCATTCTAGGAACATGCATGCTTTTTAACTGTAGTTGAACATACAAAGAACATGGACACAGCAGACACAATATAATGCCAAGCATCTTGTTAGGATTTGAAGTGTCATGTGGAGTGCAGTGTGTCTGATATGAGTGTTTCATTCCATTTATGTCTGACATGGACAAGGTTCCCCTTGTGCTTCACAGTAGGAGAGCAAATCAGCAAGCTTGAGAACTCACATCTGTTTCTGGTACAATCTTCTATAGATTTTTGCACCTTCAAGTTCTGCATGAATCTCTCTCTCGGCCCTTATTCCCATGGGGTTGCTTAACAACCACCCTTCATCGTCAGACAACATAACCGGGTTCAAAACATCTGTGTGTTTCAGTGCTTCAACTTCATCAAACTGATTTCTCATGTCAAGTGCCACTTCTAGCACATCAGACTGTACAAATACCTGTCATAACACAACTACAAACGTGAATTTCAGCCAGAAGCTCCAGAAATAACTACAAACATGACACTATAGCTTCACACCCTCCAGAAGTTCCCCTGCCCCAAATGAAAAAGACTCTCTTGTAGGTATGAATTGTAAGTAAAAGGACAATCCAGAACCAAAAATATGAATTAATAACAAAATGAAAAAAAGAACCTCAACATTGCTGTAGGTTCCTAAAACTTACGTTATATGAAATGAAACACATTAAATATGATACATGCATAACCTATTTACAAGAAAAACAGAAGAATTGAGTAATAAATTTCAGCAAATATATTGTATTATATGATAGTTTTAGTCAACAAATTAATTCCACAATCTTTATGACAATGACTACCCAGAAACAATATAAAAACACAAGAGGGGAGGGGAAGGGAGGAGGGAGAAATTGGGGAAGAGACTTATTCATGTTCACGAAAATATTCAATAAGAGACCCCAGAAAAAATGGAATGAGAAGCTTTGGCATGGAAACCTAGAGTAGAGTCTACAGCATCATCTCGGAAGGACTTGCCATTAGGCTCGAGGTTCTGCAGGGCTAGTGTTCAAATCCCATAAGGATTTGCCATGTGATTTTTTGCTCTCCTTCACCAAGTCTCTTATTCCCCTATCACCTCCCAAGATCTCCTACCGTAACCAAAGGGAAAAATTGGAAATTTAAAGACAAAATATTTACGATACTGGTACTTTCATAATGGCATTGTAATCTATCTCTAATACCAAGACTTGTATATTATGGAACATCTTAGTCACAATGAAAAGTGGTTAACAGAAACAGAAGACATTTTTCACATTTTTCAGTATATGCATTTAATTAAGAAGCCTTCGATGTTTCCCAAGCACATTTCCAATAGAGATCTCTTGCATTATGAGTGCATATGCATTTAAAGATAGAATGATTATTTATAAAGCATAAACCTTGATATGTGAATTAAAATGGATGGTTGGAAGAGATTAGTTAAGTATTAGCTTGGTTTCCATTATCTGTTAATGAACATTTAACCATTGATGATTAACATGATAGCTATGACACGAGTCTGACTTATTACTAGGTAATACCTTTGTAAACTAGTTGATGTGCATCTGTTATGTCATGTAACAGGTCCATACCCACCTACAGCTGGATCCAAACTACCCAATCCCACTAGTTGAAATAGATGCCAAAATGGAGAATAGCTAAGCCTCAATTCTCCAACAAAACTACAACGAAAATAATTAATTGAATTTCCACTGCATATTGACATTCCACAGTCGGAACAAAGTCCCACAGAGCAGAAGAGATGATGATGCAACCTTAGAAGGAATTATGATACTAAAAGTCATATTGCACAGGACCAAATGACATCTTTTGGATACAAAGTTTTGTAATTTTATTTTGCTCATTCCCTCCAATCCCTAGATGTCAAAGTAATAGTTTAACTCATCTCTGGCTTGCAGGAAGGAAAGGACAATATTGGGTTAGTCACTTAGCAAGCTAATGAAGAGATCAAAGTTCAAATACCAGTCATGCTTCCCATCATCAAATAAAAAGGAAATACTGTAAGCAATGTGACAGTTTGGTTTTGAGCATCCCACTCAACCCCTCAATCCCCAACCTCATTTTGGTTTTTCTCAATGGTTTTTTGTTTGCAAATTGTGTAGGGGGATTACATTTGCATTGACATAATGAATGATGAATGGAGCGATAAGATCTTTTGATGTTACCATAGACGTGGAAATATTATTCCATGCATTATTATCCCATTAAGGATAAAGCAAAATGAAAAAATATCAAGCATATTGCTGATAATCGTCTTCAAACCGGAAGAGTCAATTAGTATATAATCACAGGCCAACTAATACATCAAGTATTCACTCATTTCTTTCCAAACACCTGAAGCTTTTCTTCTCCTTCATTATTAGTTCCCTTAAAAATAATTAAAGAATAACATATCTATCTCAACCATTATAGAAAAGCTCACAGCATTGCACCATCTCCAGTCTTACTTTATTCGCTTGTAATAGGAAGAGGGAAGAGAGATAGGATATGGAGCATGGCTCTTATACAATCAATACCAAAAACTTCTAATTCGTACAAATTCAAATAAGATGACATAAGAAGGGAATCTCACAGGGGAATATTTACCACAACTCTAGATGAACACACATGAAATTTACAATCAATTAAAAATATATAAAAGCATGCAGAAATTATACCTGTCCCCCAGGCATTAAATTATCTACTATAGCACCAACCAAAGGCTTCTGCAGAACTCTTCTTTTATGATGTCTTTTCTTGAAATGTGGGTCTGGACACTGCATGTGTAGGATGAAATCAGTTAACACAAATAAATGGCCTTTGGATGTAAAACTCTTAAGTAATAACAATGTAGCCAACAAGCCTTTAGCTCAGTGGCACCCTTTCTTGCCTTGCAGTGCTCCATAGGAGCCTAGTGAGGAACGAGGATTCCTTAGGTTTCTCAATGGGGCCTACCAGCCTAGTACTAAAAAACTAAATAATGTAGATGACAGCCTGTTGAAGATAGATACAAAAGTACATGTCTTAGGATTCCTAGTACAAGGAGATAAACTCACCAAAATTGAAACTAAGACCAAGGGCCCGGGATATGTTTCTACCAACTGCTTGAAAGAAATTGTAGCATTTGCAAACAAGAAATGTCTGCATTTTAGTGTAACAACAGTCATTAATCCAGCGTTGATAAAATTAAGTATGTATTTTACTACACCATCTATATATAGTTTAGGATAGTACATGTTATCAAGAGCCAGATCTTTTACCCATAACTCAGCACGCTTGACTATCTGCACAGGAATGGATTACACTATCATACAAGATATCCCCTATATTCAAAGCTTAATGTGCCACAACAGAGAAGAAATCAAAACTAATTGAAAGGAAGCAGTTATCAAGGGCATTTGAAACCAAGAGTGACAGAAAGAAAAAGGGATCCATACCCTTTGCCGTATTTCTAATCCCAGAAAATTTCTCTCTTTAGGAGTTCTTTTAGCCAGCCACATTAGAAACCTGCCACTACCTGATATTGTTTACAACAACAGATATGCTGGAACAAGTAAGTGCACTTATAGGTTTCTTGGGTAGTGAAATGATTAATCAATCCTAGTTCTAGAGATACTTCTTAATAGCATTTTTATGTCAGGGGAAAAAATTAATGAAAATAATAGGTATATCAATTTCATCAAGATATCTTGGTTCAATAAATCAAAAGGGTCAACTCCAACCCCAGTATTATATTATGTAAGAAACAAATTTCATCATTGACAACTTCCACATACATGATCTGCACCAGTTCATAACACACACAAACAATTAACAATCAAGGACAAATGCATAAAATAAATTTATCATTGAAATTCAGGTTACCACATCCAATGTCCACCATGAGCGGCAACGTTGGGTCTGCAAAGACCTGGTTCCAGTCTGGTACTTGTGCAGGAACCTACAAAGAAAAAGAATCACATTAGAGGAAAGCAAAAGACTCCTTCAATGCATGGCAAATTGATTCATTGAACCAATAGCCTAACCCCGTGCCACAGAAGCTGTTTATGTCTTGTTTCTGTATCTGCCTCAGGTTCTCCACATCAATATATCGCGAGTTTAATTTTAATACACTGTCAGTGTAAAGATTTTTATACTGTCAACTAATTAGAAATCACCATAAATATTACTTTTAAAGTAATTATTACAAAAGTCAACAATATTAACATACATAGCAATTTATGATTGAAGAACAGTATTAAAAAAAAAAAAAAAAACTTTATACTATAAGTGCATTCTAATTAATTTCTTAGTCCCTATACCTCACTGTGTAATAACTTGAATAGATGTGGACAATCATTTACTAAATTGAAAGCAAATGTCATGGATTGAGACCAAAATTACATTTTATTATCCATGCATAATATTACACATAATATACGATGAAAATTAAGCTCTGACTAATAAAATGAACATGAACATAGGCTAAAATAATGGAATGGAGAAATTGAATTTACAGAGGAACACATTACAGAGAAAGAAGAGCTCAAGGGGTTAACATGTTGCCTGATCCTGACGTGACCCAGATCCTGAAATTGGATATACAACATAACATGGTTAAATAAAAAAAAAAAAAAAAGGAAATCCAAAAATAAAAAACTAACACACACAAACTTATAATATAATAGTTCCCCTTATACTATGGTATGCATCATATAGATTAATATTTATATTAATGTTTATGTAGTGGGGAATATAAAAAGTTACCAAGTTGTAAGAGAGATTGAGGTCAGCATATTCCAATGCCACCAGGTGTGAGCTTCGCTGTTGTTCGTGATGTTGGTGTTGTTGGACTGTCAGTTGAGCAGAAGAGGACACGTGGCAGTTGGAGGAGAAAGAGAGCAAAGTAGGGGGAGTGGCGAGAAAGGGCGAGAGTCGTAACATTAGCCGCGGACTCTGTACTCGCAACAAACGGGAACAACAAGAAGGAGCCATTTATCGTTATCGTTGCCACTTCCTTGTTCAGTTGTTGTTCCTCCCTTTCAATTTTAGTTTCGCTATTAAAATGGGCCAGCTCCAAGCCCATTTAACATCAACTTATCTTTCATCTCATAAATTAGGTTTAATTATTCATTTGGTTTTTTTTAATTATAAAAAATTTCTCTTTTAGTCTTTATATTTAAAAATATTCCTTTTTAATCCTTACATATATCATTTTTAATTTTTTTAGTTCCTACACATATGATTTTAATTCCTATAACAAGAACTAAAAGAGATTAAAAATAGTATGTGTAGAGACTGAAAAAAGGATGTTTTTAAGTATAGGGACTAAAATAAACCAAATAAGCATTTGAACCTGATGAATTCTAGGGTGAACCACCTTGATAGGTGGTCTATCATGCACCACAATTTGTAATCGTTAGATTAATCTCATCTCCACCATGTTGTGGTGCAATTCTCTCACTGTATTCCTTTTCCCTTCCCAGATCTCAACCACTCCTCACCGTAAGAGGTGTAAATGAGCTTAGTTATTCGTAAACTATTTAAGCTTGACTCGTTAAATGCTCGATCAAGTTCATTTTTTTAACTAAATAAATAAACTCAACCTTGAGATTGAGCTCAATTATTTAAATGAGCTAAGCCTAGGCTTTACAAGCTTGACATTAACGGCTCGTGAATAGCTTGATTATTTAAATTGATGATGAAAATACTACTAGCTTTTGTTATCTATATATTCATTATGGAAATATTTAGAACTTTGTGGAGAGTGTTAAAATAAATTTTAATTTTTTTTTGTAGTTAAGAAGTTATAAATTTTTTTTATTTACTAGATTATGAAAATATAATAATTTAGAATGTTTGAAATTGAATTCCACATACCACATATTAAGCACATATTTCTATATGTAGATTATCATCTAATATTAAATTATTAATTAAATACTAAATTGATAAAGTTAAAAAATAGGTTAAGAAAATTCATAAAAGTAAAAATAATTAAATTATAAATGAGTTAAACAAGTCAAGCTTAAGCTTTATTTTTTTTAAACAAGCTAAGCTTAAACTTTCAGTTAGGCTCGTTTAAATAAATGACCCAAGCTTGAGCCACCCTTTTTTTTCACAAGCCAAGTCTAAACTTCAAGTGTTAGGCTTAGCCCGACTCGTTTACACCCCTACTCACCGCCGACCACCGTGCGCCGTCGCCAGAGGCGATTTTCAACTACGGTGCCTTCTCCCTTTCCAGCAACCTCTTCAAACCATCGTGCGTCGTTATCAGCCATGTCTATGTTCAAGATTCCAAAACAAGAAGCCATCAGTAAAATAAATAGTCAATGAACTGAAAAATAAAAAGGAAAAAAGATGATGTGTGAACAAAGCAGCAATCAAAAACAATAAAAAAAAAACGAACAGACATAGAGAGTAAAACACTTGCTGCTGCACTCCGTGTATGCCACTACCAGAAGTGATTTTTCAGTAGTAGCATTCCCTTTCTTTTCCTCTCTCTCTTCCTATCTTCTTCCCTTCTTCTTCTTCCTTATCTCTAGCTAAGCTCACAACAAACCCCAACCATTGTTGCAAGCGCAAACCCCAACAAAGACGAAACATTCTCGAAACCTGACTCCGCCATTACGTGTGTGTATCCCGGCGCCAATGTTGTACGTGCGACTACAGCACCACCACTGCTACATTGCTACCACAAGCACATGTGTAAGAACCAAACCCTTGCACATCAAACTCACATTCGCTTCCAGCCAGCCACACTCCTTTTGCCACCGCGCATACCATCTTTGTGCCGCCACCCATGACTACCTTGTTGCTACCCACGACTACCTCGCACGACCAACCCTTTTTTTCTCTTGCGTGTTGTAGCTCTCTATTCATTCCTGAGTTAGGTTAGCACATTAAGGTTTCTTTTTCTTTCTTTAAGCTTTTTGTTAGGTTTAGCAAGTTTAAGAGATTGGAGCGAGAGGGGTTTGATTCACCGGTTAGGGAGTTTTTGCTCTGCTGGAGGAGGAAGGGGCTCTACTACCACTGTCACCAATCACTAGAGCGAGGACATGGCTGGTTGAGAAGAAGGTGAGATTGAGATTTGATGTAAAAAGGTTTAAAATGAGATTGTGCAACCTGATTAATCTAACAACTAGTAACCATGCTGAATGGTGGACCACCAACCCTAGAATTCGTCTTTAAACCCATAAATTATAATCTTTTTAATTTGATACTAGCATCTCTCTCTCTTTATTTTTTTTTATACTACATTACATATCCTCTGTTCAAGTCAAATAAGATTATAATGAACAATAAATTTCTTCTCGAGTATTTTTTTAACACAACTATATATCTAGAGTTTGAACTTTGATCTTGAGACCAATAATGTGTCAATTGATCCACATTCACAATAGTTGATACTGGCATCTCTAACAGTAAACCAATGTAAAAATTTATAATTATTAACTAATTAAAAATTATGATAGGTATAATTTTTAAGATATTTATTATAAAACTCAATAAATTTATCATATATGACAATTTGTGATTGAATTATCGTAAAAATCTCAATATGTATATTATTTATTTACTCGTGAAACAATTGGATATATCTTACTCTTTATATATACATATATATATACTCCTATTACGTGACCTCAATTTTAAAAACTTTAGCAAATTTTCATTTCAATAATGCAATAAGTTACGCAAATTATCCAATATTTTTATATTACTTTTAAATAGGTTTTGTAAGTTAAAATATAAAAATATATCTTTTAGAAAGTTTCATTTTAAAAAATTATTTTAATTATTAAAACATCATTTTATTAATGATTATAAATGTTTTATTATATTTAATATTAATATTAATATAAAAATAAAAATTAGAAATACTTATTTTAATTGAGAGTTTAATTAATTTGGGTGAATTACACTTTTGGTCCCCTATGTCTTTAGTAAAATTCATTTTTATCCTTTATCTTTTAAAAAATTATTTGGTCCTTTGTGTTTTAAATTTAGGTCAAAGTTAGAATTAACATCATTAGTATTTAATTTTACAATAATAAATGTTAACATTCGCAAACCCCATAAAAACCCTAAATTTCTACAAATTTAATTACTCACAAATAGAGCAATTTTTTCGAAATTTAATTGGGGACTTCTTTATGTCTCTTAGAGACGATCAAAAGCCTTCAAAGTTTGCAATAAATCGCTTCTTGTATAGAGAAAATTTTATAGGTATTAGTTGCTAATGTGTGTTTATAAAATTTAATAAAATAAAATTATTATAATGGCAGTATGTTAAATTTAATTATTTTAAAATTTATTGAAACCAAAGTCCCTCATTGACACCACTCGCTTGATCCTCTTCCACCTTGGCAAATCCCACACCACTCCCACTCTCTTTCTCGCTCTCCAATGGAGGAAGTGAAGACAACCCACTTTCCTCTAACAAACTTGAATTGGCGGCAGTAGCAAAGACAATCACCGCATCTTTCTTCTTTTTGGTTGTTGAGATAGAAATATTATAGTAACATGCACTTGTATACCCATCTTTCTTTTTAAAAAATCATTATAGTAACATTTTAACTTTTTTGTTATTATCAAAGTTAACGTTGTTGATGAAAATAATTAAAATGAAATATTTTAAAAAATAAATGACCAAATTGATAATTTTAAAAAATAAGTGAACAGAACAAATTTTACTAAAAAATAAAGGACCAAAAATTATAATATTAACTACTTAGAAATATCATGCTTTAAAAGTAATTATTAAATAAATTAACAATTTATCCTACATGGTATCAGTTATTTAAATTAAATTATTTAATTAAACAACTAATAAAAATGAAAATACGTCGAGGGAGAGGAACAGGAGGAGGTGAACTGAGTTGAGTGTTGGAAAAAAGAGAGCAAGAGGAGGAGGAAGATGGCGGTTAGGCAAAGAGCAGTATCTGCACTTCCAACTCTCATACGCACTCTCCGCAAAGAACCGTTAAAGCCACACAACCACGCCAATGCCTTACCCTCTCTTCGACGCGCTTTCTCTTTGTACGATCAGATCAACCTCATCGACCAAGTCCCCGAGGACCAGCTCCGATTTCAAGGGTACCAACCCATCTTCCCCTTTTCTTTCTTTTTTTCATTCTGCAGTTTTAAATTTTAATTTTTTTTTAATATGGGGTTCAAGGAAGAGAGTTGAATGTGAAATGAGTTTTTCTAGAACAGTCTTAAATAATATCATGATGTGTTATATTATTTGATGCAGGGACTTAACTTTCTGCTTTGCATTCTGGATATGGGGTTCAGGGTGTTTTAAATTTTAATTTTTTTTAATATGGGGTTCAAGGAAGAGAGTTGAATGTAAAATGGGTTTTCTAGAATAGTATTATTATATTATATATAATACAACATCATGATATGTAATGTTATAGCAAATATTTGATGCAGGGACTTGACTTGGTTGCAATTTCTTTGTTCCTTTCTGCCTTTTAGGGTTTTTCTTTTCATTATGGAAAATGGGGTGTTTCAAATTTTAGTTTTTTATTGTGGGGTTCGAGGAAGGGAGTTGAATTTGAAATGGGTTTTCTAGAATTGTCTCAAACAACATCATGATTTGTTATGTTATAGCAAATATTTGATGCAGGGACTTGGCTTGGTTGCAATTTCTCTGTTTTTTTTTTTTTGAGTTTTTCTATTCATTCTGGAAGATGGGGTGTTATATTATTTCTTTTTTTTAATATGGGGTTCATGTAGTAGAGTTGAATGTGAAATGGGCTTTCTACAGTGTGAATAATTTTTAGTTAACATCGTGTATAGCATCTAATTTCTGCAGGGACTTATTGTAATTTTTTTTTTATTTCAATTTTTTTAGGTATAATGATACGGGGTTTACTGTAAATGGGGTTGAATATGAAGGAAGTTTGCTTTGTGTTGGAAATTTGCTCATGTCTTGGAAACCTCAGAAGTTTTCAGAGATCACTGCGGATAGGTTTGTTTGTTCTATGCCCCTTGTTTCTTCTCCCTATTCTTTGTTAGTAACTTTTTTTTTTGACATAATCATTTTGCATTGTCCTGTTCCTTTTAACTTCTCAATTCCTATCATGAATGAAACTATAGTAATTTTGTCCTTTTTGTGTAGTTAGTGTTTGTCCTACTCCTTTGTATCTAAAGTTGAAGAAAGAAAATGGAGCATTAGACTGTGCCGCCTTAGTAATTCAAGTCCAAAGTTTCAGTAAAATGAAATTTACTTTTGAAGCTTGACGAAAAATAGAAAAAATAAAATAAAATTTAACTTATATTAACCCATTATAATATTTCTGAATATATTTGTACATCCTTAACATTATCTATCAGCAGAAAATAAAGAAAAAACAAAGAAAATAAACCCAAAATCAACCGGTCTAAGAACTTTCACACTCTCTTACTGTAACAAAGTCAATGTGGTATATTAAGCAGATAGCTACCAGAAGCCTTTGACCTTGCTAATTGCTACACCTTAGAGGAAAATAATGTGAGCTTCACCCCCGGAACACCACTCCTAATCAAAGGAAGAACTGTGAAATACTTCTGTGTACAAAGAAACCACCAAATTGGCAATAGCTATCAGTCAAAAAATAGCCACTTGTGTGGAACACACATAAATGAAGCAGAAAACAACTTTCAGATCTGAACTTGAGAACCAAGCAAACACAAATGGCAAAATTAGCATGCACATAGGTTAGCTTGGGACCCAACTGGCCAAATCAGGAATGAGTGAAGAACTTGCAGGCATGCACTTGGGTCAAAATCTGTTCAACACCAAGTGACGTGATGGGACATGCTCTCATGTTTTGGCATGTGAACAACTGGGCAATAAACTGATAGTGGCTAGCACATGAGCTACATATACACTTCTGATTCTCTGTGGTTCTTTATTTTCTCCTATTTACTCTGTTTTGGAGGAGATCTTATTCACCCCACTTGTTTCACTTGCTTTTCTCTCATAAGTTCCTTTTCTTTAATCTTTTGATTGCTACTGCCACTTTTTAAATTGTGTTAAATACTTAAATTCCTTTGTGCAGGGAGAGTACTTATAATGTGTTCATTATTGAACTTTAATCTTTATTTTGTATATGATCAGAATTGAGAATAGATAGGAGAAATGTGTAATAACCTCTGATAATTGGCAATGGCTTATCTGATTAATTTTCTCCTCCAATATAAAGGATGTGTACATCATATGTGTGATAGTAATGAAACAGGCAAAGAAACAACAAGAAGTGAATGCATTATAACATTCTAGTTCCATCTCTGCTTGTTTTTAAAGGAATATGCATTAATTTGTCTTGCTCTATTATCTTATTTATTGTCATTGTGCCCCTTGTTGCAGCTTGTCGCTCTTCCAAATTGTTCGCCCTATTCCAGGTTGGATTTTTTAGTTTTGACATTTTTTTCCCCTTTTGCTTGACATTCTGTTTTTCCCATTTTTTGTTGCAGTTCTACTTTTCCTTTTATATTTCCCATTTGGGATCAGGCAGTATACTTCATAATCTGTTATTCTCTGGATGAGAAATTACTGAATTCATGCTTTACTTTCTAATTTACTTTGGAAGTGGTTGATATATTGAAGACTAGTGGTCCCTATATATGCACTTGTAGTTTCTAAGTGTTAAGTTAGGACCTTGGACCTTAAAGCAGATACATATCCCACTGTTACAATAATGCAAATTAATTGAAGTAATATCATTTTGCTTTCTTGTGAATTTATCTAATTCGCTCTTCTACTGTTCTCTCTCTTTCTCTGTGTATAACTTTCTGATTTATTGTGCTCTATAGCTAATCACTTTGAATTAATTACAAGACATTGCCTTTTCTTATTATTTTACTAATTGAATGCTATACTCATCTTTCCAATTGCTTTTGATCATTATTAACTGACAATTGGAAGAATTATTTGCCAGAGATTTTTATTCTTGGCTGTGGAAGGAACATTCAATGTGTAGATCCTGAACTTAGACGGTTTATTCGGTCTACCGGCATGAAGTTAGAAGCTGTTGACTCGGTATATATGATTGATTTAATTTATGAGACCTGTGCTTGACTTCATTAGTTCATCTTATCTTACATTGTTGGTACTCATTATTATGTTTTATTAAGTAATCTAAGTAAACTAGCAAATAGATCCTTAGGTTGTGGATACAGAGGGGGACATGGGCACAATTAAACTTGTCTTTTGAGATTTTAAAAGGAAATGGATTTGAAGAAGATGGAGGGGACTTGAGGCCATCTTTCTTCCCATAAATCCCAAAATATCACCTGATTTTTTTTTAGGTTGCCTTTTTGTGGGGGTGGGGGAGGGGTGTATGGATAAGTGTGCACCTTTCTTATTTTATTTTTTCATTATCAATTTTTAATTCCTTTTTCCTTTTTCCTTATTTGTTGGATCATAATACATGAGGTTTATATTGGACTTTTGACTTTATAGCCAAACAATGGAGTGCTGCTTATTGTTCGTACCCTTCTGATTCAACGCTTTTATGTTTATCCCTTCTCATTCTCTCCAAAGCTTGCAATCATAATGAGAACATTTTAAAAACAGGTGTTTATGGTTGTTTTTATTAATAAACAATTGATATTTGCATAGTTTGATGCCAAATCAATGCTAATTAACAGTAGGAGAAAATGCTTTGAGACACATGTTACAATATAAGAGGCAAGTTAACATGGTTTTATGAGTTACCTGTCTACAATTCTGTATCATTTTAGTGAACTTATCCTTTTGGTATCTTCAGAGTTTTGTTCTACTGGTTCCCTCAACAAAATTCATTCTCTTGATTTGTTCACTGTTTTTACTTATTTCTATCTGGTCCTTTTACTCATTTTTGGGTTCACGTTAAGATAATTCTAGACAAACTGTGTCTCAAATTTGTTTGAAAGGTGATGTCAAATAGTGAGAAAATTTAAGTACAAAATAGATGATCGGAAAATTCACAATTCAAGCGTGATGGTTCATGGTACAAATGATTAGTGAAGAGTTATCTACTATTGCAAAACTATTGTATATATTCATTCAATCATATGCTGTCATATCATTGAAAGAATGACTATGCAAACAACTATTCGTCAAACTCTTTTAGTGATGTGGCAACAAATAATTGGATGATTGTGTCAAAAGGTTTATAATAACCTATGGATCAAAATTAAGTCCTAGGAAATATATGTTGGCAAGGTTGGACTTTTACATGGAGAGAATCTTTGGAAATTCCATTTTATTTTAGTCAATTAATGTATAGTAATAGACAATTTGCAACTATGTTTAATTATTGAATAATGATTTTAATATTTGGTAATAGTAGTTTAAGATTGATCTATGGCATTATTCTCATAAAGATAATTCCAAATGGTGTAAGAAAGAAGCCAACCAAAATTACTAGTTTAACTGCTCTTTGAATTTTGAATGTTACATGATTTATTTATTATTTTAATTAGAGTTTAATTTTGATACACTATTAGTATAAAAAATTTTATACTCTCAACCAATTAGAAATTACTCTAGTCATGACTGTTAAAGTAATTATTATAAAAGTCAATTATTTTACGATACATGGCAATTCATAATTGGTTGATAGTGTAAAAAATATTTATACTTTGAGCGTTTTCTAATTAAATTCTTCTTCTTATTTGCTCAGAGAAATGCGGCATCAACTTACAACATACTGAATGAAGAAGGTCGAATTGTGGCTGTTGCACTTCTTCCATATGGAGTTTCTTCATGAAGCTTGGACTTGTATTCTTAGTAGCCACCAATTGCTCCTAAGATGTTCACATCCATGCCACTAAAGATCTTAGCCAAAGTCCTTGGGACATGCTTTGATTTTCCATTTAGAAAGTTTTGACATAGCAATATCAAAATATGAATTAAACTCAAGTGAGTCCTTTGATGTCTGCTGAAGTTTTCAAATGTAATAAGGAGAATTAAAAAATGTATAGACTGCAGTTAATCCCAGCAAATTTGGACTCTAGTTATTGGCTGTTTGGTTTTAATGCTATTTCAGTTTGTTAGAGTTGAAAAGAAAACATTGTATATTATGTTTTTGGGTGTTACCGCAGAATCCTGAGTTTCTTCCCCGTCTGAAACTTAGGTGTAGTACTATATGTATTTTACTGTTGTTCTTCAATCAAACCATTATGATTTATTTGGATGAGAGAAAAGGTATTTTTACTGTTCTTCTTCAATCAAACCTTCATGATTTATTTAGATGAAAGAAAACATGAATAACAATGTAGGTAGAAAATAAAGAGAAAACTAAAAAAGACTTTTAGAAATAAAGATTCACATTTTTCTTTTTTCTCATTTTCTTGTTATTTTTAATTCTAATTTTTCTCTCTCCTACTGTTTTCTTTCCTCTGAAACAGACAGATGGTTAATGGTAACCTTTATTCTAGGGTTTATTGAAGTAAAATTTTAACTTTGATTGGAGAATAATATAAAAATTCTTATGATATTATACTTAAATTTTATCCTTTCCTTAAATAACTTGAAGTTCATATAGTAACTAATAATAAATAATTGGCAAATAATTTTGTATATAAATTTTCATTAATTTAACTAAGGATATTGCCATTTTCTGTATGTTTTAAGGTTTTTGTTTTTGGGGCCCCGCGGGGGGGACAAGGTTGTCTATTGCTTTGGAATGATTAATGCATGTTCATTTTTTAAGAAAATATTTTGTTATTGTTTTCACTTTTTGTAGTAAAAATATCTTATTTTTATTTTATTTTTTGTTCATAAGAAACAGTAAAAACAATGATGGTTTTTACTTTTTTCTAAACAAATATTTAAAAATAAAAAAGTGACATTTTGTAATTAAAAGTGAAAATAAAGAATAAAAGAAAAAATAAAATAAAATAAATAATTCCTTTGATTTTTTAGATGCCATTTCATTAATTGGGATTTAGCATTTTTAAAGTGAAAGAAATGTACTTTTTTTTTGTCACAAAAAGAAATGTACTTTAAGAGGTAAAGTATAATTGTAATGATTATTAAAAAAAACTAATAGTTGATATTATAATAATTTCATAGATTTATACATGTATATGTATTTTATGAATCATAATCATTGTTGAATTTCTAATTATTAGAGTCTAGATGGTTGACATTTTAAAATTTTAATGAACAATAAAGAATTAAGACTTATATGATTTTTTTTTAAGAGGCAGATATGTTTATCAAGTATGCAAAATCCTCAAAAGTAGTCCTGTTGTGTTTTCATGTATCTATGTGTGTGTGATGACCGTGGCATTTGCTTTTGCAAAAATAAATGTTGAGGAGCCGTAAGCACATGGGCACAATATTCATGGAATTCATTGAGGCGTTAGTGGGGCACAAAAGTGCTTGGAGAGTCAATTAGGATAGACAATAGGTACGATATATGGAAATCTAACTCTCACGTATATACTTGCTAGAGTCCCAATCTTTTCCTTCACGATTAATGTGTTGCTAGAGTTCTAGTTGTTGATATTTGAGATGCGCTAGGCCTTATTCTACAGTTTGAGGGATCATTTTGTTTCTTCTTCCACTCATAGTACATTGTGTGGTGGACTACAACGTACAACCCCGACAATCCACCTTCCCAATAGTGAGGAGGAGGAGGACCCGTTAAAGACCTCGCAGTAGTAGAAGCTTAGAGTGTCAATTTAGGGCCAACTTAGGGGTAGTGTTTTGATGTAGTAGCCTTACCCTCTCCTTTATTTCAAATGTAGTTTCTTTTAGGTGACTTGATCTATTGATGTGTACCTTTATGTTTTGAAATACTCTGATATTTGATCTTTTAGATCCCAACTTCAGTTATGCAGTATCATGAGACACAATACTTGATCTTATTTCACTTTTATGCATAAGTATTATACAGTAATTAATTGTTGTTTATTATTTGATTATGCATTTATTGATGTACAATGTTATTATTTTCAAATCACGAAAAATTTACCAACATTTTCATAATCAAATTAATAAATGTTTTATTCAAAATTGAATATTTCATGCTTCACATTCATGTAGCGATATCAAGAGGTTATATTTATGGTATCAGAGTTGGTTATGTCCTCTAGGAATAAACCTATGGGGAATAGGTCCGTTGTGTCTCTTATTGTCTGTTTGTAGAGTAATTTTTGTAAAAAAATGATTGTTGTTTGTTAAGCAGCAAAAGCTTTTTGTGTGTTGTTTTTAAGAAGAAGCAATTATTGTTTGGTGCATTATTGCTGATGTTTGCTTTTTTGATTTGTTGGATCTTGTAAGACTATAATGGTGAGACCAAGGACCAACCAACCTAACTTCACCTAGGTGACAAGGATAATGGAAGCTATGGCCACTATCATGGGTTGACATGCTAAGATTGTGACCCAACAATTTTCTACATCTGTTGGAACAAACCTTGAGTATCGAGGATTGGTTGAGTTCTGGAGGAATGATCCACCTTGATTCAAAGGGGAGACTGACCACTCTGGATTTAAGAGTTGGAGAAGGTATTCAAAGCGGTGGACTAATATATTTGTTGCATTAATGACTAATATTTTCTAAGTATGTAGATGTTGTTTGCTTTGTTTGAATAGAGTATACATTGTTGTGTCCTTTTAAAGCATCATCTGCTCAAACCTTTTAGCTTTGCTAGTTGGATGGTTCATTGGAAAAAGGACTTTAAGAATTTCAAGGAATTTGACCAAGCTACGTCACCCAACATATTCTACAAGCTTGAAGAACCTTTATCCTATTCAAAAGAGACAAATGATCTAAAGTTTATCAACTCCCTTGTTCTAAAGAAAGTGATTGACACAAAAGCAAAAACAAACAAGATGTGTGTTTAAATAAACGAGTACATATTTGCAAAAGTGTATAAACTTTTACTTGTCGTGCAGTCATAGTACAAAAAGAGAAAAGAAAAACATAGTTTATTATGATCATTCTTAATAGAACAGGAAAGGTATTTAATGCATCTCAAGGTTCTAACAAGATAAATCTTAATGCAAAAGCTAGATATTTGATCATGTGTCATCAACATCAAAGTACAACAAAGTTTTTGGTTGCAAATCCATAAAGGAGATGTGGGAGACTTTAGCTCCTACACATGAATGCACAAGTAATGTGAAGAGAACCAAAACCATTTTTTTTTATACAATACGAGTTGTTCAAGATGGCTGAAGGAGAAGCTATAAACAAAATATTTGGATGATTTCAAACTATTCTCAATGGTCTTGGAGCTATTGGGAAAAAAAAAGTATACCATTAAAGAGAATAACATGAAGTTCCTTGATAGTCTTCTTAAGCAGTGGGAACCCAAGATCACAACTATTCTGAAAGCTTAAGATCTTATCTCCTTGAAGATTGATGAGTTACTTGGATTTTTTAGGATTCATGAACTCTACTTGAACCAAAGGAGTGTTATGAAGAAAAACGCATCCATTACTCTAAAAGCGAGCAATTCCAAGGATAAACCTAGCTAAGGAGAAAGGGGGTCCGCATACAAAGTCCTCAAGGTTGAAGAAGTGAGTGAAGATTCTAAAAAGAGTGATTACGAGTCTGAATTTAAAGATGAAGATGAAGTTCCCTTTATCTCCAAGGCACTACAAGAATAATGCAGATTAACGAGGACAGTACCCTCACTAATTCTTTGTAAATTAGTGAGAATTAATGAACAAATTACGTTCTCTCACAAATACTTAAAAAAGAAAGACTTAATTTTTTGTGATTTTGGTCCCCCTATTTTTTTCTCACAAATTTGATCTCCTTACTATTTTAATTTTGCAATTTTAGTCAATTCATGAACTGACATTCAATATTTGATAAAAATGTTGACATAATAGTGCAGTAGAGTGTCACATCAACATGAATGTGTTGATGTGGCAGTGCAATAAAGTGCCAAGTCAACTTTTTCATTAAATATTAGATGTCAAGTTAACAAATAAACCAAAATTGCATAATTAAAATAATGAGGATAAATTCATGAAAAAAAATAAGGAGATCAAATTCGCAAAATGGCAATAGTAGGGGAACTAAAAGTACAACTAAGCCAAAAGAAAAAGAGATAAAATTTGATACATTTTTAGAGAGAGGTTAGTGGGGAAATAATAACGGAATATAACGAGGAAAGTATTTCCTCACAAAATCATCATAAAACCTTTACGATCCGTAGCAAAACTAATAAGCCTAAATTAATTATTTAGCAAGAGAAAATGACCATTGTTATTCCCTCAAAATTTTGGTTTTCTTGCAATGAATATATTTAATATATATATATATATATATATATATATATTATTTTTTGTATTAAATTTAGTTTTTAAAGTAATAAAGAAATAGCACATAATTATTATTAATTAAATAAAATAAAATTATTACTTATATAAATTAATACTAAAAACTAATTAATTTAAAACAATATTTAATAACATACTTTATCTATGCTTGACTCAAGCCTAATTTGTGGCAACACACATTGAGTGAAGACTTAGATGATTGATCCTCTACTAGTGACCATACAAAATGATAAATGAAGGAAAAGCATGACTATTGTGAGCCCCACGCGAGACAATGGGAAGACCAATGTTCAACTATAGGTTGGAGAAAGGGGGGTAGAAGGCATTTTTTTTTTATAAATTTTTTAGAAGGCGTGTTATTATTTGAGGAAGTGTTTTTATTAGTAAACCTTATAAATTGACTTTAGTCTTTTTTTTTGAGATGGGGGTTGAAAGTTAAAGCTTTGGGTGATCAATGGATCATCAATTTTTATTTTTTTTAAATGGGTATAAATAATTTTCCATTGACACCTTCAATAATTTGAGTATATCATTTAACTATTTTGGTTTTTCCAAAATATTTGGTCAAAATTTACTACCGTGGGTGAAGTAAGTAAAAATAAAGATTACTGGATAAAATAAAAGAAAAACTAATAAAAAAGTTATATGAGAAAGGAAGAAGTTTTATAACAACTAAATTATAACTTTTTTAGTATAAAATAAAATTATAGCTTTTATAAAATAGAAAAATTGAAATGAAAAACTTCTGAGATTTAATTTTATTTATCATTTATTTATTTATTTATTATTATTATTATACATAATTTATCTTAATTTGTATTAGCATTAATGCTTGAATAGATTTAGACACTAAATAGATATTTATGTATTGATTTTTATTCATATAAATAAATTAATATATTTATTGTTACCATATATGACCGTAGAGATATGTTAAATTGTGATGTATTTAAAGGAAAAAAAGACTAATTAGTGTATACAATTTAATTAAGATGCATTGATATTGTAAAATTCTTTTCTAGTGTGATCTAATCTTTTTTTTTTTTTTTATGTACAATACGGTAATAAGGTTTGAACTTACGATCTTGTACAAACTAACCAAATCTTCTACCAGATCCTAATGGGTTCCATTGTGATCTAACCTAATCATAGATTGTTATATACGGTAAAATTATTAATTTTTATAATAAGTATTTTAAAAGTTATATTTAGAGAGATTTTTATTGGTTAATAATGTAATCTTTTTTATAATTATAATAAATGATAATTAAACTGTTAACGTATACATGTTTATACATATATATATATATATATATATATATATATATATTGTTATAAAATTTGGCTTTGTAAAATAAAAATGAAAACTTTAAAAGATAAAATATATTTATAATTATTTATCAAAAATTAACTGTTGATTTATTTACTAGAGTCAAAAATTTGATTTTCCTCCTATGAAACTACACGCATTGAATCATTTGAACAAAAAAAAGGAAAAAAGAGTGCTAGTAATACAATTTTTAACATATTTCTTCTAATACTTTTTATTATTAATTAATTAATTAAAATTTATTAAAAAAATACATAATTATAGGCAAAACATATTAATGAGAAGGAGAAATGAACGGAATACACTCACACTCTTTTTAACATACTCTCTTAATTGAAATTTATTGAAACTCACAAAATTTTGTGGACTCTATATCTTATTTAATGAATTTCTCTAATTATTTTATAATTTCTAATGAATTTCAACAATAGTAAAGAGTGTATTCAAAAGAGTACATTAGAAGATGTGTTAAAAAGTGTGTTGCTAGTAATTTTCTAATGAGAAGTGGTACCAATAAATTTTTTGAATATTTGAAACAAAAATTTAAGCAAAAAGAATATGTTAGAAGATGTGTTAAAAAGTGTGTTGATAGTAATTTTCTAATGAGAAGTGATACCAATAAAATTTTTGAAAGGAATGCTAGCGCCACTCTCTGTAACACTTTCTTTTTAACATTCTCTTTATTATTGATTGGAATTTACTGGAAATTATAAATTTTGGTGAGTCTCACGTCTAAATTAAGAGAGAGACTCATTAAATAAGAGGTGAGACCCACCAAAATGTATGATTTTCAATAAATTTCAACCAATAATAGAGTGTTAAAAAGATAGGAATATTAGAGGGAGTGACGCTAGGATTCCTATAGGGCTGGAAATGAGTCGAGTCGAATTGAGTTGAACCAAGCTTGACTTGACTAATTAAGAATTAGCTCGGTTCAAGTTCGATATGAACTTTTCTTTTTGGCTTGAACTCAACTTGAATCAAGCTCGCGGATAGCTCAATTCAGCTTGTTAGCTCGGCTCGATTCAAAATTATAATTATTTTACATATTTTTATTTATTTATTTCATACAAAAATAAAATTAATATGAAATTAATTAAATGAATATATATATATATATATATATATATATATATATATATATATATATATATATATATAGGGGCAGGATCCGTTGACACCAGGTGTAAGAGTTAGTCAAATTACACATTCAATAACTTTTTGTATAATGCAAATTTAACCAATCCAACTGTTGAATTTGATGTTCTTATTAATTAGATTAAGTATACAAAATTTCATACAATTCCAAAATTATTTAATAGTTCATTAAATCACTTTATTTTAACGTATAATATGATATTAAAATATATGTAAATATTCAATATTAGATAACATATTTAGAAAAGTCCAAATGATGTGAAATTTGATATAAATAATCCTAAATATAATATCATCAAATTCAACAGTTAGATTGGTTAAATTTGTATTATACAAAAAGTTATTGAAAGTGTAATTTGACTAACTATTACACCTGGTGTCAATGGATTCTGCTCCATATATATATATATATATATATCGAGCTGGTTCATAAACCAATCAAGTCAAATTATACATAGCTCAAGTTCAGCTCGTTTGCTAACAAGCTCAATTTTTAACTCAAATTCAGTTTATTTGGTTTATAAACTAAGTTTAATTAGCCAATTATCAAATCGAGTCTCGAATTATGTTCAAGTTGATTTGGTTCATTGTCGGGTAGATTCCTATATGTGAAAGAAAAATTTAAGCAGAAAAGTGCAGTAAAAGTAAATGAAATAATTTAAAAAGAAAAATATAAAGATACCCAATCTGAAACTGAATTGAGCAGGGAGTCCAAAGGTTTCCAAACGCGATGTCCACTCTGCTTCACTCCGCTCCCGCTTCCTCTCCTTCCTTCTCTCAGATCACCGCTCCTCGTTTCGCTCCTTCCCCTCGCATCTCACTCCGAAACGGCGTCGTAAGTCACCCTCTCCCTCACTCATCTTCTTTCTCCACACACACCTTTCCTTTCCCCATAATTCCGTTTCGAATTTCTCGTTTCTCGTCTATTTATTCACTCGGAAAACGCGTTTGTTAACTGAACGGAGAATTCGGTTTCAGAGGTGCGGGGCGATAGAGGCAGTGAAGTTGGAGAATGGGAGGCCAAGTGCGAGCGAGTTTGTAGTTGGTGGCGCAAGTGGAAACGCGATTCCGAGTTTCGTCGTGGCGCCAAACGCGCGTATTCAGGATTTGGTTAACCGGAACAACACTCGGCTTCGGCTATTTTCCGGCACCTGCCAATCCGGCGCTTGCTCAGGTCACGCTTCTGAACCTATTCGTTTGATATCGGAAATTTGGAATAGTAAAATTAGAGTTCAATTTTGGTGGTAGGTTATGTTTGGATATATGAAGTGAAATAATAAAATGAAATTAGAGTTCATGTCATTGGAACTTTGGAATATAGGAGACTTCTAATGCAGTTCCTCAGGTGCTTTAAGTGTCTGCAATCATAATTAGGTTCTGTCTGGATAAACTTCTCCACAAACATTTACAGGACTAATAGGAGAAAAAAAATAAGAAGGTAAATTGAATTGAACTTCTCTTATAAGTTAAAATCAACTTATATACCTTAGCTTTCAGACAAGTTAGATGAGAGAACTTCTATAAAAGTTAAGGTGCATAAGTTGATTTTAACTTATTGCAGGAGCTCAATTTATTTACCTTCTAATTTTCTTCTCCTATAAGTATTTATGGAAAAGTCTTAGAGTAATTAGAATATTATAGTTGTACCTCGGTAATTCATGTAATAAAAGTTTGCATTAAAGAGCATAGGTTATTGAGGTGACGCACCAAAAACACCTAAGGAACTATATCTAAGTTTGTTTGGGGAGTGAATAAAATGGTAAGGATTGCGTGTGTTTGTTTAGTAGTTAGCTGAACGTGCACGCTTTACAAGACAAAAAACAATAGCCATGATTTGTCTGGATCAATTTTCCAAACGTGTAGAAATTTGTTGCTTTCATTGAACCATCCTTTGAACTCAATACAAATGGAGCACAAGGAGAATAGTAAATAATAAATTATTGATTTCATCCCCGTGCCTCCCAAATTGGGGAATAAAAAGAGGTGTTGGATGGAATAATATTGAATAGTTACCATTATTTTTGGCTAGCTTGATATTTGGTAGAAATGAAAATTGTTTTTGGCTAGCTTAGAGTGAGTTTGATTTTTTTTTTCTTGTTTTCATTTTCAGTTGATATAATTTTGTTTATGAAAGATCACTTTATTTTCTGTTTACAAGATTTGTTGTTTTAATTAACCATTTCTTTTGCAAATTTTTTAAAACAAAAAAAATAAATGAAAATAAGTTGTCATTTTTGTAATTATAAATGAAAGCATATCAACTTGAGTAGTGAATCGAGCGCGTTCGCGCTGCTATCGTGGCGTTGCGGACCCCCCCGGCTTCTGCAGAGTGCGTCGCATCGCACCTTGCTGTCGCGGTTGTTGTGCCACAAAAAGCGGCCAGAACCGCGTGAAATCGCGCCCAAAACAGCCTGAAATCGCCAGTCCTAGCTTCCCCGACAACTTGTGAAAAAGGGACGCCTGAAATCGACTCTTTCATTTTTGAGAAGGGGGGCCAAAAAAACCCTAATAGAACCGGTGTCGTTTTGGGGTCTTTTTTAAAGGGTAAATGAGTAAATTGTGGGTCTTTATTTTTAACCTTTAGACCCACAATTTTTTTTTACCTTTCACATTTTCACTTTGAGGCTCGCGTTTCACCCTCCCACTATGTTCGACTTTGAGCTTCCCCACCAACTCCTTTTTTCGGCGGCTCTGCAACTTCCGGCAAGGTCATTCCGGTGACAAGCGCTACTTTCGACGAGGCTTGTTATTGCTGGCGAGCTTTCTGGTGGTAGAGTTGCAGCTTCCGACGACGTCTGCAACTTCTGACGACCTCTGCAACTGCCAATGACGCTTCCGGCGTGTTGAAATCTGCATATTTCTTTCTTCTTTATTCTCTATTCAGCCATAATGGCTTCATCTCAACATGTTTAGCCAGCCTTTGAACTTGTTCAGCCACCATCAGCCTCTTCCTGTGTATTGGTGAAGCCTACCGGAAATAACCTTGACATGGCTTGGCAGTGGAATAGCCTTCGAGATATCAATAACAAGAAAGCAGTAACTTGTGATTTTTGTTTGAAAACCACCACTGGTGGTATTACTTGAGCAAAAAGACACCAAATGGGATTGAGGGGAGATGTTAATAGCTGTACCAAGACTCCATCTAATATTAGAGCATTGCTGAAGGAAGCATATGTGAAGAAGAAAACTGAGAAGGATGCATATTGGACTGAGATTCAAGAGAAAGATGAGGAGAAGGAAGAGGTAGAAGAAATCCACATCATTTTAACTGGAAAAAGGCCTATAAGTGCAGCAGCAACATCAAGTGCTGCCTCATCTGACCTTGCTTCCACTGCCAAGAAAGGGAAAAATGTAAAAGGTCCCATTGATTTGCTACTGTTTAGAAATCCAGAGGACACTATTAAATTAGGCAAGAACAAGAGGCAAACAAGCATTAACGATGCTTCTAAAAAGGAGGCAAGAGCAAGGACTGTACAATATATAGTGTTTTCTTGTTAGAAACAGCATTCCTTTTAACGTTGTGCGGTCAAAAAGCTCCAAGCTAATGATTGACGCAATTGGAAATTATGGCCAACATTTAAAGGTGCCATCCTACCACGAGTGTAGAGTTCCTCTTCTAAAAAAAGAGTTGGACTACACGAAAGATTTGATGAAAAATCATGAGCTTGAAAGAGAAAATTTTGGTTGCACAATTATGTCGGATGCATGGACCGATAAGAAGAATAGAACCTTGATCAACTTCTTGTAAATTGTCCAACTGGTTCTATGTTTGTCAAGAGTGTTGATGCATCCTTTTATATGAAGATTGGAGAAAAATTGTTTGAGTTGTTGGATAAATTTGTTGAAGAGGTTGGAGAGAGCAAAGTTGTGCAAGTGGTCACCGACAATGGAAGCAACTATGTTTTGGCCGGTAAGAATCTAGGTTATTACTAGATGATATTGATTCTCACTTGTTAATTTTTTTTACTCACTTTAGTTTGTGAAATTTGGTTTTAGGTAAATTGTTACAAGCGAAGAGACCACATTTATTTTGGACCTCTTGTGCTGCTCATTGTATTGACTTAATGTTAGAAGACATCGGAAAAATAGCAAGAATCTAGAAGACTATACAAAGGGAGATTAGTCTTGTGGGCTTCATTTATAACCATCCTTTGGCATTGAATACCATGAGAAGGTTCACTAGCAGAACTGAATTGGTTAGATATGGGGTGACGAGATTTGCCACAATCTTCCTCACGTTGCAAAGGTTGCATACTAAAAAAAACAACCTTAGAAGGATGTTCACTTCTGATGATTGGTTAAAGTCAAAAGCAGCTAAGGAAAGCAAAGGAAAAAGAGGAATTGACATAGTGCTCATGCTTACTTTTTGGGCTAATGTGATTTACACTCTCAAGGCAATGGGACCTCTTGTACAAGTTCTCAGGCTAGTTGATAATGAGAAAAAGCCTGCAATGGGTTATATATATGAGGCTATGGATAGGGTGAAAGAAGCTATCCAAAATGCATTCCAAGGAAAGCAAAAGAAGTACAAGGAGGTGTTTGATATAATTGATAGAAGATGGGAGTGCCAACTCCATCACCCATTCCATGCAGCTAGTCATTATCTCAATTCTCAATATTTTTATGGCAATCCAACACTTGAAAATGATCCAAAAGTGATGGAGGGGCTGTATAAGTGCATTGAAAGGCTATCTACAAATGAGGAGGATGAAGATAAGGCAAACAATGAGCTGCCCATTTATAGAAGAGCTGGTAGCCTCTTTGGTTTGAAGGTGACCATAAGACAAAGATCTTTCTTAGCTCCTGGTAAGTAAAAGATTATTTTATAATTTTAAATGATCATTATAAAATTCTGTAAATGCTGGCAGCTGCTAATGAGTTGTGCATTGTAGCTGAATGGTGGAAAAATTTTGGATCACATACTCCATATTTACAGAAGGTTGCCATTAAAGTGTTGAGCTTGACCTGTAAGTAATTTTAAAAATTACTTTTATTTTAAAGAGTTTCATGTAAGAATGTGAAACTAACATTTTTTTTTTCTTTTCTATAAAATAGGTTCATTCTAAAAAGAGAAGTAGGCTTGAGCATCAAAGGTTGCAGGATTTGGTTTATATAAAATATAACCAATCACTTAAGGAGCGTTTTGATTGCCATGATGTGATGGATCTGATTGTATTGAATGAGGTTGATGAAAGTAATGAATGAATATTAGGAGAAATGGCCAACGTAGATGAAGAGGCTGTTCAAGAAGAAGAGTTGGTGTTTGATGATCTAACTTGAGCTGTGGTAGCTGCAACTGGGGCTGGGGAGCCTATTACCTATACTAGGCAGCATGCAAGAGCTAAGAAGGCAGCTGCAGCAGCAGCTTCTAGTTCTAGGCCTTTGGGAAGAAAGGAAGCACTAGTGCAAGAAGAAGAGGAGGAGGAGGAAGAAGAGGAAGCTGGTAGTGAAAGTGAAGAGGAGGAACAAATCTACAAGAGTGATGAAGTGATGAAGATGAGATTGAGGATGTGATGCCAAACATTGCAGCTGAGGATGATGATGATATTTGAATAATTTTAATGTTTAGTAGTTGTTTTGTTCTTAGCTTTTAAGCCTTAGAGGCTTAAACTTTTTTGATTTGATTTGATGGTTTCCTTTAATGTAATTGACAATATAACATGTTGGTTGCTGTTTTGGTTATGCAACTTATAAGTATTAATCAGATTATGTTTTATATTTGGTGTTTTTTCTTTATTTTTCAGCATATATATATTATATACATTGTGTAATATAAATCTATTTAGGGATTAAAATAGCGGTCATCCCGCTATCCACTATCCCGCTATAGCGTTTTTGGGGGCGGCCGCTATCTGCAATTAACTACTATGATATCAACTGAAAATGAAAATGGAAGATAAACCTAACACCACTACTTTTTTAATTTCTATTTCCTTTCCTTTTTTGTTTTTGTATTTTATGTAAAATGGGAACAATCTTTTTGGTCAGTAATGAATGCATATAGTACTCCTTGAATATACTTTTGTTGTTTATTAATATTTGAAGTCTTATGTTATACACCAGATAGTCTTTAATTATTTACTGAAATGTTTGATTTGCATGTATTTAAGTAGGAAATTGCATGCTACCTGGGCCTGGAGCTAGGAAAAATTAAGATAAAGCGCTTTGCTGATGGTGAGATATATGTTCAGTTGCAAGAAAGTGTCAGGGGGTGTGATGTGTTTCTTGTGCAGCCCACATGTCCTCCTGCGAATGAGAATCTTATGGAGCTTCTCATAATGATTGATGCCTGCAGGAGGGCTTCAGCCAAAAATATTACTGCTGTCATTCCATATTTTGGATATGCCAGAGCTGATAGAAAGGTCTGTTTGTCAAATTACATATGCATAATATATTTGTTATTTGGATGAAATTTTTTCCTTCTCATTCCACCATATTCCCCCCCAGGCCTGTTTTCAAATTGTGTTTTTGTTACTAAGGTACACAAATTCTCATAAAATTATCCATAGACCAGAATATGTCAGATTTCTAAAAACATAGTATACAGTTATGAGAGAATGGAATATATTAAATTACAATATGTAAAAACGGATTTATTACATAAGAGTTGTATCTGAAGCTCCTTAACTCTTGAATATGACCCATGTTATTAGTTATTGCAGTTTGTAACATTTCTGATACTGATAACTACTTCCTCCCTTTGCATTTGTTGCTTTGACTCAACTGGTCATAAGCCCAAAGAGGAGACTTTTTCTGTCAATCATCATTCATGAACTCTCTCAAAAGCTTAAGATGTTATATGAGGTGAATGTTTAATATAGATCTTTAGGGGGAAATAATCACTTGTTTTTCAAAAGCTCTTTTGGGAAGTTCACAAAAATAAGTGATTATTTCCTTAAAATAAGCTGAACCAAACATATAAAAAGGTTCATGAATGACTTAAAATCTAATACTCTCCTTTGAGAGTTGATGAGAAAATATGAAAAATTTACACCAGCAACTGTGTCTTCCAGAAAAAAAATGAAAAATTTACAAAATTACATTGACAGCCATATCATACAATTATTAGCATCATATGTGCTTATGATATGGATATACTAGCCATTTTGTAGTATCTGTGCATCGTAGTTTAGATGTAATGATGATAAAGTCACTAGAACAATCACATTTTATTTGCAACGGCATAAGTACAACAGCTGAATTTATAAAATTGTTAGCTTGAAATATGTTACCTAGCGTTACTTGTATAGTGCTATAGAAAAGTTATGTCACAGCTGAGGTTCATGATTAACTGAAATATCAAACATCCAAATTCAGTTTAGTTTAAACATGGTCTTCATCTACTGTTTCAGACTCAAGGGCGTGAATCCATTGCTGCCAAGCTTGTAGCAAATTTAATTACAGAAGCAGGTGCAAATCGTGTACTTGCTTGTGACCTCCATTCTGGGCAGTCCATGGGCTATTTTGATATTCCAGTTGATCATGTGTATGGACAGGTAACAGAATATTATTCATTAGCATATAATAGCATGGAAGAATAAAAAACATTTCATATATTAAACTCAAACAAACATGCCTTGGATATGCTGTATATTTCTAATTTATAGCCAGTTCAGTAATTTGTTTCTTTATTGTATTGACGTATCTCAATTCTGAATTGAAATGACAACCTTCTAGTAATGTGCCTATTTTACTGTTTATATGATCATTTAAATTTCTGATTTCCATAGTAAAGAAACATGAAACCTAGTTTTGTTTAGATGTACTGAATCCTTCTATTGTTTTTTTTTTTTTTTGTTTTCCCGTTCAGTCACTGTTACACTGGCACTGCAGAATTAATGAAAAAAATGGATCTTGCTTTATTGAAGAACAAAATTCCAGACTACACTCAAAGTAGTGTAGACTGGGTGTAGTACAAATGAAATTCCCAGAGAAATTCGAGAGACTGTGGACTCTCGTATCACATCAACAATCTCAGCCAAAACCCCTTTCCCCTAACTGTTACAATGCAAATAGTAACTAACTGACTAACAACTCTAGTCTCTAACTAACTAACTATTGGGACCGTCAGCCCGTGCCCCATCCCCTTTTATTTTAACATAGATCTGTTTGATTGCTGGCTACCTATCAGTCACACATGGAAGCGAATGATTTGCATTACTTTGCTCTCTTATTAATAGACCTTTGAGCTACCCTTTTAGTATATTTTTGCTTGGTTATTTGCTGTTGTGCTACATACATTTTGGTGTCTAGACCCTTTCATGCAATTTTATTATGTCAAATGTTGTGCTGGAGGCAGGTTACATTAAACAAATGTTGATCATATCATCATAATGCTAATTGTCATGATGATTGTGATTAATGGCAATAACGAGAAGTATCCGGCTTCTTGTGCCCAAGAAAATAGAATATTTTAACTGCATGATGTTTGTTGAAGTCTAAGCTTGGATGGTTCCTGAGAAGGTGGATTTGTTAATAGTTGGGGTTAGCAAATTGGTGTTCTTGGAGAATTTCCAGTACTCCTATGTAAGACTACTCTAGAAAAATATATATAATATAGTATTCCAATTGTACCTGTCATTTTGTATAAATATAGTTGAGATCTGCTAACGATATATTTAGTTTGTATTGAATTTTATTAATTATGGATTAACCAGAAGTTCTTAACTTGGAACTGTCAATGTAATTTGGTTCATTGATTAATCACATGTTCTTTTGTGCCCCTGCCAGCCTGTTATTCTTGATTACCTTGCCAGTAAGACTATTTGTTCAGACGATTTGGTAGTTGTCTCGCCAGATGTTGGTGGTGTTGCCAGAGCACGTGCTTTTGCCAAAAAATTGTCTGATGCTCCTTTAGCTATTGTTGATAAAAGGCGCCATGGGCATAATGTTGCTGAGGTATGATTGCCTACTCTATGTAAGTTCAAGTTTAGATGTCTTGACTAAAGCAGTTTAGATTTAATGACTCAAGATGAGACTCTTGGTAGCATGAAATGTACATAATTTAGAATTTTTTTCATACAAATACTTTAGAATTTAGCATGAAATAAGACTGTAATTAGCATGAAATATACAAATAAGACTCTTCATAGCATGACTAAGGTAGTGTTTGGCCCAACTTTTCTTTGGCTTTTCTTCTCCTTAATAGGAGAAGTTGGACCAAACACATTTGGAGAACTGCTGTTAAAAAAATTAAGGAGAGGGGCTGTTTGGTTTGAAAGAAAGTTTTCTGTTTTCATTTTCTATTTTCACTTTGATTCCTATTTATACAGAAAACAGTAGAAATGACCTTTTATTGTTTTCTGTTTTAATTTTTGTTTTCACCTTTTCCTTTATAAACTTAAAAAAACAGGAAACAAAGTGAAAACAGAAAATGTTTTCTCAAACCAAACGACCTCTTAATTTTTATAAAGGAAAAAGTAGCTTTTAAAAAAAAGCTAACTGAAGTAGCTTTTAAACCCAAGCTGCATACTCTAACCTTTCTCTCCCTCTCATCCTGAACTAATCGATGTGGGAAATGAAATGGAAGTTTTAGTTTAAAAAGAGTTTTTAAGCTAAAACTGTCAAACAACTATACTTTTAAAGCTCAATTAATTTTTAAGTAGCTTTTAAGCTTAAAAAAAGTTAGGCCAAACATAGCCTAAAATTTTTGTTATTTTTCTCATTTGCAAGAAGAATGGTACCTTTGGTTCATTTTGCATAAGGTAGAGGTAACCAAACTGTTGGTGTAGATATTGGAATCTTTCATTTTTTCTTGTAATTGCTTGACTTTTTTCTAACATGATGCTTAGATAATTTTTTTGTAGGTTATGACTTTTCTAGATGTTATTTAATTGTGTTGATGTCTTATTATTTTATATTTTGATTTCTTTGCTATGGTTCCCATTTTCTCCATATCATATTAAATTGTCTCATCTATTAAGACCAACAGTTGAACTTAATGACATCATGGTAATATAAAATAATTCAGCTTTAATACACCCACCCACACAAACATATATAACTCTAAATATTTAATGGAATTACACTATCTTAAACTTCAAGTATCATAGGAATATGTAAGTGATTCATTTATGGCATTTTTTTTGTTTTTGTTTATCGAGAGTTCTAACAATTGATATGTTTCCACTAATAATTGAAATTCAATTTCTTGATCTGTATCCTCAATTTTTGGAAACTTAAGAAGTTCTTCTGTTAAGCCCTAAGCAATGAACCTACAAAACCCTTCAAATTGTATCTGATATTCAATCTGGGCAGTGTAGACATTCCTTGATTACCACCCAAGCATTTTCAATTCCCCATGAATTTATGGAAAAATATCCTACGATTTGCTGTCATTCTTCATCAAATCACGTGAATAGATTTAGCAATAATGCAATTTAAATGTTATTAAGTAATTCTCATGTATTTGGTTAAAAGTTTAAGTAGAAATTTATTATTATTTTTTGGACAAAAA
The DNA here is from genome assembly GCA_004329165.1 of Spatholobus suberectus. NCBI lineage: Eukaryota > Viridiplantae > Streptophyta > Magnoliopsida > Fabales > Fabaceae > Spatholobus > Spatholobus suberectus. Next base: position 39,655,863 of record CM014730.1, read on the forward strand.
AATTGGTTGAATATTACTTGATTTGAGATATACCTAGCTAAAAATTGATGGTAGTGTGCTAAATACTTTCTAATGCTATATCCATATTTATATTTTATAGTAAGAGGATATAATAAATAACTGATTATATTGAAAAAATGTTTGAAAAATCATAGTAGATTTATAACAAATATAGGTTAAATTGCGAATTATTATCCTTCAATTTACCATTTGCCCTTGTCATTTCAATCTGACAATTACCCTCTTAGACATTCAATATATGGCAAATTACTCCCTGTGGTTTCAAATAGTTTGTGTAGTTAATTGCAAAAATTGAATCCAAAAGTGGTAATTTTCCATATGTTCAAAACTTTCAGTTGGTTAACTGCCAGAGTTAAAACCACAGGAGTTAAGTGGGTTAATTGCCAAAACTGAAACCATAGGTATTTGAAACTGATTAAAGATACAGTTAATTTGCAATTTGACCAAAAATATATATAGTCGTGCTGTTTTAGCCACTTACCTTGCACCTCCCATGTGTCCTTGTTCTGGTGACCACTGCTTGGAAGTTTTATACATATATACCAATTTGCATGCAGTTGGTTTTCAATGACCAGAACAAAGTCTGGTTCGCTGGTTTGTCCTGGCTTGAGCAGTTTGGGGCAGTTCAATCCAGTCTGATCATCATAGTTATTCTGCCATAAAATCCAAACTGGTAACCGAGACGGTTTGGGTTTTAAAACAATGCCTAAGACCTCTGATGGGTGACCACTGACTGCTGTTATTCCCTTAAAGTTGATGATAAACCATAGTTTATAGTTCTAAATTAAAATACCTTTCAGGCTTTCTGATTAGGTGAATCTTATCTTGCAGGTGATGAATTTGATAGGTGATGTAAAGGGAAAGGTAGCAGTTATGGTAGATGACATGATTGATACTGCTGGTGAGTTTATGTCTAAAACTTTTTACGTGCTAGTGCAATAATGATAGTTTGTCTCTGTGACCCTATAATCACTTGGATTAGTCCCTCAAAACTTATGCAATTGCTTTCACCTCCCTCCTCTCTCTCTCTTCATTACATTCTTTCAAATAAATGGAGTGATTTTCATATTTGTTCTTGGTAAATGGTACATAGTAAACTTTTGCCGTATTCATGTTGTAGAGAAACCGACAAACTGTATCATTCTAGGTTAAAAATAATCTTTATTTTAGCATAAACAAAGGTAATTAGTTTTAGTAGTAAAGTTGGAGGTCTTTGCTCTTGGTTTCGTTGTAATTTTTTTTTAGCTAAAATTTTTGAGCCACAAGGAATAGCTTACACTGCTAAGAGTCTTGTTTGCTCATATCAATTCTTTCTCTTACTTCGGCATGGTATAACTAGCTAGTCTTTTCTATTGTCCTCTCAATAAAATTTGATTTTGTCGTATAGGGACTATTGCCAAAGGTGCAGCTCTGTTGCATCAAGAAGGGGCAAGAGAAGTCTATGCATGCTCTACTCATGCTGTTTTCAGGTATAATGGCTGCTGTATAAATTACTTATTTCAACTTATGGTTTGTACCAAAACACTTTTATAGTGACATTTTGTGGTGAATCTGCAACAAGGGCCAATTATCATCTGATTGTTCTCATTGAAGTTTTGATTGAGTTCTTTGTCCATTATTTTGGCATATATAAGGGAAAAGAAATCGGTTGGCGCAAGCTATTTTAAACATCCCCTGCATCAGAATTATAGAAAGAAAAGTTTCTATTAGCAGTAAAGAGTACAAATGATTCACAGACTTTCGAGTTTCGAGAGGCATGGACTCTCTCACAACAATCTGAATTTCCTCTCATCACAATATAAAATCTCCCTCTGAACCCCTTTTCTTATTTATAGGTAACATGCCTTATTTTTCTAATTATCCCAGCCCCAATTTACTAACTCTCTAATTATTCTACTGTGGGGGTTACCTACCATGTACCACTTGTTCTGTTTCCTGTTTCTGTTACACCATACACAGCTTGCTCTGTGTATTTACTTTGATTTTGAAAGCCCGAAGTATTACTCTGTTGGTTTCTCATTTGATGATTAACTGATCTCAGAAGAGTGGCCTAGAAATCTGTAGTATGTGGGTATTTCTTGGGGAAGTGGGGGACCTCAATCAGCTTTCTCATGTCCAATGGGGCCAATGTTTATCATAAGCAGATTGGATGGATGAACAAGGGATTATTTCTTCTCCTGAGGAGGTTGCATTACTCAGTTCAGCCTTCCTAATGATTTTTCTTTATATTTTGTCTCTGTACACACCTTTTCTTTCCTTTAACAAAAGGAGGGTGCTTGGGGAGATTTGAAAGCTGTAGAATCCCCTTATTTTGTGATGGTGTGGGAGCCTCACCTTTCCTTTCTGGCCTCTATACCTCTCACAGGATTTTGTATTTATAAAGTTAGAAAAGATTTCCAACGTTCGTTCTCTTCTTTTCCTGTGACACGGATGGATATATTAAGTGTGTATTGGAATGGTGGTAATAGGACAAATGTACACTTATGTCTTTTGATGCCAGGCCATTTTACTCATGACTACATCATTCTTGCCTTTGCAGTCCTCCTGCTATTGAGAGGTTGTCAGGCGGTTTGTTCCAAGAAGTTATCATAACTAATACAATTCCAGTGGCAGAGCAGAACTATTTCCCCCAGTTAACTGTCCTATCGGTGGCAAACCTTCTGGGCGAGACTGTATGGCGTGTTCATGATGATTGCTCAGTGAGTAGCATATTTCTGTAAAATAAGTTTAGTTGTTTATTTTTAATTCATCATAGAGAAAACGAGACCACCCTCAATACTCATACACATGCATGCTTTGCGTACATATATACATCTATTTTTTAAATAAAATAATTAGAAAAAATTCGTTATATTATATAGAATTTTCCTGTTCATCACTAGATTGTTTTGATAATTGCATGTCTGGTGGTTAAATTCGATTTTAATTTATAGAGTATTATGTCGGCCTTTGCCCTTTTGTTAAACAAAATTCCAGTTGAGTTAGAATTTTTTCTTGTTTTGAAATGGGATAGAGTGATGCCAAAAAAGATTTATCTTGCAATTTTTTTTTCTTTTTTCTTCTCTTTTATCTTTGTCAGGGTGGAATTGAACCTTATTCCAGTTTGGGCATTGATTGAACAATTTGTATCATTGGTATGCCCGTTCCAGCTTATGACACTGTGGTAACAAGCGGCAGAATTGTAAAGTTCATTTATAGTGAAAGCTTTTGTTTAAGGATACCTTATAGAGAGTTGTTTCAGGAGATTTTTGTACGTAAAAATACATTACAGGTATTGGAAATCCACACTGGAATTCGCGTGGCGTCTCCCTTTTTCTTTGAGTACATTTCAGTCAAAATGGTGAATTCTATCACATGAACGGTATCGAAATGTGTGGCTATGTTGTTCTCCGACATTTAATTCCTTGTCCTTGTGTATTAACAGGAATCATTTTATTCAAAATTAAAACAGCTCAAGCATATATATATTTTGCATACTTTTAAACTTATTTAATTCGTTTTTTCAAACAAAAATGCAAACTAAAGTAAAAAAATTTCTGTGGACCTCTTATTCCTTCGTTTCCCTTCAAATGAACAGGGATTTTGGTATGCAGAGTTGTTTCTCGGAACTGAGTGGACTCTATACAATCGCTTAGTAAAATAAGTGTCAACTGTTAGATATAATTGCCTATAAATGACAAGAAAAGAACAAGAAAAGAAGGAACTTTCATGTGATTCGCTTTTAGTTTCAAACGTATCTCGCTCAGATTTTTATTGAAATCATTTTTTAATTTGTATGTAATTTTTTTTATTAAAGATAATTTAGAAAGAGGAGATGGTGTCTCAGTCCAAGGCAGGGAATGCTTCAGGCTCAAAGAGTGCTTACAAAGGTATTTATATTTTACCTCATTCCAAGGAGACGAGTGAGGGTTTGAACTTTTGAACTACCAGATGCGAAACTCTGTCTTGCTTCACCCGACCAACCCTTGGGGTTAATTAATTTGTATATAATAATGCTTTTACTCATTTACTCCTTGATAAAATGTTTATCGACCGGGCAGGTTACGAAATGGAGACTTGCAAATGAGAGTTGAAAGGATATTCAATGAATGGATCAATTCAGATTAGTTAACTGTCTATTGTGGTATTAATATTAGTGGTTTTAAACTAAAAAAAGACCTTTAATTACAGACAATGAGAGGAGTCCCAAAAACAGTGTGAAAAGCCAAGTGTTTCTTTTATTTGAAAAGATTTTTTATTATAGTTTTCATTATAATCAATAATTACAAAAATCATATCTTATTTTCACTTTGTTTCTCATTATAAAATATAAAATATAAATTTTTATAAAAAATGGTTAAAATGGTATTTTATTATTTTTGCGTAATGGTTTTCAACGGTAAAATTACGTATCTTAAGTAGAAAAAACACTCATTTCGTGATACTGTGGGTTGGTTTTCTTCCTAATGCCGATTCAAGCTGTAGGCAAGCTGTAAGAAAATAAAACAAAATATGTATAAACAAGAAGATCATCGCTAGGTAATTGCATTTTTGAACAAAACAAGTCAATCCAAATTCCAAAGCCAGTGATATATTTTTAATTCCATTGTATAATATGGCCAAGGCCAATTAAAAGTGCACTTTCTTAGCAGGTTCCAGGGAGCTGATTATTACAGTTTACTAGTCATAACTAAATACATATGAACTACACTTGTTAAATATCCCTATTTGCCATCTTATGCTCTGATGAATTCATTTTGGATTTGTAGATGGTCTTTCTCTTCTTCTCTCCCAGTTTACTCTTTCATGCTCAAAACTGGTGCCTATGCCTCATCATCATATATCTAATGAAGAGCCATTTGAAGATTTCCCTTTTTTGCTGTGGAAAAGTACAACAGTGCTATCTCACATGGGGCCTAGAACCCCTTTATATGTATCCTTGGTGGTTTTATTGAAGCTGTGGTTGGAATAGTTTGGATGGAGCCTTTGTGTCCCAAGAAGTTCCTCTCCAATATATTAATTAATATCCATAAAGTCTCATAATTGTTCCCTGCTTTGGACATGTTGAGTTGCCAAGCTGTTGAAGTTATGTGATCTTCCAGAATACTCCTTTATAAGTTTAAAGAAGAAGGAATCTTCTCTCTCAAGTAATTTTGATGGTTCATCATACTCAGCAATTCTCCCTGTAACATAAGATTGTATTAAGCAACTCTCTTGGCAGTCTTGCGTATCAAATTTCTAGTTCCATTATCATGTTTGCATATTTGTCATTATGTGTGTTTGTGTTTTTATTTTGATGTAAAATATTCATTAATGTCATAAATATGCATATACATACATACATACATGATACATACATACATATGTACGTACACACTTACCATCACTGAGCACTAAAATCAAATCGCTATCAATAACTGTGTGGATTCTGTGAGCTATTGTGACAACAGTCCTTTCTTTGAACTCTTGGCTTATGATGTTTTGTATCACCCCATCAGTTGCAGAATCCACAGAGGCTGTTGCTTCATCTAGTACTAATATGCTGCTTCTTTTCAGCAGGGCTCTTCCAAGGCAAAATAATTGCCTTTGGCCCACACTCCAGTTATCACCATTTTCAACCACTGAGAAAAAGCATTCAAGTCAGTTTAGTAATGATTACTAGTACCAGAAGCATGATCAAACTATGCAAGTTCAAAGCTGATGAATTCAACCTAGGGAATCCAACTTCTCTTCCTTGGGCCTCACTAGGTGACCTAGCTGACATTTGTCTAGAGCCTGAAAATGAAAAAAGTCATTTAGTAAATGATGATAATCTTTGAGAAAAAAATTTCACACTTCATTTTGGCCTTATATGAAAAAGAATCTACATTTTAGTCCCAACAACACACCTTTTTAGCTTTGGATCTTACATGTAAAAAACTATTACACCATTATAACTTCGGCAAATGGTGAGAACGGATTTGTAAATATTGTTTTCATGTAGGACTAAAATGCAGTGTTTTTATATATAGGGAATAAAACAAAAAACAGTGTCAAGTGCAGTGCAGCTGTGTAAGAACACCATTTTTACTTTAACCTACTCTTTTTTATCTTGAGAGAGATATTCTTTTTTATCTGAAATTGTATTGTATGTAATCAGTGAATATTTTTTCTGGTTACCCTTTGATGAGTAGATATTTTAACTTCGCTCATAAATCATAATGATAGAGACACATTGGCTTCCATTTTCATGATCTTGATCTAACTGATTAAATTATTTACCTCCCACACTTCAATGTCAGAGTATTGCTGCAGTGGGTCCAGGTTTCCTCTAACAGTGCCTTCAAATAAGGCAGGGTCTTGTGGGATAATGCTAAGCCTTGACCTTAAGTCATGGAGACCTATCTTGCGTATGTCCACATTGTCAATTATAATGCTTCCTTCTCTTGGTTCAACAATCCTGAAAATGGCCTGTATGAGAGTTGATTTTCCACTCCCGGTACGCCCTACAACACCAATTTTCTTCCTGCCAGGAAATGTGCAGGTGATGTTTTTCAACACAGATGGCAGATGTTCGGCATAACGTATCTGTCAAGACATTTTATTACATAGTAGAATAAATGTAAGGAAAAACTTATGGACATAAAAAACAAATTGTAATTGAAAGAAATATGTTATTGTATGCATGTATGTTTGTGTTTTATACATATAATAACATATTCCTTATATGTGTGAACAAACATATAGTAACATGTATGTTCATATGTCCAAATTGTTGCTATCTTGTACCTGCAAATTTGTGAAACTTATTGTTCCTGTTTCTGGCCAGTTGCTTGGTGGCCTGCAGTCTTCAATCACAAGAGGTGCTTCACTTTCTATATTTGTATATTGAAGAATTCTTTCAACTGATATCATCTTGTTTTCTGCGTTGCATATGTTCCATATAACTGAAGCTTGCAACACATTCAGATTGATCCCATATGTAACTGCCAACCCGGCAATACCTGTAGCAAATCCAATGCAGAAAAGTGTAATCCTTAATCATGATAGGTGCATTATCTTATGTTCACTTTGTATGTTTCAATGAAACATGGATGATTGTAATTGATGACGTTAAAGGATTCTAATTTTCTTGTCTATAATTGTTTCCAAATAAAGACTTAGTACTTACTTGGGTTGATTATTCCTTCAGGGAGGCTCACTAACATGACCAGCGAGAAGGCAAAAACAAAATTTGAAAGTAAATTCAATCTGAAAGAAAGCCATTCCATTGCAGACACATTATGAAACCATGGCCTTGAGAAGCCATCCACAAGGAGAAGATTTGTGTATATGAAACGGCCCTCTTGATCAAAAGCTCGTATTGATGCTGCTCCTGCTAAAGACTCTGAAAAGTGGTGGAGAATTGGAGTAATTTGTATCTGTGCTAAGCGAGCCAGTTCTCTTGCTGTTGGAGTATAATATCTCTGAAATAAACATCATTCAACTTCTGTTAGGATGAGACAGTGAGAAAGAGAGACTAATTTCATAGTCATTTCTGTCTATGAGTTTAAGATGAGTACGAGCACTTCCTCATTCTGTTTTAAATGTTAGATTTAAAATTTAAATACATACTTCATATAGTTTGAAACATCCAAGTCCAATATCTTTGTTTTAACTTCGTTACATTACTGATATGACTTTCCTTGTTTATATGATAAACTTGAGAAACCGTATTATATCTTGTATAATTTTTGAAACTAGGAATGTGCCTCACTTTTTATTTGTCCTGTCATAGATAGATCAAGAAGGAAAAGGATCACATACTTGATACCATATGCAGACTGCAGTTACTGGAATGAAGATGGCAAATACTTGCCATGCCACCTGACACATCACTGCAATAGTGCCCAGAATCTGTATTATTGAGAAAGCACACCATCCTATTTTGTTTGCCATTTCCAAGTCTAGCACACTTTGATCTGTGGAAGCCTGAAATAAAAGTTTTCAAGTCTTGGAATCATTGTAAAAAGAACACTTCAAGGAAGATCCAGAGAGACATCCAATTGTTTTAAAGAATAAAACAATTACAAATGCAGATAACCAAGGATGAACTCTTAACACTACTTTTTGGCACTCTACAATGAAAACCATTAGTCCATTCCATTGTAATCCTTTTTATGGTCAATTTTGGGTGTGTTAAGAAATACTATTGTGGTAATAATGACAAACATAAATAGAATTGATACGAATGCTTACCCTGTTCAAGATTCTTCCAGTTGGTGTAGAATCAAAAAATGCCATGGGGGCTCGGAGCACACTATGCAACATCTTTGTGAAAAGTGTTTGTGCTGTCCAAAGTCCAGCATTTAACACCATCATGGCTCGCAGCAAAACACACAATGAACCAGCAACTGAGAGTGCCATATAAATAAGTAGTATGAAATTCATGTCAAATATAGGCTTAGCATCACTACTTGTGGGACAAACCCAAGCCATCCAATAGTTACTGGCAATTTGAAGTATTTGGAATGAAGACTGTGCCAAGAGTATGAGAGGAACAAAGAGTCCCCCTTTGACAGTGGTCAAATAAGCCCAGTAAACTTCTTTTGCTATGCTTCCTGTTTCTCTTTCCTCTTCTTGCACCAACTTTCCATCATTTCCTTTGCCCTCTGGAGGATTGTCTTGCACTGTGTCAAGCTGTGGGTGCACAAGTTGAAGATTTGATTTGGAGTTGAAGTTGGATTCTCCTTCTTCAGCTATTGGATTTAAATTTGTTCTACTGGAATTTTCAGCCACAAGAATTGACTGTAGAGCTTTGCTGTGAGCACCAACTAGAACTTCAAATCCTATATTTTGCTTTAGAAGATCTTCAAATTTTCCAGCTTGTGCTATCCTTCCATTTTGCATCACCTGGATTTCATTTGGATCAGTGGTTATACAGTAAGACACAATGTGATACCATCACAATCCTACTTAAATTTACTATAATATATACATGATGATAAAAAATGGAAAAAAAGTAAATAAAGATTAAAGAATCTAAAGTCAAACATTTAGCTCACTTAAACAATATGGGTAGTTTAACAGATTTTAATGTCTTTTACTAGCGTAATTTGATTTATTCTTCAGTGATTAAAGAAAGAAATTAACAAACTTTCACACTTCATTTACCAGAATGAGGTCTGCTGCTGGAAGAAACTCAACTTGGTGTGTAACAAATATTATAGTTTTCTCTTTGAGGATCCCCATAAGGCACTCCTGCAGAAAACATGTGGAACAAATAGTAAAGCAATTGTTTTGAAACCTGTACTCATACCATGAAATGTTTACATATTTTTGAAGTATAATGAAAATCTAACTAACCTTAAAGAGTTGAGTGCCAGTATGAGCATCAACAGCACTGAAAGGGTCATCAAAAAGGTATATGTCAGAATCTTGGTAAACTGCTCTAGCTATTTGTATCCTTTGCTTCTGTCCCCCACTCATATTAATCCCTCTTTCTCCAATCTCTGTCATGTCGCCACACGAGAATAGCTCAAAGTCCTTTTTCAATGCACATGCCTCAATAGTTTTCTCATACTTATCAGCATTGTACTCTCTTCCAAAGGTAATGTTGTCCCTGATGTTTCCAGTCAGTATCCATGCTGATTGTGGAACATAAGCTTTTGTTCCACTAATCTTGACTGTCCCAGACTGTTTATATATTTCTCCCAAAATGCCTGATAGCAGGCTAGACTTTCCTGAACCTACAGATCCACAAATTGCAACCTTCATTCCCCTCTTAACTTTCAACTCTATTTCATCAATGGTTGGAGTTGTTGACTCAGGATCCCAGCTGAATCTCCCTCTCTCAATAACTATGTCAAATTCTGTTTTGTCCTTTGCAACATATTCAATGACATCATGCTGGATTTCTTCCTCGCGGAGGAAGGAAGCGATCCGATCAACTGAAACTTTTCCTTGAGCAATGACATTGAGCAAATCAGGTAGGCTAAATATAGGATCCTGCAACATTCGGAATGTGGCGAATGCTGATAAGACCCTTCCTGCTGTCAGTTCAATCCCCATGAACATGCATGCCCAAAAAGTTATCACAGAAATGAATGTAGGTGATCCCCAAAAGATGAAAGCGGTAAATGCAGCTTGCCTCAATGACTTCATTAACCAATTGTACTCTATATTCCTAAGTGCTTCTATCCTTTGAGAAAATTGACTGTCCCATGCTTGAAGTTTCAAAGTCCTCATGTTTCTGAGAACTTCTGAAGTGGCTTTCATCCTGTTGTCCTTGGCCTCCATGATCTTGGCTTGGTATCTTTTCTGTATCTTTGTTAGAGGTATGTTCAAAGTCATCACTGCCAATGTAGCAGCTAATGCAGCCAATGAACCTAGTCCTAGATTTGTATGCAAAATGAACACTGCTAAAGAAATTTGTATGGGCAGCATCCATATTACATTTACATACCAAACAAAATCTGTGATTCTCTGCACATCTACACTCAAGTAGTTCATTATCTCGCCACCCGTGTGACTTTGACGTGATCTACTCGAGAGATGTAGGCCCTTCTGATATATATGTGATATCAACGCTGCTCTAAGGCGAAGGCCTAATTGCCTGGCACCAAAAATCCATTGCCTCTGAGCTATGGTCTCAACCATTTTGGCACATAGAAAAGCTAGTGACAGGAGGTATCCACTCTTCAAGCCGCGCATTTCCTTTTCTCCTAGGAAATCCACAAAGTCAGTTATCAAGTATGGACCAACATATGATGCTGAAGCATTCGCTACTGCAAACAATGCATTGATTGCTGCTTTCTTCCTAGCAAATAAGTAGATTGCCTTGTAGATAGATGGATTTGCAGTGCCATCACTCTCTTTAACTTTCCTAAGGCTCTCATCAAAGGAGCAGGTTAGAAACTCAGCAGAGTCCTTGATGTCAACATCAGGAATGTCATTCTGTTCAAGGGGTTTCTTATACCCTATTGCAAACAAGGGGTTGAGCCATGAGAAGTTAATGAGTTGGAGAAGAGTGGCTTTTCCGTATGGAGATTCCCTTTGACACTCTGAATGTTTCTCAGCTTTCTCTCCAAGAAGTGGTTCAGATGCACCATTTGTGGCAAGCAAGACAGTGCCTGTCTTCCCTCTTGTGGAAATAACCAAAAGGCATGTTGAAGCAAGCAAACCAAGGAAATCTGCACATTCTCTTAAACTAATCTGACCCTGGTTGGTGACACTGAAATGGACATGAAGGGCTGTGGTTATAATACAAAAAATGAAACTGCAAAGCCACCAAGCCCTTAGAATCCAAGGGAAATAAGTGTTTGATTTTGATATCTTGCACATTGCTATAAGACTAATTGCCCATGATAACACTTGAACTATCTCTGATGTGAAGGCCTGAAGTGTTGAGGTGCATTGAGTCTCATGATTGAGCATCAGTAATAGCAGTGATGCATGAACAGCCAACAATAATGTGGTGCAAACAATGCTGACTTTGTAGGCAAAACCAAATTTGATTGCAGTTCGATGCATCATCTCTGTGGCACCATCTGGGACCTTGGTTTGCTTGCTGATCAGGTTCACATATTTTCTTAGGAGTTGGACTAACAAGATCACAAAGAACCCAAGCTCCACAGGTAAAATTACATGCTCCAACAAGCATGGTGATTCTAATGGTTGCCATGCAGTCCAAACCAGACTTTTGAGCTCTGTCAAAGTCAAACAATCATTGATGTCAATGTCATAAAGATACATGCCATGTGGTACCAACTAAAGTTGACATTAAATGTGATAAGATTGTCACATAGTTCAAAATTAGGCATGTGATCCACACATGTAAACCTTGGTTTTGCTATTTTCTTGTTAAGCTGAAGTCAAGTATTTGTAAAGAGTGTAGCATCTATTAGGGTGCACCTTCCATATACAAATTGAATTTTCATGGTTGTTGTTAGTTTGTTATCATCTTTAACTTCAATCACACTTAAGCATCGTTGACTGAATTTAATTCCACTTTAATCACTTGCGATATGTGACTAAAATAAATGATGAATAGTTAATTAAATTAATAGATAAGTTGATGGAAGTGATAAAGGATGTCATTTTCTTTAATCATCCCTTTTGTTCCTCATGTTTATCTATATCAATCATACTAGTACAGCATTCAAATAGTTAGGGATATTAATTTTAAGTTCTAGCTAAACCGAACCCAAAGTAGCTTTGAATCTTAACCAAGTTAAATGGACAAATTAAAGTTGACATTGAGCATGAAAAAATTGCAAAAGACCATCTAAGCAGGTTGTTAATGTTAAAATTATTATAAACTTGCAACATAGAACTATGATCCTCAATGAAAATTTATAGGCCAATTAATTGGAAGCTAAGCTACCAACTACAAAGCAATCATCCTAATAGTATCAAGCATATTAATTAACTTAATATCGAATTAAGAGGTCAGAGGCTCTAGTTTTATTTATAGTCTATAAAACTCTTAGAGAATAGCTGAGTTGTGAGCTAAGAGCTAGGAACATCGTTATTAAGTGCATGTTTTGGTAACACTTGATTTGAAATAATAACTATTTCCTTTTTTAAAAAGTTTTAAAAGAAAGCTAATAAAAATAAGTGATTATTTCTTCAAAATAAATCAAACAAAACACCCACTAATTGAACTCAAATTGGATTCTTTATCTTGCATAAAGGTACCAAATATTATCGTCAAATTGTAACACAAATAAAACACCTTTACGATGCCTATGAAACATTGGGAATTTAATAGACTAAGATGCATTTTATGCGTTATTCTCATCTTTGTTTGATTCTAGTTTGTCTATGTAATTTGTAAAAGGAAAATTGTATTTGTATATTTTTTTTTACAATTTTATACAACAAAGAGAGAGAGAGAGAAGAAAGAAAGATGTGTGACAAAAGAATGGATGATAGAGGAAAATAAAAAGATAGATAGTATTATACAAAGTATCATACAAATAATATATTAGTATAACTCTTTGTGAAACTTATTGGAAATTAAAGTGGCCTTAATTCTATCTTTTTAAATAAACCACAATACTAATACTTAGCTATGCATAATTATAATCACGATATAAGTAATTAGTGTAATTTTACGGTTTTTTTTTTTGGTGAACGCTTAATTTTACGTTTTGTATTTAAATTTTTTTCGTTCCATGTGTGGTTTCCGCAGATAAAACTTGGTACAGTAACGGGTTACATGAACGTCTTAGGGTGTGTTTGTTAAAACGTTGGGTTGAGTGTAATCCATGTTTTTTTTTTCGATCTACCAATATTGTTACTTCTCAGTTTGTAGCTTTGGAAGGTGTGAATGGAGGTTTGGTGCCTTGCAAACGGCAACTCAAACACACACATATATGTATAATATTAAAAATTTGAAAAATTGTAAAAAATTAAAAAATCAAAAAAATTGAAAAACCTGAAAAATTATAAAAATTGATAAAAACTGAAAAATGCCTAGCATAAGATGGACAGAAAATATAAGAAAATATGTATAGATTAATGAAATAGTAAAATCTTAAAAAAAAAACTTCATTTACATCACTCAAATATCAAATAAAACATAAAGAACTCAATATATCTAACTTTTTACATTAAGAAATTGAAAATATTCAAATGTTAAGAAAGAGGTTATATACTAATCAAACACCAAATAGTAATCATCCAATAAAACTATAAAATAATACATAATATTTAAAAAAGATAATTGGTTCATGGACTAGTCTACTAATCCACAAACCCAACCTATTTAACTTGTGGGTTAAACGAACTCAACCAAATAAGTTTCCATTTAAATAGACCAGCATTTTAACTAATCCTAACCTACTTAATCTGTGAATTAAATTAACTATCCGTAGGCCCAAATTCATATACCTTCCTCTAGCTCTAGTTGCAATATGTATGAAGTTTTTAATTATCATAAAATCTTAATAAATTTACTATTATTTAGAAAATTCAAAAAACTACTTAACAAAAAGAGAGTAAAACTCTGGTATCAAAAAGTTTATTACAATTCACGCACAATGCTCAACTAATTGAAGCAGATCCCTTGGTGTATAATTGTCATTTAAAATGGCTTGAAGAAGACACTTTTATGGCTGGTATAATAGTCATAGTCACTTAACACAGATAATCCAAGGCAGACAAAGAAGACCAAGACTCAAGTATCATTTTTAATATTACTTTAAATTGTTTCTGTCAAATTGAAAGCAATCGTACGAAATTACGCAGCAATGATTGTGAAAAGGAATTTGTCCAATTCCTAATTTAAATTCATTTCTGTGCCATATACTTCAAGTCATCTTTGTTATCAAATCAAATCAACTAAGTAAAAATTGACAATCACCAATTTTTACAATAAACAAATAATGAGATAGCTTTCGAATCACCGCTCACGCTCAGTGTATACGGTTCACAGTTGTCAAAGTGCCTGCCACACAGTGACAGAACAAACAAAACGAAATAAAACAAAAAAGCATATTTGTCGTCGTCTCGAAAACATAAATTGAGATGGACAAAAAAAAAATAATAATAAAAAAAGCCTAGAGACTAGAAGTGTTCGGAATATTCTTGGTGTAATTTCAAATCAAAATTTTATTTAAATAATTTTACACAATAAAATTTGTTATTAAAAAATAGCAGTATTGCTTAGTGATATGAAATCCTAATTTTAATTACAAATAACATAAAAAAAACCCTTAAAATAGTTTTTGTTCTCTTCCCACCTTCCAAGGTGAAGGAAAAATGGAAATTTGATTTTTCGAGCAAGATAAGGCCACGATGTGGAAAATTATATTAATGGAAAGCGGTGCAAATTATTTGAGGGCTTAGATGAATGAATCCTCACACGACAGCTACGACATATGGTTTGTCACTTCAGTATCAAAGCAATCAATTTATCACATGTGGAACCAACCAACTAGGAAAGCACTTAAGTGGAAGACACCAGTTTAATAATTCGTATATTAGTGTTACACTTCACTTTGGATACGTAAGAAAACAACAGCGGAAGCATATAATTGTTGAAAAATATTATTTTAATTTTAACTAAAAGTAACTAGCACATATCCATCAGAAAATCACAGCTTAAACAAATGAAGTGTCCTACACTGATAAGACGTTTGGCAGAGCCGAACATGAATGAATAACGGAGGAGCGGCAACAATATTTTATCTAACACACTTTTTTTAATATATATCATTCTATTAGTTAAAATTTATTAAAACTATAAATTTAAGAAAGAAAATAATTAAATAAAAGTAAAATTTACGAAAATTTGTAATTTTTAATAAATTTTGATTAATAATAAAAATATATTCAAAAGAATATATTAGAAAATATACCACTAACATTTTTCGTTAATAGAAAAAGAAGTTGAGAAAACAGAGTATTAGTATCGACGATTTGCAGCCCTAATTTTATACTTTATAATTAAAAATTTAATAAAAATGTAAGCTAAAAAGTATTTCAACCATTAGATTGTAACTGCTTTTCCGGTTGTTTTTTAACTACAGGAAATCCTAGTTCTAATATCAAGGTGTTTTTGCTGAAGAAAAAAAAATATAGTATGAGTTTGATTTTTATTTTCAAAAATGATTTTTTAAAGATAAAAGAAAAGAGACACTCATACTAAATTCACGTTTTATTACGTTCAACACTACTGCACATGACTCACACTTTGACACTTTTGAGTTAGGATTAAATAATAAAAGAAGAAAATGAAAAAAAAAATCCCCTAATTATTATTATTATTTTAGTTTTTAAAACATATATTTTAAGAATTATTTTGAAAACTTAATAGTTTTGAGTGAGAAATTAATTGATGAATAATATGAAATTATTCTGAAAAACATTTTTAAAACACTTATTTTAAGAATTATTTTCAAAACTTATTTGATTTTGGATGAAAAATTGATTTCCGAATAATATGAAATTATTTTGAGAAACAGTTTTTAAAACTAAAAAGTGAAAAGAAAATCAAATATGTCCATAGTATGAGACTTAAAATGATATTATTTTCTTTTTTTTTCTCCACAGAAAATAATAGCATATTTTTTTGTGGTTATTATGTTATATGTGTGAACTATGTACCGACTTTATCGATGACTAATCTCTACCGAAAAACCTAGTTGACAACATTTAGTGGAATCATAAAGAATATATTTTTTATATATGTGCACGTATGTATATATAAAGAATATAAATGGATATATATAGAGGGAGGTTATAAATGTCATATAATATTACTGTTGCCTAAACTCACTCACCTATGTCGATTAGTGATGCTTAAATGCTACACAATAATGGATATGCAAAATGCTGGCTCTCTGTTATTGAACTGTTTGATTTCTATTTATAATCTATTTTGGAATGGCAAGATGAATTATATATGGATCTATGAAATTATCCGGTTTCTATATGCATTTATTTTGAGAGTGATCGTTGAACAAGTTAGAATGCTAGTAATATTCTTTAAATAACTTCTTATTATTAATTAAAATTCATGAGGAATTTATTAAATTAATTATGGTTCTTCTTATTTAATGAGTGTCAATAGAGGGTAAAACTCATATTATGTGTGTCCTAGAATTTCAATCGATTATTGTGTGTTGCTAGCTAGCATGAGTATTTCTTAAGACAAAAAAAGAAAATACATATTTGCATATATATTATGAACCAGTAACTGTAATTCCTTCAAAGAGTTTAAATATTTGATAGTATGTTAGCTATCTCCCTCTCTCCAACTCATACACACACATCCTCTTTTTATCAAATCTTAAAATCTGTTGTAAACTGGAAAAGAAAAATCTTTCAAAATTTTGGAGAGAACAAGGAGTAGTCATTCAGGCAAGTGAAGAACAAAAAGACAATTGCAATAAAACATGAAGTGAAATGCTCACACATAACGCATTCTGAGTCAACAAGAACTTCAAAACTACTTCTTTTGCTTCAAATAATTTCTCTATATATGAACTTACTAGTAAAATGAATTGATCTCTCCCTTTCATGTAAGAATGTAAGGAAGAGGTACATGAAACTTGTAAATATTGGTTAAAACTTACTTGTTTCACCAAATATCTTGTATAAGTCCTCCAGAGGCATGCTTGCTTCTCAACTTGAAGCTCAAATTCTGCTTTTGGTTCTGCAGGAAGTGTTACATATGATTGGCCTTAGATTCATCATGTTATAATAATAATAATAATAATAATAATAATAATATAACAATATGTAAACACATGAATATATGTACTAACCACTAACATATAATGGAGTTAGATCTTTTGAGACCAGAGCAAGCAAGAATGGTAAGTAGAGAAAAAGGAAAAAAGGGAGGGAGTCATAGGGAGAGAAGAGGCAGGGCAGATTTAAAAGAGCACTAGTGCTAGCACCAATAGAAAGAAGAAGGAACTAGTTTTTTAAAGGGGAAATTATGTGACCAATATATTGTTTATTTTTCGGGTCAATTTTCGTGGTGAGGAAGAAAATTGGACTGTTAGACGTCACGTGAGAGGCTACATAATTGGTTTTTGGCATGTTGTTATGTTTGATGGATGGTTCGTGATCTTTTCTTTCAAAGTAGGATGGCAAAAGCTGCGAAGCATATTACATAAAACAGATCTGATGGACCGATACAGTGTTAGAAGCAAATCCAAGTGAAAGGACGAGTTTGGTAGATACAGAATTCTATTTAACACCTAGAGAGAGAAAAAAGAGGAAAGAGAAAAAAGTACGAGTATGATACTTGATGGAATGTGTTAGAAACACAGAAATAATAAAAAATAATAATAGATATCGATGGAGTGTTTGATATATAAAAATGTCTATATATCATCACTCAAAAGAAAAAAGAATGATCAAGTGCACCAGATTGATACTTGTTATGTCTAAGGAGCATAAATTTATAAAAAGTACTCTAAACATTTCATCAACATTATTATTTTTTTCTATCTGTTACTTCTTCCTATCATATTATATTATTTATCATACATACACTTCTCTTTCTTCTCTGTCTCTTTTTCACTAGGTGTCATTTAGAGCAGAGGTATTACCAATCTTTTTCCATGTATCAAATCTTATTCATATGAGAATAGATATTGCTTCTTGAATTGGAACATGTGACCCTCATGTAATCATAGAAGAGCATTGCTATATATTTGTTAGGAGAAAAAAATTGTACGAATTTAACAAAAAGGTAAAATTGGCCAGTGACAAAAATCAGCGGATTAATGATTAAACATAAGAATAGTCAGAAACCACATTTTTTTTCTCTTTTGTACATCTTTCGTGTTAATCCTTTTACAAATGAGTATTTCCCATCATATAAACTAGGTACAGAAGTTAAATAATTTAGCGAGCATTTGGTAATATATGGAGAATATATCCCACATTTGGAGTTATCTGGGTTTGGGAATTATAAAAGCTTTCAGAGACAACAATTTTTAAAAAATTCTTTTATGAATCTATTCATCTATGATCACATGGTATTAAACTATGAATTCTTACCCATAATCCAATCGAAAAAAAAAAAACTTGCCATACTTGGTTAGAAAACTAAAATTTCTTCAAGCATACAAAGCTTGAATAAGAACGATCTCAAATTGCGTATGCAAGTACAATAGTATATATGGTACGTATGTTTCGCACATATGAACAAAGAAATCATGAAGGAAATCAATAATTTTAACATACCTAAATGTCAACATCTCGAGCACAATCTCTTCGAGTTTGTGGTTGGCGAATGATTCAAGGGTGTTTGAGATTGGATTAAAGATCAGAAGTGGGGGAGAGGTTCTGAATTAATCCTTCAAAATCATACCAAACTAGAATTTAATTTGATTGATGCTTTGTTTTTGTCACGACGTAGGTAAGATGTTTAAATAGACATAGTATACAGAGTAATACTGTAATACAGAGAAAAGAATTCTTTGATTTGGATCGCAATTTTACCTAGAAGGAAAAAGAATAAAAAAAAAATAGTGGGTTTCCTTTATTAAAAAGGATTTTTTATTTGGAATTTTTTTAAAAAGGGAATTTTAAAAAGTAATTGTTAATGCATAAATGTATATGGGAGCAGTTATAATAACAACTAGCACACTTGCATTATTTATCTTATCGGATCCTAATTCGAAATTTGCATCCTAATAACTCTAAATTTTTGAGTTTAGATTGTCAGCGGGGTAGTCGAGATTCATTTTATTTACAACTGGATCGTTATCTCACATTAAACTAAGGTTACCATTTAGATTCGAATACTGCTAGGTAGGGATTCATATGTTTGAGATGGACCAAGTTGGTATGTTCGAGATTTACTATTGATTACAATTGAGTTCTGGTGAATGTTGATTGTAATCAGTTTTTGAGTAGTCCGAAGTCTGAGATCTTCTGAATTCAATAGGTTTTTTGGCAAGGCTAAGACTCGGTGAAACATGGGTCGATAATTGCAAAAGACACTTTGACGCTCAAGTCAATAAGGATTTTATTATAGGGATGATGTGTATTAAATATTTACTTGCTACAATGACGGTGGTATTTAGAGGGGTTTAAGGTGGGTTGGATTTTATGACACGAGGCCCAAAGCCTCTCACGGGCTATAATACTTTGTCTTGGTGTAGTGATAGAGCAACATTGCTTAGGTAGAGGTGTGATCCACTGTTCACAAGTGAAGATTAAGAATGTTGTTCCTGGTGTTGACCTCAGTCAACACTTGTGACTTGGGCTAATTCGGTGTTTGGGCTACGGTGGGTCATTATATAGATTGGGTCTCAATTTGTAATAGTTGCCCCAGCTCGATGTGCGTGTAGGCCAAGCATATTGAGTTATATGTTTGTAATTTTGATGATTTGAACTTGCCTTCCTCACATGTTTTATACTTCTAATAGTTTTTTGCGTTTAATTAATGTCGTCGCTTGACTGTTCCTATTAATTGGTCATTATATTCTTTCACATTTATTGTTTTTCATTTCCTATGTAATATCTTGTACTTGGTGAAGGATATATAAAGGGGTGTTCTTTTGTTGAATTTTCATCCATGAGTTGATCCCTCATAGTTAGCTATCTCAATTACTCTAGCATTATAGCTTGTCCATAGTAATCAAATAGCTAACTTCGATGATTGCTCATTCTTATATATGGACATACCTCGGTTAACAAGAATAACCATGGTTTTTTATGCTTTAATGGTGGTGACTTTTCATCTTGATTAAGGGTTCCTCTTGTTGAGGAGTATCACTCTTTGAGGTGAACCTTTTTCTAGATTAATTGAAATACATCTTCCTTTATATTTTCCTTTCCCGCCTAACATTTGTTACATTTGGGCTCATTTCATCCCTTGGGGGATTTTTTTTTACCAAAATTGGACCCAATAGAGTTTGGGTCTGATCGCCCTCAACTTATGCTAGTCAAGTTTGTGGTGTTATTAATAGAGGAAAAAAAAAGGGTGTAGGGATCACATGGTTTTGGACCTCTAGTGGTGCCTCCTAAAGTGCAAAGGATGTTATTACATGCTTTCTACACCATGAATGTAGATAATAGATCTCAGTAGCTAGGGATGTTGGACGAGGATGCTTAATGTATATATTAGCATCTTTTATCGTTTATCTTTTACTATCATTCTCAAATTCTATTAAGTTTGGAAATTTTCTATTATAAAAGCGAAATTTTTTTACACGCATTTTCATTTTCTTAAACTTAATAACTAAATTAATACGAATTGTATTTAATATGAATGAGTGTTACACTTCAGCCAAAATAGGCCAATGAATATAGAACTTCTCATATTGGTAAAGTAAAGTATAAAAACATAAATTCTTTGCTTCTTAGTGTATCTGATAGACAATATATATGTATACATACACACACACACATACATACAAACACACACACATACACATATAAGGGTTTTAGGGAGAAGGGTAGGATGATTATATATAATTTCCAGAAATGAAATATTCCCCACGTGTATTTAAAACATTAAAATAACAGTTTCCAAGTTTTACAGAAGCAAGTAAATACCCATCTTACATAAGTTCAATCATCCAATTAAAGTACAATCTAGTCCTAACCCAACAAGCTGACACATCACACACAGACTAGGTACACTACCAACTTCATCTCACACTATTAGGAATACAACTCCCACCACTGACCATGCTGACTAAGAAGAATGCCACCTAGACCTATGCATTCACTAGGGTCAATTTAATAAGCTCGCATTTGAGCCACAAACTTAGCAATGTCTTCCACTAATAAATCCTTTTATCTATATCATCGAAGATTCAAGTCTTACCTTATAGGAGTGATTATCCTAGGGTTATCACTACCAAGGGCTTCTTGCCCAAAGGTCACTATGCTAAGAGAGATACTACTAGTATTGTTTTTGTTTGCTTGCTCCCCATGTTGGGTCTTGGTATCAGAGCCTGGTTAATGATCCTACTTCCTAGAGTGCTCCAGAAGTGACTATGTACTTTCACGTATTGCTCGATGATAAGCAGGGCCACAATAAAACAAAAACAGGGGGTGAGTCATAAAGCTAAAGAATAGACAACCCAAGCAAATACAACTGCATTCTACCTATAAGACACCCATCCAAACATACACATGCACAACTCAAATAGAGGACCTTAAGACAAAACTTGGGGAAGGTTCGCTCACTAACGATAATACTTCCCCCATATATATATATATATATATATGTATATATATTCACATACACCTGAACCATACTAAGATGGTTAAACACGCAGTTCTAGAAGCACAGACAACATGTATAAGCACATTAACGCAATCATGGCTAACTACTTCATTGCTCACTAATATAGTTTAACACACATTGCCCTACATTACCATCCTCATAATTCATTGGGTCCCAGAGCACAACACTTCAAGCAAGAAATTAACACCAAGGTAAGAGTTTCATATATACATGTACATTAGTCATACACAACCACAGGGTAGGGCCTCCACAGAATTGCATTTATTGCATACATAAACATTAATGCATTGGCAAGGCCACACAAACATTATCAAGCTATCACATAAATCACCATGCAATCACACCATACTGCAAGTAAAGGCATACACATATAGGAAACAGACAATCAATTCATTCCACAGCATCATGCACAATAGCCATAACACATATCACATGGGTTAGTTTCTTATATGCATGTTGTGCATTAAACTTGCCTCAGTCAATTCTATTTCTTCTAATTATGCATGAACATGCATGGGTACCCATAACCAGAGAGTATTGGCGCCATGAAAATTATAACGCAAATTATAAAATCGTTGTACTCTACTTGGTACCCTAAAACTCCTAAAGGAACCAGCTAATTCTATAACTCTCAAAGGAGTCAACACATCGTGTAGCTCACTAGGAGCTAGCATATCCTAAAGCTCACAGGGAGCTAAAGATTCCTGAAGCCCACAATGGAGCCAGCTATTCTTATAGCCCACAATGGAGTCGGCTATTCCTATAGCCCACAATGGAGTCAGCTATTCCTGTAGCTTACAATGGAGCCAGCTATTCCTATAGCCCACAATGGAGCCAACTATTCCTATAGCCTATAATAGAGTCAGCTATTCCTATAGCCCATAGTGGAGCCAGCTATTCTTGTAGTTCAAAATGGAGCCAGCTATTCTTGTAGCTCACAATGGAGCCATCTATTACCTTAAATATCACGATGCATGAGTAGTTTTCACATCTTTATCTTTGGTATTATAGAGATGAGATGGATGGGATGGATTCACTGAAATTCTTGTCCCATCCCACCTTAAATAGGTTTTCTTACCCTTAAGAGTTTAATAGGAAAACTCACAATATCCTTAAAACCACTTTTAGTAAACATAGGGATATGAATACCAGATGTATAGTATTATGGAAAATAGTTTTAGAAATCCAAAAGAAAGGAAATTATAAAGTTATCTCTCTAGGAAGATAAGTCTACACTTGTTAAAACCTCCTTCAAAGCGAATATATAAAGTATACATAGGAAGAGACATTTATGCTATACCCATAGCCATGACATTTTGGAGACATAACGCAGTATCCTTATGTCAAACCAACTTGGGTGAGAAAAATCCTAAAAATTAAAAACTTAAGGTCCGTTTAGGGTGGTTTTTAGTTGTGAGCTTCGAAAATTTCAAAAACTACAACTAGTTTTTATTTTTTAAAAGTTAGTTTGAGTTTTTTTTCTCAAATTTTTGGTTTCAAAATAAACTTATTTTAAATTTTTTTATTTTGTTAAAATTAGTTTAATGGTATGTTTGTGTGGTGGCAACAAAGGTGACGGTAGTGGTGGTGGTGATGACGACAGTGACAGTGATAGCGACGCTGATGGTCATGGTGGTGACAGTGGTGGTAGTAGCAGCAGCAGCAACGGTGTTAGTGGTGGTGGTGGGAAGAGCCATTGTGAAATGTAGTAATGTGTACTTTTTTTAAAACTAAAAACTAGATTCAGAAAACCCTTTTTCTTGGTTTTGAAAATGAATGTAAAAGTGTTTTAAAATTGAGTTAAACACCATTTTAGCTCCATTTTAGCCAAACGCGTTTTGTTTTGAAAATTGGATTTGAAAACCAAAAACCAAAAACTCACAATCACCCCAAACGGGCCCTTAGTTTTTGGGGCCAAGATTCCACAATACCTCAAAGTTTTAAGAAACCATTGGGATTTTTTTTCATATTTTTACAACCACAATAGGTGCCAAAGATACAAAGCCATCTTATACCATCGAAACAGAATCCCACAAATAATTTCCATCTCCATACTCATCTTTAAAAACTCATCATTAATTATCTACTTATGCAAATGGGATGATCCCAACTCCTCTAGAACCTCACAATATCTATTTTCATGCAAAAATACAGTACAACTACCATCATACATGAATTAGTACCCAATAACACAATTTCAGCCACATCATAGATGCACAGCTCAACAGAATAGGTTGCACTAGAAAAATCACCACAAATCACAGAAAATTCAAAATGAGATAGAACCAATTGCATTGCAAAGAGGACACACATATCTACAATTTCATTAAAGCAAATTTGAAAATAATATTTTTAGCCATCATAGTGAATTTTGTATTATAGGGCATATCATGGCGGCATAAAATGTAACGACCTTCTGTCGCTACAGTACCACTTACTACTTCGTACATTACTAAGATGTTCAATAATAAATAATCAACAGGCTATTATAATCTCATTCATACCATAAAGTGTGTGTGTGTGTGTGTGTGTGTGTATATATATGTGTGTGTGTGTATATATAAGATATGAAATAATATAATATACTAGCCAAAATATACAAAAACAAAGGGAGAGATACAAAAAGAAACTCCCTACAGCTGGTCCACTATACAACATATACAAAAGAAATCAAAAGGATCTTCTTAAAAAGGTCCACTCAAAAAGGGCCTTTAACCTTTCTAGCTGAGACCTTCATGCATCAATTGTAGGAAGCTGGGCTTGTTGAAGCTTCACCCTCTGCTCCCACGCCAAACAACATGATCATCATAGTCACAGTAACACACATAACCATAACCAGCAACAACAGCAATAATAATGAAACAAAACAACAAGGTAAGGGTAAGCTTACAAAACAAAGATAAACATATAATATTAAATCCATTTCATCTAATCCATCAACATACTAATTTGGCATTCAATTCATCAAAAGAATGAGTTCACATACATTACGGCATAACACACCATGCTTTCAACATCCATATGTCAATGCATGAATGACACGACTCTTGAGAGATTTACTACATTTCGGGTGATCAGCCAAGTCTTACCCCCTACCATGGCCTTCCAAGCACCATTCAGGGATTGCCAAAACTCTGATCTATGGATAAGCTTAGTGGTTTGTCAGGATAAGTGAATGTGGGTGGTGGCTTACCATAACACAAGGCCTGCACCGCCTTAGCCCCTACGAGATTACCCATTCACTCAACCCCAAGGCCCATCTTTTTGACCCCACCTCTTATCTAGGTACTAGGTTGGAGGCCCATCTAAGTTGCAGCTCCTGTCAACCAACCAACTTATATGCCTACCCGCACACGGCTTAAGGCTTGCACAACCTCAGCCAACAACATATACATGCAAATGCATGATTCACCACAAACATCAACTTAATCACAACCATTCGTCAATATCCATACATATATGCATATGGCAACACAATACCACGTGGCCTACTCAGCACCACCTATGGTCCAACAATCACTACCAACTCCATGCAAGCCTAAATTTAGCCCTATGCATGGTTAACAGGTAAGGCTCTATCAAAGCAGCACATACCTCGTGAGAATTCTCACACAGCACTGGGGCCTACATTCCTTATGAGACGTCTCACCACAACAACACAACATAACTAGTGGAAGTTCTATCTAAGCAACCTTCCACCCAACTACCACTTTCCAATAATTTATCAAACAAATCCACAACAATAGTAAAGAAAAACCAAGAACCAATTTGAAAAACCATTTGAACATTCAATTATCTTAAAATATACATTTAACATCCATATGAGTCAATAAAGTCATCAACCAACAACAACAATAATTATAAAGCAAAGAAAATCCTGTTATTTTCTCACTGAGCGCAAATTCTATCGCTAAGCAAATTTTCCGTTGCTAAGCGCGTGACAAACTTCCATTGAATTTTCAGGATCCATCGCTAAGCGAGCTTTTTTGTCACTAAGTGAATGACTTACAGAGAGTCATCAGGATCCGTTGCTAAGCGAGATTTTCCATTGTTGGGCGTGAGTGCAATCTTTTTGTTCGCAAATCAATCACCAACAACCATTTTTGACAAAATCAATCAACACCAAGCATCACAAAACAATTTTAGTTACTCCTAATACCTTTCTAACCAGTTACATAACAATTTTATCCACAAATCATCAACAAATTTCAAAAACCCCTTTCAAAACCCATTTTTACCAAGAACTGACTACATGACAATCTTCATCAAAATTCAACCATTTATACAACATGAAATCAATATATCCACAACCACTAACAAGAAATCAACCTATAGTAAGCTTCCCTTACCTCTAAAAGCGTCCAAATTTGAATTTAGGTTCCTTGAGAATTCGGTGTCTTAAGCTAAAACCTTCCAAGAATCACTCTTTCTTTTACCAACTTACTAAATTGAGCTTGAAAACCCCTAGGACACCCTTAAAAATTTGAGAGACTCTAGAGAGAGATGAAGAGAAGAGAGATAATGAGAATGAGAGAATGGAAGAAAGTCTTCCTCCTTTCTTCCTTTTATACCTGACCCTCTAGAGGTCTCACACGGACTTTTGAACTAACTGAGGCCCATGACTCATCAAACCATTCCCCATATCCCATAATGGGTCTAACTTAACTATTTTCTCTCAAGAGCCCAAAATCAATCCAATAACAAACCCAAATTGGCTCAAGCACATATCTCAAATTTCGTAAATTCAAACAAGAATTTCAAACAAACTACTCATACCCATCATCACATACAATAAATCATACATAACAACAATTCTTTTATTTCTTTTTAATTACCTAGATTACATATCTAATTTCCATTTTTTAACTATCAAAGCATTGAATCATGCATTAGGAAAACACAGATGTTACATAAAACAACAATGCATCTGTATTACATTCATTCCATCTAACATAACTCATGGATGTGTGGCACTCAAAACTTAAACCAACTAGATTTAGGTGCTGCTTAATCATACCAAAATAGAGGTGTGGTCCTTTAATCTTAGATTTTACATCAAACCACTCATAAACCATTGGTACGTAAGTTGTCCAAACTCGAAAACCGCATATAACATACCTCAAAGAAAATATTGGTATAATTAGTAGAAACTAACTATTTGAGTGAGATCAATTGAGTTTGGTAGCTAAGACATAAGGATTCAAAGTGGTAAAAGGACATAGCCAGATTCAATTCACACAATTTGTATAGCTACTTTTAAAAATAGGTATTTATAACTCAATTTACAACATGACTTTCGAACGCACCTAACTAATACATATCCAACTTGTGTATATAATTCCACTTTAACTAAGAACTCACTTATATTCTTTTATAACAAATTCTAAATAAGGCATTAAGAACTATTCTCATTCTTTTACAAACTTGACACTTAGTTCATAAGAAATGCACCCACATATAGATTTAAAACATTAATTTTCCCTTTTCTTGCATTTCCACACCATCCACATATTTAGTTTTAATGTACATGCTTGAAGCTTAATTGAAAGCATATTAATCATAAGAAACATTACAGTTCAGATTTAGACATAATAAACTTAGGCACATATAACATCCATCTTTATAAACCACATGCGTAGAAAGCATATGAGACCAAACTAGTGCTCTTGAGCAATTACGCTAATTGCTTTGAGTTGAGGTTCATTAAGACTATGAGAGATTAACACTAGTCTCTCCACATCCCAACATAGATAGTTACATATATACCCACAATTTGACAACTCAAGAATATTAAACATTTCCACATTAGATTCATAAACTATAAACGATCATGAGTTGTCATGACCTTTAATTGTGGCCTGTAGAGTAACTCTTATAGGTTCGTGGCCCATAGGGGATTTACCTTAACTCTCCGAACCATCCCTAAGCATCCAATTTACAATACACACCTATTCCTAACACAAATCACAAAATAACCAACACAATGCAAAATGAAACAATATCATGATTCACTCAAATAGAGCTATAAGCCGTTAGGACCGAGGTGGTTCTAACTAACTCTCTATGCCTACTATTCATAGGACTTTCTCAGTCCCTCTTACCTTGAGTTGGTGAGGGGTCTTTTGAATAAGTTCCAGGCTCCTTTCGCATTCCTTGCTCTTCTACTCCCAACTTGCGATCAGTATAACTTTCTCCTCAAGGGTTTGATCGACAATTAGGACCTGCAAAAATGAAGAGGGTGATGAGTATTACGCAACAGTTTAGTTGTATGTGGGATCAGACAACTGCGAGCCAAGCCCTTAAACATGTGGCCATAAGAGAGAGAAAAAGGAAAAACAATGTCGATTTTGAAAAATGCTTTGACCATTGTGATTAAGAGACTGCGATGAGTAAACTTATGGGCTTGTTTTAGTCCAATGACATCATATGAAGCCCTTTCTTTTGAAAACAAGAAAGCAAAGATGAAGAGAAAGTGAGAGATTTAGAAGGATCAAGGACATACCAAGTCAAAGCGAAGTCATAGGTTTGCTTATTGGCTCGCATAGATGAAGATCCATCAAACAAAATCTCGAGTTTGGGCTTTAGAAGCTCCAAACCGAGACATGCATCAGGTAGAGGGTGAGAGATCTCGTGCTTCTATGGCTTGGAGAAGACAAGTTGTGGTGATCTTTGGTGAAGAGGATGGTGTTCGTGAGGCTTTGGATGAAGAGAGGGGCTAGAAGGATTGAGGAATAGAACAAGCTGTGATGTGTGTTGGTGTCACGGGACTGAAAGAAACTCGTGGGTGGCTTCTTGAGAGCAAGAGAAATAAGAATGGGTGAAAGGTTGGGAGGTGGCGCCACAGGTTTTGTGAAATTGAAGGTGGCATGGAGTTTTTAAAAGAAATGAGGGTGGGCGTGACTTATAGAGGAAGTTGTGTGCATTTGTGTAGGTAGGGGGTGCAACACAAATCCATTTTGGTGTTATAAGGTGGTATTACCTCATAACAATGAAGGGAAAAGAGTGTAAAATACATAGGCACAACTTTAGGATACAAGCAAATAACTTAGGAATTAATTTAGACAAATTATGGAGATTAGATATAATTCTAGGATTAATGAGTTTGGACAATAATCTCAATATAGCTATTTAACATTTTTGGATAACTCATAGAAAGCTTTGGAAGCGTCGGGGTTACATCGTGGCTAGTTAATGATAGAATATTATTAACTATAGTTGTGACAGAGTAGTCTAACTTATATATGTATGCATGCATGACATTCAAAAACTTTTATAGCAACTCAAGTTTAAACTACTTTAAGAAATATAATTTATTTGTTTTGAGAAGGCTTATATTTTAACAAAATCCTTAATTAATAGTTATAATGTTTAATAACATAAGATAATTTGCTATAATAATTAATAGCTCATACCAATATGTTTTTAACTTAACAAAACATTTGTAATTATTTATCTTAATTATGAAAAATCAATTTGCTTAATATTAACCGTCATCAGAAAACATAGTTATAACTTCATATTATTTTCTTTTATATTTAAGAAGGATATATTTCATAATTAAAAAAAATACATGATGTCTTGATTATCCTTCTTCTAGACTTTTAAGTAAAGCTAGCACATAAATATTTAATTATTTATTGATTTTCTTAAGAGAATATATTGATATTAATATCAGGTAATTAAAACTTATAATAATATAGAAATACCATATATGTATGTGTGTGTATATATATACACATACAAATATATACATACTTACATATAAATATATATACATGGATATATATGTATATCTATGTATATATATACATGTATATGTATACATATATGTATGTATATGTATACATAGGTATATATATATATATACATACATACATACATGTATATATGTACTAAACCCTAAATCCTAAACCCTATACATATATACATATATATATATATATATGTGTGTATGTGTACATACATGCATATACATATACATATATATATATATATATATATATATATATATGACTCCCTCGGCACTCTCACACGGACTTTTGGCCAATTGAAGCCCAAACCTCACCAAACCACTTATCTCAAAATTGGTCTAACTTAACTGTTTTCTCTCAAAAACCCAAAATCATTCTCACAACATATCCAAATTGGCTCAAGCACATATCTCAAACTTCCTAAATTCAAACCCGAATTTCAAACAAACAACATCAAACCATCACTACGTACAACATACCGTACATAACAACAATTCATTTATTTCTTTTAATCACCTAGATTATATATCAAATTTCTACTTTTTAGCTATTAAAACACTTAGTCACACATTAGGAAAAACAAGATGTTACACATTATGCCGGTTGGATACATAAAGTTGCATGTTACCTTCGGGAAGCCACCTTCTACAAAGACTGTGACTACTCAATTCATTGTGGTAAATGCTAAATCCTCCTACAATGCCATTATGGAGAGACTGACGCTAAACACTTTGGGAGCTGTCATTTCAGGTGTCACATTTGTCGATGAAGTTTGTGGGCGACAACATGGAGGTGGTTATTTTGCGGGGAGATTAGAAAAAAGCAAGAGAATGTTATAAGGAATCCCTTAAAGTCGGCTCTAAATTTGAGTTGAAATACAAACCCAACCCCGAAAAAGGTGAAGTACTATTAACAGAGTTAGACTGCCGAGATGAGATAAAATAGGATTATTGGATACCCCGTTCGGAGCCACAAGGGGAATGTATCCTAGTCTAGATTGGGAAGGAAGGTAGTCAGCTTGTGAAAATTGGTGCCGACCTCAATGAGAAAACAAAGGTAGACCTATCAACCCTTATGAAGAACAATGCCAGCTTGTTTGCTTGGAAGCCGATATACATGCCTGAGATAGATCCTAATTTCTTTTGCCACCAAATAGAGGTCGGTCCTTCGGTAAAGCCGGTGTGTCAATGAAGGAGAAAGATGGCCCTAGAACGCTTGTAGGAGATTGAGAGGCAAGTTGATGAACTGTTGAAGGCCGAGTTCATTTAGGAGGTGAAATATACCACTTAGCTTGCCAATGTGGTCCTTGTTAAGAAACAGAATGGTAAATGGAGGATGTGTGTTGACTACACCGACCTTAACAAGCATTGCCCAAAAGATTCATACACTCTCTCCAACATTGATAGGCTAGTGGATGCCTCCTCTAGGTATCGTTACTTGTCCTTTATGGATGCTTATTCCAGATATAACCAAATTTCGCTATACCCAGGCGATCAGGAGAAGACTGCCTTCATGACTGAGAAGGCCAATTATTGCTACAAGGTTATGTCATTCGGGTTGAAGAATGATAGAGCTACATACCAGAGGATGATAAACAAGGTGTTTGAGGAGCAAATAAGGCGAAATTTAGAAGTATATGTTGATGATATGGTTGTGAAAAGTGCTACTCCTGAAGCACACCTTCAAGATTTAGAGGAGACTTTTGCCTAATTAACAAAGTACAACATGAGGTCAAACCCCAATAAATGTACGTTTGGAGTTTCGGCAGAAAAATTCTTGGGGTACATGCTATCTGAGAGGGGTATTGAGTTAAAACTGAAAAATGTCAGGCTATACTAAAGATGAAAAACCCTCAGAATGTAAAGGAGGTCCAAAAGTTGACAGGACACCTAGCTGCATTGACAAGGTTCATTGCTAGATCAACACAGAATGCCTTTCCTTTATTCCAGCTTTTGAGGAAGGATAAACCATTCGAGTGGACCGAGGAGTGTGAGGTTGCATTTAGAAAGTTGAAAGAAACTTTGTTATCTCCTCCTTTACTTACTAAGCTTGATCCGAGTGAAGTGTTGTACTTGTACCTAGCCGTTGCCGACGAAGCCGTAAGCGCCACATTAATAAGGGACACATTAGAAGGGCAAAAGCCGGTCTATTTTATATGTAAGACCCTTCAAGGTGCTAAATTGAGATATCTGAAGATGGATACGGTCGCATTTGCACTTATTATGGCAACAAGGCGACTAAGACCGTATTTTTAGTCACATCAGATTATGGTGAGGACGAATCAGCCGATCTGACATATTTTGTATAGACTTGAACTAGCTAGAAGGATGACAGCTTGGGCTATCGAATTATCTGAGTACGGGATACAATATGAGCTGAGCCAGACACTCAAAGCCTAAGCATTGGCCGACTTTATCGTTGAGTTGACTCCAACAGATCCCACTCCTAAAGCCTTGACCTGGACTTTCTTCGTTGATGGGTCATCTAATGAAAAAGGTAGTGGAGCCTGCATATTGTTAGAATCAGCAGACAGAGTTATGTTAGAGCAATCTTTAACTTTCACGTTTCCTACCTCTAACAACCAGGCAGAGTATAAAGCATGTATAGCCAGGTTGGACATGGCATCCAACATTGGTGCCACCTCACTGTGCGTGTGTAGCAATTCACAGTTGATGATTTCACAGATCAACGGGGCGTACCAAGCTAAAGAGCTAATATTGCAGAAATACTTAACAAAAGTTAAGACTCTTCTCACAAGTTTTGATAATATAGATTTTGTCTATATTCCTAACAAGAAGAATGTCAGAGTCGACATCTTGTCCAAGTTGGCAAGTACAAAGTCTTTCGGCAATAATAGGTCGGTCATTCTACAAACAATCCACGAGCCTAATCTCGTGATGGCAGTAGAGTTGGAGCAAAGCTAGATGACACCCATTATTGATTATCTAAAGGAAAATGTCACCCCAGAAGATAAGAAAGAAGCAAGGAGGCTGGAATGGTCGATTGTGCATTTCTGTATTGTCAATGACAAGCTTTATCGATGTGGCTTTTCTCAGCCTTTACTTAGATGCTTGAAAAAGTTAGAATATGAATATGTGATGGCAGAGATACATGGGGGATGTTGTAGTCAGCACTAAGGAGGTAGAGCCCTGACTAAGAAAATACTCAGAGCAGGTAATTATTGGCTGACGTTAGAAAACGACGCTATGGAGTTTACTAGAAAATATGATAGATGCCAGAAGTGCTCCGACATTTATCTCGCTCCTCCTGAACATTTGAGCACGCTCACTTGCCCTTGGCCTTTTATTTGGTGAGGGATCAACATACTTGGTCCCTTTCTGAAGGCTCACAGCCAAGTGAAGTATCTAGTGATAGCAATTGATTACTTCACCAAATGGATTGAAATAGAAGCGCTAGCCACCATCACAGCTAGAAATGTGGAAAACTTTGTATTCCAACAAATTATTTGCAGGTTCTGGATACTGGACGTCATGATGTTAGATAACAGCATGCAGTTCACAGACAAAAGTTTTTAGGAATTCTTGGCCAGATTGAAAATAAAGCAACACTTTACTTCAGTTGAACACCCCCAAACAACTAGGCAAGCAGATGTAGTGAACCGAGTTATCCTTCAAGGACTCAGAAGGTGTTTGGACAAAGCAAATGGGTGTTGGGTTACGCAACTACCGCACGTCCTCTAGGTATATCACACAACCCCCTACTCTTCCATTAGGGAGTCTCCTTTCCGCCTTACCTATGGCATGGAGGCAATGATCTTGGCAGAAATTGGAGAGCCGACATGGAAAGTGGCTAACTTGAGATTAGAAGATAACAACGGATTGCTCCAAACTAAGTTGGATATTGCTGAAGAAAGAAAAGAGGTTGCAGCAATAAGAGAAGCCGCTCTGAGGAGACGGGTTGCAGCGAGATACAATAAGAAGGTTGTCCCTTATACCTTTGATCCCGGTGATATGGTATTAAGGCATGTCGACATTGGAGGGAAAAATTTCGGGCAGGGGAAGTTTGTTGAAAAATGGAATGGCCTTTATCGGGTTACCTTGAAGACTGGCATAGGAGCATATACGCTTGAGACGCTACCTGGGATTACCATCCCACGGACGTGGAATGCGAGCAACCTAAGACGGTATTATAGCTAAGGCTTGATCGGTAATGAATGTTAAACGACTGTTTTTTGATTTAGTATAAAGTAATTTTTATTCAAAGTGTAGCATAGATGGGCTGAGTTGCATACTATAATTTGTAGCTCTAGTACTATCTTTTGCCCTATGTGATTAATAAAATGAGAGTTTTTCTGGCCTAGAAAGCAAAGCGCAGGTCAAAACAAATTAAAGCAAAGAAGAAAAGCGTAAGTGAGAAAGCAATGACCCACCCTATGTACGTGGATTTGCTCCAACCGAGGTAGGAAGGTTATCACCTCATGTACGTGGATTCGTTGCAATCGAGGTTTGAGATGAACAAGCAAAATTTCATCGAGATAACGAAAATAAGGTAGGAAGGTTATGTCCATGTGTACGTGGATTCTCTCTAGTCGAGGTTTGAGATGAACAAGCAAAAGTTCACAAGATAACAAAAATGAGGCAAGAAGGTTATCACCTCGTGTACGTGGATTTGCTTTAACTGAGGTTTGAGATGAACAAGCAAAAGTTCACCGAGATAACAAAAATAAAGCGAGAAGGCGAAAAGCAAAGAAGTCAAAAATACAAATAGAAAGAGCGCGAAGAAAAAATCACAAGTATTCGTGATAAGGTACTATAAAACAATGATAAAGTATGACAGGCTATTAAGTGTCTACAACACACGCGAAGGTAGAAACCAAAAGGAGACAAAATAAGTCAAGCCATTGAGTATTTATTATGTTAAAATTGCTCAAAATTGCAAAAAAGTAACACGAAACATCAAAATACAAATTGTTTAAGTCATTACAAATCAAACCGGCATCCCGGTCCTTCAATTCTTGGCGTTGGTAGCATCAATGTCAACGGATTCGGCATAAGAAGAACCAGCCATCCCTGCTTTAAGATCATCACCTAAAACCACCACCTCATCTGAGGGAGGGATTGTCGGTGTCTCCTGCGGGGTTGAAAAACTGTTCGCAAGTTGTCCTTCGATATTTTGCTTGTTAGCAATCGAACCAGGATCAACCCCAATCCTTGGTTGCTCTAAGTTGGCTCCAGCCTCTTCATCGGCATCGCCTTCCAAGTTGAAACCAACGACACCAATGGCAGGATCCACTGGGACCATCTCACTGTCAATATTTGCATGCCAAACACCGTTAATGACTTAGCAGTCTGCCCTGGCCCATTCAATGTCCAAGTTTTGTTGAAGAAGATAGCGCACTTGCTCCATTGTGTTTTCAAATGAAAACTGGACGGACTTTATCCACCGCCAACGCATTTGTTGACATTCGGCTTGGGAATACCCCATGCCAGCCTCAAGCTCCTTTGCCTTGGCCTCGAGCCCCTCTACCTTCATCTTGGACATTTTAGCCTGGGAGGACATGTTCAATTCCAATTCCGCAAACTTGATGTTGGCAACAGAGAGTTTGGCCCGTAAGTCGGCCTCTACCTTCTTCAGCCGCTTCTTCTCAAATTGCACCAAGGCTAGTTGCTCTTCTAATTCGGCTATCCTCCTCCCAGTCTCCTCCTTTGCCTTACGCGTGCCTTCCTTGGCCTGCTTCAGTCGCACAATCACCGCATCCTTTTCAGTCAAGACGTCGAGTAGGTTTTTGTTGCTGTAGCCCTCTCTCATCAGGACATATTATGAATGTCCAGGAAAGATGTGTTCAAAAAAAGAGGCAATTCCATCTAATCCGTCTCGCATGTCCTTTATTTCGTTAAGTACAAATGTTTGAATAACAGTCGAAGGACTGACTAAAATTTATCTATCAGACCTTTTGCCAGCCATAGGTGAGGAAGGGGTAACTCGTTGTGTTTTGGTAGGCGGCTGCTCCTCCACTTCATTATTCGCAATTCTCTTCTCAAGGGTAGGAGTGGTAGAGAGGACTTTGGCTTCTGTAGCGGGCTCCGAAA
Organism: Spatholobus suberectus; assembly: GCA_004329165.1. NCBI lineage: Eukaryota > Viridiplantae > Streptophyta > Magnoliopsida > Fabales > Fabaceae > Spatholobus > Spatholobus suberectus. Next base: position 39,691,355 of record CM014730.1, read on the forward strand.
CAGGCCTAATGTCGGCCTCTTGGATGACTATTCCCTTGCTTAGACGAGGAACAGGAGAAGTCGAAGCCTAGGGTTTCTCTGAGGTGGCAACGTTCTGTTTTCCCTTGGCCCTTCGCGGCTCTTTTTGGCTTTGACGCTTTTTCTTGTTAAAGAGCCAAGGCAAACTCATCCATCTTCAACTTCACCATTTCTGCAAAATGAAGAAGGGTCATAAAAAAATGAGAAATAATAAAAAACGATAATGATAAATGATGCATGCACAAACATGTTAGCTAATGCTACCTCGGTACTCGGCAGGAGTAGTCTTGATAAGCCATTTACATGGTATCCGACCTTGAAGATCTTTGATCAAGCTGGAAAAGTGATCTTCGTATTTGACCTCATTTGCCGTGAGATCTTTCTCTGCAACCATAAGTCGGCTTCATTCGAGACAGTAATGGCTATAAGACCAATAGAGAGGGAACCGAGGTTCATTCATATTCTCCCTGGTCCCGTGAACAATAAACAAAGCCGCCCAACTCTCGACCCGGGGATGAAGGAAAAAAATTTATCTTTATAATCTTTGTAATAGTCTTGAAAAGGCCTCAATAACGCTCGCTCCCTTACGCCTTGGAAGGAAATGGAGGAATACTTTTTATCATAAGATTGTTGGATTGGGGCTGAAATAATACAAGAATAAGTTGCGGGTACAAACAACCTTTTATCTATTGCATAAGTTTTTGAAAGCCACAATGAACGCCCAAGAATTTGGATGGAGTTGTGAATGGGTGATGTTGAGAAAATTCAGAATAAACACATGAAAATCAGTAAATGGGAGCTTGACCCCGATATGTTCAAAGAAGGTTAAATACATAGGCAGAAAGTTGGGGTATAGGTAACCAGCCACTACGGCCGTAGTATCATCCAATGAGGTCTCTATATTTTCTTTGGGCCCTCGGGAGCAGATCCTACTGTTGTCTCCTGGCTCAACTATATCAAAGGTCATGCCATTAGCATCTCGACTTAACTCCAAACAACTCGATAATGTATCTAATGCCTCCTGGTTGAAGCATGATCGAGCTCTTGCAACCTCTCTGTCTACCTAATCTATGTTAAGGTCTGTCGCCTCATAGTAGGCTTCTGGAGTGGTTTCCATGCTCCTCACAGTCTTTCCTATCTCTCTGTCAAAAATATCAGAAGAGTGGTCAGATTGGGTCGATTTAGATACCCAGTTCAATGCAACCCCAGTGCTCCACTCTGTTGACGTAGCTGCCCCGAAAGTGCTCCCTGGTCTAGAAGGAATCCTCACCAAATTCGACAACCGTGCCCAGCCCTGGTGTACTCTAACCCTTCATCAGGAATGTACGACATCCCCACAGCCTTCAAGTGACTTCGGCACTTGTCAAGAATTTCGGGGCATATGATAATCTCCGGTGGAGGTGGTTCTTTAGGGTTGGTCATCATTGGTCGCTCATCCCTCCTCTTCACGTTCCTTAGTCTACTTTCACTAACCCGGATGGTCGTCCTCTTGCGAGGAGCGACAAGAGCAGTCGAAGAACAGACACAGCCTCTGGCGCCCTCATGGTCCTTAAAGGACCTTCGCCGGCCAGCAGGTTGAGATGTAGAGAAGGCCAGAGACCGAAACAACCAGTTGGCGGTGAAGCATGCTAAGTGACCACCATGTGCAGAAGATGGAGTGTTGAGTTTACGCAAATCCATCTTCGATGAGGCAAACAAAAAAAAAACATGTATACACACAGTGCAATGCAAGGAAAGACTCAATAAGGACGAAAGATAAGGATGAGGACATTACCTTAATTTGAGGGATAAACGGATGTTGGAGCAGTGAACGGAGTTGACGGGTAATGCCGAAGCTCTCGCCGAAAAGGAACTCACAAAGCGTACAAAGAAGTTCTCGCAAAGGAAGGTAACAGTAATAGTAAAAGTAAATGGAGCAAATAGTCAAAATAACAATATATAATACATGGGCCCATATCATTGTTGGGCTCAAATCCATAAGAATTTGAAAGACAATGCAAGAATTCATGAAACCGCCAAAATCTCTTGGAATTCGAAGGGCTATGGATTTCAAGAGTTTCAATCATTGCACATTTAATGTGCCTCGGTCGTCTCAAAAATGCGGCAAAGTTGTTTGACAAAATGAAAAGACACAAACCGAACCGTTCGACTCCAGATAACCTTAAGCCGACAATTTTCCTGTCAAAAACCTTATCGGCTTGGGGGCAACATCATCCTAGAAGCCATTCCAAACTCTTAAGCCGATGACGCTTCTCCCAAACATCACTGACTTGGGGACAACTGTTCTGGGACCGTTCCAGACTCTTAAGTTGACGATGCTTTTTCTAAGTATCACCGGCTTGGGGGCAACTGTTCTAGATGTTACTCGGACACTTAGCCTTAAGACAACCTATCCCAGCCAACATAACCACACATTTCCCAGACGATACGACCTTACTCACCCTGGTCAGGGTTTATGCCTATCTCAGCATGGCATGGAAAATGCCTAACGGCATGAAAAACATGTAATGAGGCACCCAAACGCACGCTGCCATGTGGCATCCAACCTTAACGGAATTTTCCTCCAAAACATTCTATATAAAGGGCTCCACACCTGTCAGGTACAGACACTCTCTTTCATTCTCACTCACTTTTGAGCCCATACTGACTTAAGTGACGGAGTCCTTGTAGGTGCCATTACCGGAGATACCTAAAACCACCATGGGAGCTCACCGGGGTTCTTTCCTCGTGTTCACCATACAACAATATATATATATATATATATATATATATATATGTGTGTGTGTGTGTGTGTGTGTGTGTGTGTGTGTGTGTGTGTGTGTGTGTGTGTGTGTGTGTGTGTGTGTGTGTGTGTGTGTGTGTACATGTATATGCATATACATATAGACATATATATATATATATATATATATATATATATATATATATATATGTATGTATGTTATGTGTAACACCCTAATGGGTATTACCGTAATTAGGGCTAGATTTCTAAGAACGAAAAAAAAAACTTAAAAAGGTAGAAACAACATGCAAATGCTACTCATAAATATAATTAGATATTATATACGAACAATACAATAAAAAAAAACATACATGCCTTATACAACTCATTTATCACCCAAAGGTGTCGTACAAAATATAAAGAAAAATACAAAAACATAACGTAAACTAGGGTACGTCTTCTTGCACATGACTTAAAGCTCAATCTGCACATGTCTTCACCTGTATCCTAAAAAAAGGGAAACTTAAAGGAGTGAGACATAATGTCTCAGTGATTGCTCTAAGGGTTCTACAGCTAGGTTAGACTTTTCGACTCAGACAACCTTTATCACTTATCTCTCATGGCTTAAGCCTCACTAGGTCTCTCATAATTCTCCATACATAGTTGGGTCTATACCTTTTAATCTTCAATACTTCCTGTTAAATGCTTTCTCATTCTCACAACTATTATATTGGTTTACAATCTCATTCTTAACCTAAGAACTCTTTCTTACCCAAAACCTTCCCTAGTATTTAAACCCTTCATGTTTAGTTTTTACTCTTTTTCCTTTTGATATTTAAAATTATCCTCTAGGGGTTAAGTCTAAGGTCATAGACATTCTAAAATACTCTTAACATTCCCTTAACACTCACCTTAATACTCTCATTTGTTCTCTCTTACTTGTCTTATACCTTTCTATTACGTTGTGTGGGAATTCACCCTTTCTCTATCTCATTCACAACTATTGTTATCCAACTAGAACCCTCATAACACTATCCTAGGGCCTAGCCTCTCATTTATCCTTAAAGTAGCAAACACAATTCTAATTACAAGCATACATTTATTTTACATATTTTATCTAGTAACTAGACATACGCTTCATTTTGTTTCATCAAACAAGAATAACATACATGCATAACATAAGCATATATAGATAATCACAAAACACTTCATCACAAGACATAATTACGTTTTCACACATGTACACATTACATCAATCGCTCATGAACAAGGTCACACAGATTTCACACAGTTACAACGTAACACACTTCAAAATATCACACTACAATAGGATACATATGCATGTTATATTCCTAAATCACTACTCATGCACATGTGGTACCAACTTAAACTTGTCTGAAAGTTGACTAGGAGTAAATGCACTGCCATAAGAAGTGTCACCGGTACCGATACCTTCGGCTTTTGCACCCTTAACTAATATGATATCCCTCATCGATTAGTCAGGGTTACCTAGTTTTGCTAGTACGCTCCGGCTCCATGGGATCAGCATGGACCATTGGAGTTTTCCCAACCAGATAACCCCCAAGGCTAGGGTTAGACAACCCATCACAGCCTCTACCAGCCAGATTCCTTCATACTTTCCTTATCACATAACTTAAATGTTATGATGCATGCTCACATACAATGCTTACAGCTTTTCATAGGCTTTTATCATGAAACATTGGCACAATTTCATATCATACTTAGTTTTCTCAAGGTAAATAACAATCACACAATACAAACTTAATAAGGCATAAAAAAGAGAAGCAACAAGGAGTTAAAGACTACAAAAGGGAGTTCACAGGCACAAAAACGGAAAAGCCAAGGTCGTACATGCCTGGCGGGCCAGAAGGGCCGCCCGACAGTCACGCCAAGGCCCAACCCGCCTGCTTGATCCGCCCAATGACCTAGCACACTCGGCGAGTTTGCACACCTGACGGACAACGTAGTCTCTCGGCACCAACGCAGAGTACAGTTTTCGAAAATAAATCGCTCAGCAGCTATCTTACCTCGCCAGGCAGATCTGGGTACGGATTTTGATTTCTTTTTCCTATTGTCTTTAGCTTATAAATACTCCAAAACAAATAATTAAATTCTCACTCACTTCTTTTACCTTGATAATTAGTCAATCTAATCTTTAGACTCTTTATTCACTCACAATCCCCTCAAAACCCATCAAAACCCTAACTTAGGCATAAAGAGGCGGAAAAGGTAAATAGATAAACAAGCACAAGCACTCACCTTTAGGGACATGCAAAGCTAAATTCTAGGGATTGGGTTCTCCGATTTCTATTCCTCCTCTTTCTCTTTCTCTTCTTCTTCTTTTTCTCCTCATTCTCTCTACCTTCTTTCTTTTTCTATTTTGTGAAAGCTAAATCTAATTCTCCTTCCCTATTCCCTTCTTATAACATGTGGGTGGTATGTAACTTAGTAGGCTTTAGTCCCCTATTGGGCCCTAGATGCTCTATTGGATTCTATGATAACATTCCTACTAATTTCTAATACTAAGGTGCTAATAACAACAACAACAACAACAACAACAACAACAATAATAATAATAACTACTACAACAACAACAACAACAATAAATATAATAATAACAGTAATAGGAACAACAATAATAATAAGAGATATAATAATAACAATAACTCTTAAGGTGTCTTTTATCCAATAACACATGATACTAAGAGTTATCTTGTGGTTTTTTTCTAGTACTTGAAATTTGGGGTGTTACATTATGCACACACACACACACACACACACACGTGTGTGTGTGTGTGTGTGTGTGTGTATGAATGAAAATAGACATGCCTATATGGCGCTTGTGGTGTACAAGGTCAAGCAGCAGTAAGTAGCTGTCCCCAATCAAGGGCTTATAATACTTAACTGAAGCTTTTCTCCTTTTGCTAAAACCAGGATGTTACACAAAGAACACTGGGTGGTGGTTTTGATGTTGGAAGCAAACTTTGTGAAGATTTCTTCATGTTTCCAAGTGATTGTTCAAGGGTAAGATAAACTTACCCTAATCCTTTCTCATTTTCGTGTTTGCTACTACCTAGGCTATTTTTGTTGTGTTTGTGTGTTTAAAAATATGTTCTTGATGATTTTTTAGCTTGAAATGGTGCATATGCTCATATGTTCATCTTGATGCAAAATGTTTTCATCTTTTAATCTTTGTGGCATGAGTGTTGCACAAAAATCTTCTTGTTATTTTATGAGTGTTCTTGTTGTATTCTTAGTGTTTTTCCACGGTTTGATATGTATTTTTGATGGTTTTAATTTTGGCTTAAGTACATTTCTCATCCCTACAATTTGGCGCTTTTTTGTTTTTAGTCCTTACCAAAAAATATTTCGCTTTAATCTTTATAAATATCAACCCGTTTGTTTTTGGTCCTTGCCGTCAGTCTCCATTTCAAAAAGATGAGATGGCTAACAGACTTGATGATGTCATCATGCCATGTCATCACTTGAAGACATCATGATGACATCATTATGCTATGTTAGCAAGGGTGCCATGTCATCAATAATTTACAAGGGCTAAAAACAAAACAAAAATAAATTGCAATGACAAACAAAAAATTGACATATTTGTAAGGGCAAAAAAATATTTAAGCCTTAAAATAAGTATTAAAATAAAATAAAGGTTTAAATATTAATTTTCTCCCTTCTCTATCTTTGCATCTTTTTTGTCTTCAAACTCTTTTTCTTGTCCCTTTTTCCTCATCCAAGCTCCATCCTTTCCTCCCAAACTTGTTGGTTAAGAAATACTCCACTCTTCCTTCAACCACACATAACTCCATTCGAAAAAAGAATAAATTCTCAACAAAATTTCACGACAGTTTTCCTTGCTATTGTCACCATGGTTTGCTTCTCCTCCACCAATACCAACACAGGCAGGGAGTCGTATAACATTTATGTCCTCCTCATCACTTCCCAAGTTTGATGGCTAGTGACGTATGGTATATGTGACGCATTTAAGGGTGGTACCATGGGTTGGGTGTATGATGGGAAATGTAGAAGCTTGATGTCATAGCTTTCGTGGAGATGGTGGCGGCGACGACAGTGATTATGGCAATGGCAATGGTGGCAACAGTGGAGGTGAAGGAGGTGGTGGTGGTAGTGGCAACGATAATAACAGTGGTGGTGGCAATGGTAACAATAATGGTGGTGACAACGACAATGGTAATGGTGGTGGTGGCAGTAACAGTGGTGGTGATGAAAGTGGTGATGGTAGTAGTGGTGGTAGCGACAATGGTTATTTAAATTTTAAGTTAACAAAAATACAAGAAAATTTTTCACATTTTATTTTGCGCTCAATGGTTCTCTCAAAACCTTTAAAGTAGAAAAAATGTAAGTAAAACAGAATTTAAAAATGAGAGTAAAAGATAAAGAAAATGAGACATCACATAATCATAATCAGAACCAAATACATATAGGTTTCTGAAAATACATTTGAAGTTGAACATCAACTGAAGCTAAACAAATACAACTGAAATGAAATACAGGAAAATACCAAAAAGTATATAAACAAACAATAGCCATCCCCCATATACAAAAAAAAGACATCCTAGCAATAGTAGTGTCTAGAAATCTACTCCTGGTCCCTGTATCAAAAAGGAAAGGGCACCAAACTAGGCCTACCAATCCTCATCGGTTTGCGTCTCCTTGGAGTCCAAATCAGCTACATGGTGTGCGTGGCCGTTGGACACCTTGTGGGGTACCCCAAGTCTAGAGGAAGAGGAGGATAAAGTAGTGTGCCATTTGTTGGCCATCCTTACTTGGCATTCGACCATAGAGGAGTCCATGGGTGACTCAGCCAATATCACCTCCATAGGTGATCCCTCGTCTGACAGTTGTCCATCGCTTACTAAGTCCTCGGTAGGTGGTAACTCAGGATATGGAGGATGCGCATTCACGTAAGGCACTGTGAAAGGAATCTTAGGGTCTATTGGTGGTGAAGGCGGTGAGGGAGGCACGTATTGGAAGTGTGGCGACGAAGATGATGCCACAGAAATAGGAATAGTAGCAGAGAATGGAGGCATAAAGCCCCCCATAATTGGAGACATGAATGTGACGATCACGAGGCCATTGTAAGTCAAGTAGTTCGTGTCCTCATAATACATGCATGTCCCTCCCTCATGGTAATCAACATAAAGGTTGAAAAGGATGGGCATCGCCATCTTCACATATCAACCACGAACAGTCACGCATAAAGAAAACAAATAGAGGAGTGAGGCGATTTTTTTTTCTTAAAATTACTTTCACATAGATGATAAGGCATCCTACCGTTACTCATAGATAAAAAATAGTTAACAATAAAAAAAGGGGAACCTAAGGTTTATCTAAGTTATAATGACTACCTTTGATATTATATGGATCCATACTTTCCATCGAACTGGGAAGTAGTTGGGAAAATCTATATTTCTCTCAAAATCTTCAACATGGTACAATCCTCATCATCACCGAGGAACAGAGCAATGGTTTAGGACATTCATAGTCTATTCAAAGGTATACTTCTCACAATAACCTTGGAATGTTGAGCAGTTGTTGGAGTTATCAAGCTTGGTTAGGTGAATATCTCAATTCAAGAGCGCTACCTTAGTCATTGGGACCATCATTGCTCAATGCCTTACCCTCGAAACCTTCGCAAGTGGGTCCTTGCCTGTCATTCCTCAGCATACCAACTGTGAATTCCTATTCAGGATATCATGTCATTGTATGTCCCGTGTATCACATTACTCTATTTTCTAATCATTGTCCTTGCCTATCACTCATAACTTGGACAGAGGTTTCCTTAGTCTTAGTACACTTGAGTACCAGTACAGTCTCTCTGTAACGATCCACTACAGCTACAAAACAACACCACCTCTTTAGTTCTTAGAGAGAATTCAGTTTATAAAATATCTTAAATTTAAGTATTTCAAAATCATGTATTTTTTTTTTCTCTACTACATCAAAGAATATCACATCGATCATCATTCCACAGCAAGCCAACATCACATGTATATGTATGCACATATACATATAAACATCAAAGATGAGACCCATCTGTCTCAACCAATACCACTGTTTAAATATACAAATCAAAGGATTTACTAAAACCTACATATCAACAACAAAACCCAAGGGAGGATACAAAAACACATTCCTTACGATTGGCCACACTACACATCATGTAAAATAAAAGAAAACAACTATCCAAAAGAAACATCCAAAAAGGAGAATGTTATTCATCAGATTCCATTATCTCCAACCAATAGCTCTGCCATAAACTCTAAGCAGCTGGATCCACTGAAGCCTCACAGTCTGCTCCCACATCAACTACGTGATCATCATAGTCAAACAACAACAACAATAATAACAACAAGGTAAGGGTAAGCTTACATAAAAACAACATGACATGTAATCAATGAAATAACCAACAGATAAGTTCATGCTCATCAATCAGGGACTTGTTGGAACCAAAGACATAGAAACGTCTAATCTCTCAATGTTTTGAAGATAACAAACTTATTAATGATTAATTATGTGCTTAAAAACTAACCTCGTCACAGCTAAGAAGGCCATCTAGTAGACGAGTTAAAGATCGTCCAGTAGACGTGTTAAAGATCGTCCTACAGACAGGTTAACAACCGTCCAGTTGACATATTAAAAGACCGTCCAGAAGACTCGCCGAAAAAGACCTACCAGTGAACAAACTGATGGCAACTGTCCGATGAATAAACTCATACAAGCTCCAAGATCATATGTTCAAACGACTAAGTTTTTAGTTTGAACGTCAATTTTATTTATGCTAAATCTTTCTCGTAATTGACATATTACTACTTCTGTGAACTAACGTTCAAATTTGCTTGAAGCATTAAATAACATCAACACCATTTTAGTGCAAAGTGCAGCAGAATAAATAAAGCAAGTCAACTTATCAAGCTGCCAAGACAAATGAGGAATGTTAAGAAGAATAGACCGCCAGCGCAGTCCTGCACCTTCTTTTTTAGTGCAAGTCCAAAAACTGCCATGCCTGACCTTTCTGAAAAGACTGTTTGCACGCTTTTCATTGCATAGACAAGTCAAAGTCCTCTACAACGGATCTTTTCCCTTGAAGACTATATATACATGCACCAACGAAGAAGCAAACAGACGGTGTGAACAGAAGTGAAGTGAATTGAAAAAGGCGAAGTCTGTGAAAAGAAAAAAAATAGACTTTTAGAATACTCTGATAGAAGCGTCCACTGGACGATAGCAAAACCTTGTAAAGATCCTCAAAGAGATCTTGAGCTTAATCTTTCAAATCCTCACTATGTGAGTTAATTCCTTTTCTTTAAAACACTTGTTGTGTTGTGAAAGCCTGGAGAGGCTTAGTGTAAAAGAATACTTGGGTTGAGCAATCTAGGGTGATTGCTTTGTAAAGCCTGAAGAGGCCACGAACAATACTTATAACCTAAGGTTGGTTAGTGGATACCTTCTAGGTAAAGGAACTGGACGTAGCTCAGGTTAAGTGAACCAATATAAAGCTTTCTGTGTTTTCTTCTCTCTATCCTTACGCTTAAAAATGTTTTGTTTAGACTGATCTACCTTTTTCGAAAAAGTTTTTAAACGCACAATTCAACCCCCCCTTCTTGTGCGCTTTTTCTTATTTCTGGAACAAGCATACATCATTCTCCACAGTAAATATCAACCTTCACCTACTTCAAATTCAACAATCAAAGTCATTATGCATGACTACAATGCAACTCAACTACACCGACAACCATGTTATGCATGTAGACACTACTTCCAGGAGATTTTCAACAATTGAGCGATCAGTCAGGTTTCATCCCCTAACATGGCATTAATAACAACACGGCACGTGTCATTTGCCATTTCGGAATTTCCAAACTCTGATCTACGGATAAGATTATTTGATTTGTCAAGATGAGTGTATGTGGGTGGTAGCTCACTGCGACTCAAGGTTTGCACTACCTTGGCCCCCTTTCGAAATCACCCATCCACTTATCCCTGAAGGGCCATCGACAGTTGCCTTACGTCTTATCCAGTACTAGGTTGGAGGCCCTGTCTGAGCCGTTCACTCCAATCAGCTAACCAACTTTCATGTCTACTCGCACCATGGCTGCCAACATATGCATGTAATGCTTGTACAAGACCAATAACATCACCTCAACATCAACAAATCGATAAGGTTCAACAACAACACCATGTGGGCTCAATTTAGTACCACATATGGCCAATAACCACTATACAACTCCATGTAGGCTCAATTCAGCACCATACATGGTCAACATGTAAGGCCCTGTCCAAGCAACCTATACCCCATTGGAAATTCAAAACAATTTCCCATCTAAAACAGGTGGAGATCCTATTTGAGCAACCTTCCACTTCAACCACATACTCAACATACACAACAAAACTCATGCCAAGATTTCTCTTTAAAACCATTTGAAACACAGATTAAAACTTAGCTGGGTGTAATAAACTACTTGACCAACTCGCTAAGCGACCCATGTACCCTCTTAGCGAAGACCTTCTTACAGAGGGTGTATTTTTCTCCACGAAGATTTCTTGCTTAGAGACCTTGAGTGTCACTCAATGAATACCCAACTCCAAAGAGCACTTCTTTCTGTCTCCAAGAATGCTCGCCTAGTGATAACAAAGATCACTTAGCGAATACCCAACTCTAGAGAGCAATATATTTCAATAACCTTCCTTTCACTAAGTGAACACATTACTCGCTCAGTGAGAGGCCTACCACAAAAAGCACCAAAATTTCGAAAACAAGAAATCACTCAGTGAGGCTAACCTTCGCTCAACGAACCACTTCCAGACATTCTAGAATACCTGTACTTGCTCAGTGAGTCACCTACTAGCTCAACGAACCACTTTTTGGAAAATTTCTAAATTTTATATGAATACTCGCTTAGCAGATGACTCCACTCATCCCAACTACAACAGGGACCAGAGCACTCACTTAGTGACATCATGGGTCGCTTAGCGAAGTTCAACGCTAAGAGCATCACTCTGCTCTTAGGGGCATTCTCGCTCAGCAAGAGTCCTCATTGCTTAGCAACTTCTCACAATTAGAACTAGAGGCTTGTTGATTAAAAGGGTTAGATCCAGGAGAGGGGTGAATTGGATCAATAAAAAATTTCAAGAACCCCAAAGCCTTTTCAAATATGAAACTCTTGATTTTCAAAAAACCTTGAATCAAATTGATTTAGTGATATGGATGTTGTAGTATAAAAGTAATTCACTTGTCTTTATTATGCAAACATGAGTAAGATAATCATGATTTGATATGCAATTAATAAAGTGATCAAGATTCAATATATATGAGGAAGGATAGAGAAAGGAGAGGAACACACAAGATTTATACTGGTTTGATCACCACCACTGTGATCTACATCCAGTTTCCAATCAAACTGATTGGTGTTTTTACTTTGTAATTCAATTTGTTTACAAGAACATTGCACAAACAAAAAAATCACACACAAATACAACCTAAAAACTAAGTTTCTTTAAAACCTATGAAGAAACCTTGAACCAATTCTTGTGGAACCCTACCATAAAAAAATATATTAAGAAAACCTTCCTCAAGAATGAAAATTATACACAAGGTAAATGTTAGATATCACCTCAGTTTGTGATGAATGTAAACAATGAAGCCTAAGACAAATTTATCCAAGTGATGACTTCTCTTTATCCACAAAGATGATCCATGTGTGAGTTATTGATTTGATAAAAAACTTGTTGTAATGATGATGAAAAATGGATTTTCTTTCTTGAAAAACTCTCATAAAAGTTTCGAGATTGGAAGTCATGTTAAAAGAAGTAATGATGTTTGCAATTTAAAGAGAGAAAACTGAAATAACTAATTATTCTGTTTCATAATCAGTTATTTTGTTCTTTGCAAATCTGGAAAATGAACTAAGAGTGAAATAACTAGTTATTTCCTTTCGTAGCTAGTTATTTGTGCAAGCCTTCTTTTTTAGGTTACTTAAAATAACTGATTACATAATAGTTATGTAATTAGTTATTTACACATAGCCTTATTTTAGCTTATAAAAAATAATTGATTGCATAATTGCATAACAGTTTTTTTTAGAATCAAGACAGCTTTCTAACAAAAAAACCCAATGAAATTAATTGATTACCTAACCAAATTAATAGATTAAATTGTTCCAAACACGAGATTGAATCATTTAAAAACTTTATCATAAAGCTATCATCTTTTATAAAATAAAAGCCATATTTCAAACATCTATTTCATCTTGGATTCAATTTTAAGTTTATGAAAACATGTTATCACATGTTAATCCATTGAGTTTTAGATTTAGAGCTCATCACCATCAAATCATCAAAGATAAAGATCAATCATTCAAGACACACAACCACACACACATATAATCATACAATACAACTTTGTACTCATCAAGAGGCCAAATCATCAAAAACTCAAGTACTACTTTTTAGGGGAAAGAACAACTCTTCTTCTTGCTTCTTGAAGGATCTCTTCAAAAAACCTAAAAATCCAAACTTTTATCCCTACCTACGCCCAAAATCAATCTCACAGAGGTCAAATGACATCACCCAACATCCAACAACAACATATCTATCAGATTTCACAGTCATTGCAACATTTCAACAATAAATCATCAAATTCACCATCAAACCATTTTTCACCAAAGTTTCACCACAACTCATACAAATCACATTCCCGGCTCAATCCAAAGCAATATTCTAACATAACAACATCCACAAATCAAACAATCAACAAGTGTAAGCTTCCCTTACCTCTTGGAGCATCTAGAATTTGAACTTGTGGAAGAGGAGAATAAGGAGGGGAGAATCCTAGAGCCAAACTTTGTGGAGAAAACTTGGTGACAACTTCACAACTCTCACCCAATCTAGAAAATGGGATTAGTCTTAGAAACCTTGTTCTTCACTTGGGAATTTAATGAGGTGAGTTGAGAGAGTTTGAGAGTATTTTAAAACCGAGGAATGACAAAATGAAAAGGGGAAAGACTTGGTGTCTTAAAGGGTATATAGACTTCCAAGAAAACTTTGGGCTTAAAAAGGCCCTAATAGTTATTTAATAACTTTCTAAGATCTAAAATTGATCTGACACCACTGTCCACTCACCCAACCCATAAAAATATCATCAATAGTAGTATTTGGCTCAGGCAACATTTTCCTCAAATTCCATAATTCAAACTGGATTTCCAAGGCAACACAACAAAAACAAATAAACACACCTCATTAATTACATTTTTATTGCATAATTAAATTTAATTTCCACTTTTAATTATTTAAATCACTAAATCACGCATTATGAAAACACTGGTGTTACACTCTCCTACTATCTCTATCTCTTATTATAGAGGTCTAGTTGAATCACAGTGCAATAAATTAGGATCACAAAAGTTAAATATACATTAAAACAATCAAGAAGATAAAAGGAAAATTAGTAATTCATCTATTTAAATTTTATTTTAACCTAATAACTTTAAATACCTAATATAAGAATTAAATTTACTTAAGGAACCCTAGATTAGGTACTAATCATTTAACAATTTAGACTAGATCATTGAAATCCTTAATTTAAGTATGGGCTTAGGTACTTAATAAAGAGTTTAACTAGTAAGTCAAGTTCAATATGTAATTGATTTGGCCTCATGAGGACCAAATTGCTTAGAGGTTCCCAATTACCATGATTAATTTATTTTGTCAAAGCTAAGTTTTGACTAGTTAGTGATGATTCAAATGAAATTATGTAAACCAAGTTACTTATGTGTTTTATCAAAACTAAGTCTTTATAATCAAATTATAAAAATTCTTTTATAATTAAATAAAAACATAAAAGTTATATTTCTTAGAAAAATTAAATTAACTTTCATTAAAAAGATCCATAATTAGGTTCTAAGTGTTAAGAACAATGTATTTTATCATGGTAGAAAAAGTAACATATACTTGGGTCCAAAACAGAATGCCAGTGGTAACAATTTCATGCCTCAATTTTGAAATTAATTTTGAATGGTTAAATGATTTTTGTTTGACATGATTCATAGTTCCTTGGAAAGGAAATTTTGTCTAGTTTTTAAATCATCCAAGATCATCTCAAGAAAAAATCTACAAAAATAGATACAAAAATGACAAAATAGAAGGGCCATAATACTCTATTAGAGAACTAGTGGCTCCATTTTGCCATTTTCGCCCACTTCAATTTTCTAGTAATTAAACCATTTATTTTCAGAAATTACACTTAAAAAACTTTCTAGAAAGACCAAGATATTTAAAAACCAAAGTCTATATGATTTATTATGATTTTCTAAAGTTTACAATTTTCAAAAGTGTTTTCGGTCAGAAAAATGCACAACCTCTAGATTCTAAAAATTATTAAAAATAGTAAATGAAAGTAAACATATGCAAACTTTATATGCTTGGAAAGCTTTTTGAACCTACTTTTTAGTCGTTTTAGGAGTTTTGGATAACACATAACTAAATCTTCTAAAATATCTTTTTTGTACAGACTACCAATCAGTGTTTTTAAGTGCTTCTTGGGTCCGTTTTGGAGAAAAATTTGTCTAGTTTACAACAAAACTATAAGAACCATAAATATTAAGTATAACTCGGGATATGGCAAAAATAGTAAGTGGTGTTCAAATAGAAAATGAAAATAGTTTCATGAATA
This sequence comes from Spatholobus suberectus, assembly GCA_004329165.1. Taxonomy (NCBI): domain Eukaryota; kingdom Viridiplantae; phylum Streptophyta; class Magnoliopsida; order Fabales; family Fabaceae; genus Spatholobus; species Spatholobus suberectus. The sequence goes on from CM014730.1 coordinate 39,706,816, forward strand.
TGAAGCCTTCCTTCATAAAAAGACATTATCGTGTCCAAGTTTCCTTTGAGTACTCAAACCGTGAAAGAAGAAGATTAGGAACAAGCATTTCATTGAACTTGTTTAGGTTCTAGATTAGGTGAAGAGAAAGATTTCTCCCATGCTCCATTTGTTTTCCCAAAATTGTGAGCCCTAAAAATGGTCAAGATCAAACTTTTTTTTTCTTAACTTGTCTTGGTACTTAAAAAGGTTCATACTTTAGGTCCTTTGTTGATGAATCAAGAAGAGGTAAAGTTTCAAACTTGTCTTAAGAAAGTGATCAACTATTGAGTCCCCTTTGAAAGGACTTAAGATCATGACTTGAGGAAACTCCAAGCTTTAAGATTTCTTTGTTAGTCTCATTAAGTTGTTTACAAAAATCTTGTGGCTTCCCTTTATATTCATCCTTTGGCGTGGCATTCTGATTGCCTTAACCAAGTTCTTTAACAATTTTTATTAAGTCATCCAACATAAAACAAGATTATAAGAACATAGTAACAAGGAGACATCAAGATAACATAAAATATAGCAATATAGATGAACGACAACTCATAGTAAAAAGAAACATGAAAATGACAAGAAACCTAAGGGCTTTGGGGGCAAAACCCACCGAAAACCATCTATATGAAAGTAAAAAAATAAGAACAACCCCACTCCCCCCCATACCTAACATATAGCTTGGAGAAGGATAGGAAGATGAGCACTTGAAGCTCCTAAAGTGGTGGTTGATGGAGTCCTTTTGTGTAGGTCGAAGGAGTAGAAGCAAATGGTGACTCTTGGTGTTTGAAAATTTTTGAAATGGATTTAGGAAGAGAGGAATAGGATTTGACCAGCTTAGGGGAAGGGGAAAAGTGAAGAACGCTGACCCAAAAGCCCTTATATAGAGGAAGAAGTAGGATGGGTTGTTACTAAAAAGGTGACATAAAGCAAGCCTAGTCTTCTTATTTTCTTTTTGTATTTTCTTTTTTCAACATGTGATAAAATTAAGGGAGTGGGTCTATAGAGCAAGGGCTAGACGTGCCAAGTCTCTACTCTCCAAAGTCTCTGCATTTCGTTTTCTCTACAAACGAATCAATCGACACCTATAAAAATGACTTAAACTTTAGTATTCTAATTTTTATAGCGAATGAGTAAATTTTTAATTGAAACTCTATGAGCACTTTAATTATTGATTAAAAATAATTTTCAGAATTTAAAATTAATTTTATTTACTTTATTTCAAATTTTTAAGTATTTATTTGTTATTTCCGAGTTAAAAATTCATAGAATTTTCATTTTAACTCAGAAAATTTCAAAATTTTCATGAAAATTATAGAATTCAATATCTAACCTAAAAATGAATTGAGAATGTTCATTTTTAGTCTTTTATATGTCAAACCTATATTGGATATAATTTTAACAGACAATGGAAGGTAATTTGGTCATTTTTCATAGGAATTTCAAAAATTACCGAAAAATTACTAAAATTATATTTTAATATATATGACATGTTTCTATGCTCAAAAATGACAATTTTCAATCATTTATTCCTTTGCCACATGTTAGCCCTCGGTGTAAAGGAATTGAGATTAATTGTTAGTTTCTTAATTCCTCGGTCTTATCACGGGTAATTTCATAGATATTAGGAATTAAATATGATACTAAAGTGAGGGTGTTACAACAAGTGGTGGCAGCGGCAACGATAATGGTGATGAACCATTTATTATGGTAGGAATTTACAGAAGGTTGAGGGTGCTAAGTGTGTTAGAGTATTAAGTGTGCCAAAACAAAAAAGAAGAATGTTTTAGTATTTAAGCCTTTATTTTAATTTTAATACTTAATTTAAGGCTTAAACATCTTTTTTGTCCCTAAAAGTATGTCATGTTTTGGTTTTAATCCCTGAAATTTATTTTTGTTTTGTTTATAGTCCTTATAAATTATTGCTGATGTGATACCCTTATTGATGTGGCATGATGACGTTATCATGATGTCATCAGTTGATGACATCATATTTTTGTAATGAAGATTAACGGCAAGGACCAAAAACAAACGGGTTAATACTTGTAAGGACTAAAGCCATTTTTTTTTTTGCAAGGACTAAAATAAAAAAAAGCGCTAAATTGCAGGGACAAAAAATGTATTAAACCTTTATTTTTTGTGGTAAAGTTTTGGAGTGATTTGGACTTAAAGATTAAAGCTTTAATTTTTACCAAAGACATAAACTTGTAAAATTAAATCTTGGACCATGACCATGCTTGAAGTTCCTTGGACGTGTTGTTTTAGCCACTTAGCTACTTGAGAAAACTAACAAGATTGCTTCATAAGCCTTAATTAAACATTAAATGAGTTAAGTGAAAGTTTAAGCTTTAAAACTCAAGAAAAATGGTACCTTTGTTTGAAATAATGGCTTAAACGAAGTTTTCTTTCTTAGTATAATAGTATTAACTTGGTTTTAAAAGTTAAAAGCGATTAATTAAGTGTTGGTGGATTTAGGAAAAAGATTGGACCAAAAAGAGCTCAATCTAGACTAGTTTTCGTAAATTAGTGAATAGTTATGTTAACTAAGGGTAAAATGGAAAATTTACTCATATAAAATTAACATTATGAATAAAATATTTTAATTTTGTGTAAATAATAATTATTTAGTCAAATTTGAAGATTCATAATTTTTAAAATGAATTTAAGTTAATTATACTTATTGTAGTGAAAATAAGTTACAAAAGGGTAAAACTATAATTTCACTCATTTTAAATTAATTTTATAATTAAAATAATTCTTTTTAGTCATAAATAACTCACTTAAGTCAGATTTAAAAGAATTATTGTAACACTCTTAATATTTAAATATAATGCATCTTAATTTAGTTATTAAGTCAAATTGGTGAAAATGCGAGTAATTTTTTTTCGATTTTATAATAGAAAAATTTCTAAATTTAACAGAATTTGGAAAGAGAAGCAAAAATAAAAACTCTCTGTGTGTGTGTGTGTGTATTAAATTGTACATCATGATATGGGTAATATACAATAGATATAAAAAAATAAAAGTACATCAAAAGATATATACTACCTAGCCCAATATATACATAAAAAAGATCCTATACTGAGCAGTATCTGACTACCCTACCCCTTACTAAATACTATAAGTCTCTACTGGCCCTCATCTGAAGGAGTCGACTCTAACTCGTTCTTAGCTGCATGGTATACCTGTTTGTTCCAGGTTTGGAGGAAGAGCATGTCGAAGAGGTCTACCACCCATTGGCCATCCCCACTTGGTACTCAATACCAGGGGAGCCCATAGGTGACTCAGCAAGTACTACCTCCATCGGTAATCCATCATCTGCGGGTATAAGTGTTGGCTCATCAGCTACTAGTGTGTTTATGGCAGGTAACTCATGAGGTGGCTGATAGACGTATACGTAAGGAGCTGCCAAGAGGACGTCGGGATCTCTAGGTGGCGGTGGAGTAGTTGTGAAGGTTATGGGTATTATATATGTTAGCGATGGTATTACAATCCTAGGAACAGTGGACAAGAAGGTCACATACATCAAACCAGTATAAGTTAGGATGTTTATGTCCTCCTGGTATTCCAATGTTCCTCCATTATGTTAGTCTACGTGTAGGTTGAATAGTACTGGCATTGCCATCTTCATCAATCACGATCAAACATGCATAGAGGAAAACAATGGAGTGAGATAATTTGTTTTAAAATCACTTTTACATGTATGGTAGGAATCTACCATAAAATATAAATAAAGCACAATTGAAGAAGGGAACCTAGGGTTTATTCTAAGCTATACTAAACTACCCTTGACTCAGTATGGATCCATATTTCCCATTAGTGAGTGATAGTTCTTAACAGAATGGGAAAGTAACTAGGAGTACATATACCTCTTCAACATCATCACATGGTATAGTCCTCATTATCAATGAGAAAAATAACAGTCAGGACGTCCATTTACAGAGGTATAATCTCACCACAATCTCGGAATGTTGAGCAGTTGTCAAAGTTATCAAACTTGGTTAGGTAAATATCTCGGCTCACAGGCATTACCTTGGCCATTAAGACCTTCACCATTTGATACCTACACCCAAGACCTCCTCAATTGGGTCTCTGCCTTTCATTTCTCAGTATACCAAACTATAGCTTCCCTAACAGGATGTCATGCCACTGTATGTCCCTTGCATTACTCACTAATCTATTAATTTTTAAATTCTTAAACAAAAGTTCACTCTGGTCTCATTAAACTTGAGTACTAGTACAATTTCTACTAATATCTCTACCTTATATTATAGAGATTTGATCCATATTATTCACATAATTCATAATTCATATTAAAACATATAATCAATATTTTAATAAAAATAAAGAAATAAAATCTAAAATAAAGAATAATAATTAAGAAATAAATCACAAAATGGTCAAAATTTTCATAAAAATAATTTTTCAGCTTAAAACAACAATTAAAATTTATCATGAATTTTTTAGAATTTTTTCAATTTTTTTTGTAATTTAGTATATTTAAGTGAAAGTGTCCATAGACACTTATAGAGTATAATTAGAAGTATTAAATAAACTTTAAAATTTATGAAATTTTTACAAATAGTCTCTTAATGTGTCTAGACCTTACCTAAACAATGAGAACTTAAATTGAAAATTCTATAGTAGTTTTCTAAACATAAATTTATAAATAGCTCATTAAATAACTTTTATGTTTAGTCTTATATTATAAACTTACTAACTTATTTCTTCTACTATTTTTGGCTAGATTATTTGAGCTTTACTAAAATTTTGGCAATATGACAATTTAATTATCTAGTATAACAGCTAATTTTTTTTATCTAAATTTGGGCAATATAAGAACTTAGTAATTCTATTATAATTGTTTGAATTTGAGCAGTATAACAGCTTAATAATTATACTATAGTTATCAAAGTCTGGGTAGCATAACAACTAGATAAGTATATTTTAATTATCTAAAATTGGACAGCATAAGAATTTGATAAAAGTTTAAATCTATCACTAAACATCATAACATTATTATAAAACTTAATAAACTTAAACATTGAAAGGTTTAAGGGAAAACTTTTCCTATCAACATGCAAAGTAATTAAAATTTAGAATCAAGCCCACTTCCTCCATTACCTCAAAGATGGTTGGTGTAGTTGATGGAAGTGTTGATGCAAAGTTCCTAGGAAGATGATTTTTACTAGTTAATGAAAACTAGTAAGATTTTGGTATAAAAAAAAATTATGGAGAGTAGTTACTATGGAGGTGCTTCGTCCAGCTTAGGAGAGGAAGGGGATGAAGATTTCAGCCTCATTCCCTAGCTATTTATAGACGAGGAATGGGTGGGTCTTAGGTGTCCAAGGATGAGATCATGCATTATGTAATTAATTAAGGCTTTTCATTTATTGTTATTTACATTTAGGGACACATATCCAACTTAGGTGGTGAATCACTCCTCTTTTACAATTGGGATGTGTTACACCAGTTGTCCCAAGGCTTTTTAATGTAAATTTTATCTGTACTTAAATTAGCTGGTACCGATAAAATCGCCTAAACATGAATAAATTAGCTTTTAATATCAAAATAATTAATTTAAATTTAAAACTAAACAAATGCATTATTTTCCATCAAAAATAAAATTTTAAAAATAAATTTTAATTTTTATGGATTATTTTGAATTATATATAATATATTTTGTATTTTTAAGCTTAGAAAATTCATATTAAATTCATTTTAATTCATTAAATGCTCAAATTTTTATGAAAATTCTAAAATTACATATTTTACTTAGAAATGTACTAAGAATATATTTTTTACCATTTATGAATGTCAAACCAATGCTGGTTTGGTTTATTTAACACTAGGGGCATTTTGATTATTTTGCACCGGAATTCTAGCAAATTCCTAAAAAAAATTCAAAATCACATTTTAATGTATATGACGTGATTTTAAGCTCAAATTGACATTTTAATGCCAATTAAACCTTTTTTTCAAGTTATCCCTTAATGTTGAGAAATAAGGGTAAAATTGTCATTTTTTAATTTCTTTGGACTCCGGCTTGGAAAAATCATGATTAGATAGCTTTTGACATTTTGGGTCTAGCTTTGGAGATCAAAATTTTGAAATTTTTCCTGATTTTTCATAACTAAATACAGAATAAATAGAAAAATAATTTAATAAATAAAAGTGAGGGTGTTACAATTACTAAAGTTCAACTTAATTTGAATAAGTTATGAAGATTCAAGTTAATTAAATTAAACCTATGGGCAAAATTATCTTTTTTGATAAAAATGACTTCAGAAAATTTGACTAAAATTACCCCTGAATAGTGATGGATATATGAGTCTTTCATAAAAGTCTCAAGTCAAAATAACGTAAGAATATCTAGAAATAAATTTTTAAAATTAAATGAATTATATTGAAATTGAGGATATTTTAGGAATTTTAAAAATAAATCCAATTAATTTTGGAACAATGACATAATAATGCATAATTTGACTTAATTTAATTTATTAAAATTCACGTAAGAGTTCCAAGGGAAATCATAACAAATGTTTCATAAAATTTAATGATGCGCATATAGGTGCAAATGACAATTTAATCAAGTGAAGTTCGAAATTTACCTCATGCAATGTTGTTCACTGAGCTAATACGGGATGCTTATATTCAATTCATAGGGAATGAACACAGTCGAGGATTGAGTTCAATGCTACAAACTTCAAGAAGATAGGGATTCCTATCTTAGAAAACAAAAGGAACTAAACCAAAAAGAAAATCAAAGAAAAGGTTAAGAAGAAGATAAAGACAATAGAGATTTGAAATTGATTCAAACAATCCTCCTCTTCCACCACCATCATCAACACTTTCTTATAAAAGGCATAAGGAACTAATGGTTATTCAAAATAAAAGGAGTCTAACACTTTAAACATCGTAACTTAGAGGGAGGGAGTTAGGACATAAATTTATACTCAAGACTATCCTAAGACCATGCATATTGAAGCTATTGAAGAAATGATACATGAGAAGATAATGCAATTGAAAAGATAAAGAGAGAAGCTGATCCACTAGAATTACTCAAAACCCAACAATAAATTGCCTTTTAGAGTGATAACTAAATCATCTACGAAGTTTGAGTCTATTGCAATTAAAAAAAAGGTTCTACGTAGTGTCATTCACTCATCAACAAAGATGATCTAACCAAAGGTATAGTCTAATCTTGAAGTTGTCCTACTTCTTTAAGATATGATGTTCAAGAATCAAGAATTAAAAGAATTCATAATAAGAAAAACAAGCCAAGATGATCCTACATCATTGATGGTAGGATGATGTTGTTGAGGTTCTAGATGCAGTATGTGTAAGGTATATATTTATCAATTTTAATTTTAAAACCTCTTTTTATAGCAAGTGCATTGGTCGAACAAATAGTAAAAACACTGGTGAGTAGTGTAATGTTCTTCTTAGGAATTGGAGTAAAATGTTCTAATTCAACTATTTAACTATCAATGAGGTAGGCAATATTTGCGTTGTCACACCATAAATTGCTAACAAAATAAAATACAAAAATTAAATCTACTGCTATGTTTTTTGTTTGAAATTGATTTTATATTGGCAGAAAGTATATTGTGGTCTTCCCATGCATTTTTCCCTAACTCAATACAAAACGATATGGTTTTGAAGTTTAGATTTCTTGAAAATTGATCGACCCAATTCCTTGGTGAAGATCTCTATGAATCAAGCTCAATACCCTGCTTTCGCATGATCTATTGAAACTTAAATCAAGCATTACGATCGAAATCCTCAAGAACACATGTCTTACGAAGAGCTATTTCTTGACTCAACTTAAGACATAGTAATCAAACATCAATTCAGACCACTCACATATGATTTCTCATCATGCATGCATTCGCATTGGTTTCATTAATGAGTTACCATGAAAAAGCATTAAAAATAAGGTTGATTACTCGTAAACACAAGGAATTGCATTAAATCAAAAGATCCATACAAAGAAATCCCACAAGATTCATCAAACACTAATTAAATCGAAATAGAGAAAAACAAGATAAAAGCAACACAAGATAAAAATGATAACGGAAGACGGTGAATACACTGGATCTTTACACTTTTCTTCCAAGGGATGAAGCTTTAATGGTGAAATGCAAGAAAAACCTAAAGATTAGGGTGCACGATGGTGAAGAGCGTCTTCCAACGTCCCCTTTCCTTCGCAAATAAGCCTCGTATTGGCTTTTAGATGAAGTGGAATGGGTCCATTCACGTTTGCAAAACTATTTTGCATTGTCAGTAAAATACCACTAGTGTCCCACGTTGGCCAAGAGTTTGGGACATTAAGCTGCAATTTGAAATGGACAAGCTTCAGTCCGTTACACGCTAGGCGACGTGGTGGACACTACTTTACCAGCATGGAAATGATGTTCTAGCGTCTCCAAGCGTTGCACCATCTTGAACGTAGATCTACCTGAAGAATTCGGTGCTTCCAGCGTCTGACACAACTTTTTCAACATACTTGCAGCATCCAACGCCTTGCTTCTTATGGAGATCTAGCCTCTTCTTTAGTTTCAGTTGACGTAGGATGTCATCGCATCTCGTACATTGCATTGCCAGATACAAGAACTTTGCTTTATTTTACATACAAAAGTGTGGAAAGATTCCTTCTAAGCTAATTTATTTACAAACAAAGAAAGTAAACTATTTTTATCTTTTTCTTAGTACTTTCTTCTTTTTATAAAACCTTTTCTCAAGTTTTTACATGTGAATCATGCACTAAAACATCATTAGATAAGGATTCATCAATGTCAAGGTTATGCAAACCATCTACTAGAACTTATGAACCCTTTATCTTCTTTAGGTTTCTTGGTGGGAAAATAATTTTTAAGAATTATTCACGAAGTTTGACTCTTAGTAGCAAAGAAAAAGAGGAAAGTAGTCTTTAAGAGGCCTAAAACCTTTCTTAGTCAATCTTGGGACCAAGAAGGAAGGATCACGATTAAGGAAAAATGGACTTTACCTTAAAAAGATGATAAAGTTTCAGAAGTCAATATTAAATAGGGTAAGTTTGTGCAAAAAAAGGAAGCAAGTTTTAGTGAACAAGATAATCATAAAAGAGATAGAGGTTATGGATTAGAGGGAAGCTAACATCTTACCCACTTGAAAGAACCTTAAGGCGAGCCATCATGAGACCATACATAATGATAAAGATAGCCCTTGATCGCTTGGTGCCTGCCTTACTAGCTAATAAGGACAAGGGTAAAAGACAAATGATTTATCCTACAATATACCTTCAAAGCTTTTCAAGCTCTTTGCAAATTACCTAAAGTTTATATTGGTCAAGACCAAAGCAATAAAATATGGTGCTCATTTGATTCTCATGAATCATGTAGCTAAGTATTTTAACTATTTGAGGGTACTTCACATGTTTTCATGTACCCTCCTTTTTTATGTTTCCAAAGACAAAATGCTTTTTTTAATCGTTTTGTTTTTCACAATTTGCCTTTTCATCTTTTTTGTAAATTCTCTCATTTTTCTATTTGTTTATTTTTAACTTCATTGGGTTTCAAACTTCTTTACATGAAACCTCATAAAACAAAGATTTTAAAAGAAAATTTGCTATCCCCTTTTATACAAATATTACATTGTGTTTACCTTTATCATCCTTTCTTCCACCTTTTCACCCCCTCACATGATCTTTGTTTCTATATTTTGTTTATATGTCTCATTTTGTTTTCATATATTTTCTTCCTTTTCCTTTTTATCCTCTTATTCCTGCATTAATAAAGACCTTCTGGTTAAAGATTTTATGGTTGAGGAATTGAAGAGAAAGAAGAAAAGTTGTTCCTACTTAATCTATTGAGCTCATATTCATGCTCAAATTGAAAAGCCACAATAGATAGCAAAAGACACTCAATCCCAATTAACTAAGCTTAGCTGCTTAGGAATAATTTTCAATTCTTTCGTTACGAAGTTTTAGTTATTTTAAGCATTTCCACTATTTAGGTGATAATTTGTGATGACCTCTATTTTGATGTCAAACAAAGGGGGAGAAAAAAACATAAGACTATAGAAATAAGATATAACATCATTGCATGTATTGCATTGCTTAGTGAATAATATCAAGTATCAACCGTTTACTTTATTTGTTTGATATATATGTATGCTTCAGCTTACACATGTATATATCAAGAAGGATCAAGTTACTATAAGAGTAACTCTTGGTAAAATTATATCCTTCAATAACTTTTTATATGTTTTAAATTTTATCAATCAACCGTTAAATTGTAAAGTTCTTATTGAATAGATTATGTCTATAAATATTTATAAATTTTTAAAACTATTCAATACTTCATTAAATGAATTTAATTTAACATATAGTATACTTTTTAAAAATATATGTAAATGTTGACTATAAGATTACATAACTACAAATGTCTAATTTATTTAAAATTTGGTATGCATGATCATTGAGTTAATGTGTAAAAGGTTATTAAAGGGAGTAACTTTACCAATAGTTACTTTTGAAATAACTTGATCCCTCTTGTGTGTGTGTGAGTGTATGTGTAATTTAATCATTTGACTGTCTAAATTATGATGATCTAATAATATGCTATAACAGACTTATATGTTATTATATACTATGATGCGCAAAGTAATTGTCTATGCTAATAAGTACTTAAGCATACCTTAAAACGAAAAGAGAAGATATGAACAAATTAATTTTTTAGGACTGATAAGAATAAATGTTAGTCTTAAAGGGATACCTCATTCATCAGTTTTATGTTGTTTGTCATCATAAAAAATAATAGAGATTGTTAAGGAAATGACAATCCAAGCCTAAAATTTTAGTGGATGATAAACAAAGTAATTAAATGAATAAGTGTGTTAAATGCTAATATGTTTAGTTTCTAAAAGTTTAGGAATCAAACGAGGACAATCCATTTAACTGAAGGATGTATAGTCTCATAGGGATTATCCTAAGACTATATGTGTTTACAATTTGAAGACACTATCACGTTTTATGACAATTTAACAATCTAACAAGTCTGAAGACTATTGACTATTTCATCTGAGGATCATTGAATATTCATCTATGGTAAGACAAAATGAGATAAATCATCAAAGTCAAACTCTAAAAGTACAATGGTCTCAAGCATTGTGTTTGACACAAAAGTAGACATGACAATATAGACTTTCAAATAGAGTCAGCTTGTCATGTACAAGAATAAAAAATTCTATCTACTTTGATTTCCTGTCAACTCAAGAGAAATAAAAGAAACTATTACAACATAAAGAAAAAAAAAATGCTCCTTCCAACATCTCTAAAAAAATAAATATAAATGGAAGGAATAAAGTATTCAATGTTGTTGGCTATTTTTAAATCGCATTAACTCCAATCACCTCTAAAGTGCATTCATTATATTTGTTTCTTTAGGATTATCATGTTATTGGTACGAAGTATCCACCAACTTTGTTAATGACTAATCTCCGCCGAAAAACTTGGGTGACCACCTTTAATGGGATCTCTCCTCCTAACCACGTTTTTACATTCACAAGACTCGAACTCGAGACCTTACTTAAGGGATTCAAGTCCAGTTTCACTTGGACCAACAACATGTTGGTTCATTATATTTAGTAAAAAACTTAGAACAATTATCTCCTTTTTCTCATAAAGAATATTGTAAGATGATAATTGTAATTCTCTTTATCTTTTCAAAATGAAAATGGTATGTGAAATCTAAAGAGACTAAATTAAAATATTGTTGGACTTTTGAAAGAATACTTAAGAATTAATGATTAGGAATATCCTTGTATCTTTTAATTGCTTTATTGAAAAATCTCAGTTGAATGTTAAGGATTGGACTAATCTTAGGTTATAGGGTGAAGCAATAAAATATTGCATGTTAATCTTCTTCTCCCTTAATTATACATCTCTTCATTTGTTTTCTAAACAAATGAGGGATTAAATTGTGAAGTGCTGTTTAAAAAAAAAAAAAAAGATTTTTACAAAGTTTTTTTTTTGGTTATATTATCTTTGTTTTAAGATAATATTCATTTGTCCTAAAACACTGCAACATTTTTTATTTTAGGCAACACTTTTCTCGGCAATGGTTGAAAAATCATTTCTAAAACATAGAATATGACAATTCTCTTGTCAATAATTGTAAAATCATTTCTAAAAATGACAACAATTTTTTAACTATTATAAAATAGACAATATTTTTAAATTGTAGATATTGTTCTTATGAATGGTTGTGAAATTGTTCCCAAAATATATAATAGACAACAATTTTTTAAAGCATAATAGACAATCATTATTAAAGATGTTGGGTTAGTGAGAGAACTTTTGTATTTTTAATATACAATGATTATAAATCATTGTTGAAAGTTGATAGGTAATAATTTTTATCCATAATTTTTATTTCTATAACAACAGGTAAGAAATTGTTGCCAATTTATGTGTCATAAACAATAAATGAAAATTATTTCTAACGAATGTAAGAATGATTTTATAACTATTGCATATTAATTTATCATAACCAATAGAGAAAATTGTTTTCATAGATTAAATTTGTCAAGTACTAAAAAAATCTTATTTGCATTATTTAACACAATTTTTAAAAATCAATTAATTTATCATAACACAGTTTCTAAGAATAATAATAAGAAGAAAAAAATTGTCTATATATATAATAATTAAATATAAGAATGTAATAAATATAACAATATAAGAATTATAACTAAAAGGTAAACATGATTTAGTGGTTGACAATGTTTGTATTATTCTAAATGTTGCCTATCATTTAAGAAATTGTCTCCTATACAATAGGCGATGACCACTTAAATTACACTTAAAACAGTATTGTCAAACCATTGCCTATTCTTCTAGCAAGATTCTTAGTCGCTGTCTAAAATAAAAAAACATTATAGTAAAACCAATCTTTTATATCTTTTAAAGTTTTTTCTAACAAAATATTTTAATCTGTCAACTTACTTTAAAAGATAACAAAAAAAATATATTTAACCATTTATCTTGTGTTTATAAGCATTTATCTTTTTTAAAGTGAAACATAAACACTGCCAAAAAAAAGTCTTTCATAGCAATTGATCCCATATTACAAAAGATAGTACCAACAAATCTTATAATTTGACGTAGAGTTGTTCTAACTTATAATTAGTAGTTTCGAGTGCAAATCTTAAGTATGCAACACTCTCATGGAGAGTTTTATTATCTATAGTGATCCTATTCAGTTCAAGTAAGATTGTCTCTCATGGACGATACACGTAGTCTTTAAAAAAAATATTACAAAAGATAGCGATTAATTATAACTGCAATCTTTCTTACCACTGTTAAAAGGAGACAACAAATAATAGCACCTTTGGAATTGCAATGTTAATTTGGTCTGAAACTGCTATCTTTTCCTTCCCTAACCGCTGACTTTCTCTAAAACAGTTTGATGAAAAATGGAAAAAAAAAAAAAAAAAAAACATCTCCAACTCCCCCCACGAGATCATCCTCAACATCCACCTATAAATCCCATTCAAATTCCATTAGCCACACACATGGAAACCAAAATACAAGCAAACTAAATGCTAAGTGTCCCTTCTCAACAACCTCGTGATGATGTAGATATATATTGCGCCAAATTATCATCTTATTCCTCATCCCTAAACGACAACAACCAAATCCACAAACTCTCAAACAACTGCCACACTAGGCTGAACGTGGATAGTGCTCACCACATACTTATATATACAACTGTGTCTTAGTTTTAGATTATACTTGTTAATCAACAATTTCCTTTCACCATTAAAAAAGAATGATTACTTAGAAATCTTTTCAAAGTCTTTCCCTGGAGCTTCTGTCAACAAATTAGTTTTTTCTCTATACAACTAACGAGAACTACTGGATTTAATTTCTTGTAGATAAATTAATTGCATTGTCATGGTATTGTTAGATTAACGTATAAGATAGCATTATAGTACTATTTTTTTCATTATTAATTTGAAATTTTCATCATTACCATTCTGTATTACCATCTTCTTATAATTTTCTAGTTTAAAGACAAGTGCTTAGGCAATTTTAGTATTATGTTATAATAACATTAACATTAGCTGTTTATCACACCTAATTTTGTCGAATAGCCATAAAGTTGATAAATTCATATTTAGTCAACATCATTTACAGCAAATAGCAATTTACTCCTCCTTTTTGGTTGTAACAAGAAAAAAATGACAAAAAAAAATTAATGATTTGGGAGAAAAAGTTTGTTGTATAACTTTCTAGTGAATGCATGATTATATAAGAGGTTACATTTATGGTGCAATTTGATGAACAGAAGAGGTGGCACAAGCAGAAACACAATTATTTCTTTTGGAAACACAACTTTTTATTATAGTGTAGGGAGGAACTGTTGGGCATGATGGGGCCAATTTTGGGGATGAATGGATTAAAGCCTATGACCTCAAGAGCACTAGGCATCTTAATTATGTTATTCGCATTGACAAAACAAAAAGCATGTTAGTCGCAAGCTATGATTACCTCCAACTTTATGATTTTGTCAAATTAATATATAATAAATTATTTATTTGTTAAAAAAGTTATGAAAAGCAAGCACACGATATGCGAGATAGACAAATAGATACAGGGAAGTTCATTGGGCTATATATATATATATATATATATATATATATATAGAGAGAGAGAGAGAGAGAGAGAGAGAGAGAGAGAGAGAGAGAGCCCTTTTGTCTTCACCAATTTTACTTTTACTATTTTTGTTCTTTTATCATAATGATATAATAAGGTAAAATAAACTTTTTAATCAATAATTGATGGACTAATCGTCATGACAATAATTAGATTTTAAAATAATTAGCATGAAGTATTAAAGACACTTGTTTGCATTTATCAAAAAAAAAAAAAAAAAAGACACTTGTTTGCAAAAGATAAAAAATTGAAGATAACTTACTGAACCTTTTCCTAATAATCACAATGATAAGAATAAAGTCTACGACTTTCCTTTTCCAAACCGAGTTGATTATAAATATGTATGTGAATGTATACTTTATAAATTTTCATGAATAATATGCATGTGCATGTATAGTGGTTTGCTGCGAGTGATTATATTTAACCCCTGTATCTGAGTGGATGAAAAGAAAATAAAAGGAAGGAAAATAATTTGAAATTTAAATTAACCAAATAGATTGGAAGAAAATTTTTATTTTAAATTTATTAAAAAAAATTCGGTTCATAATAATTTTATCTATGTCAAATAAGATTGTATTTCATGAAAAATATCCGTAATAAAAAGAAATTAGTAAAAAATACATCATTGCCTCTTTTTTCTTTGTTTTCTATTGTCTTTCTTCTTCTTTAAACATATCATAATTTTTAGACTTAAATATGTTTTTAATCTCTCAAATTTGGAATAAGTTTATTTTTGGTCTTCCAAATTTAAAATTGATATTTTTAATTCTTGTAATTTGAAAAACGTTTGTTTTAGTCCTTCTATTCAAATACCTTTAAAATGAATATTTTGAAAGAAAAACATACATGTAATAGGATGTTTGATAATAAGAATGCAAAATCAAAATGAATTATCACATAACTGACTTATAATCCGTTACATAAGCAAAATCTTTAACGATGTTTGGACATAGAAATTAAAATGAGTTTTTTTCAAATTATAAATACTAAAAAAATCAATTTTAAATTTAAAAAACAAAAACAAATTTACCTTAAATTTAAACCACTTAAAACATATTTAAACCTAATTATTACTTCAACTTCATTATCGTTATTACTGTTCTTTCCTGGGTTTCGGGTAAGAAATAAAGAGAGTACTGTTCTTTCCCCCCTTCCTTAAATTTTATTTACTTTTGTCTGTTTGCGGTTTCTGACTTCCGTGACTAGTAGCTATGAATGCTAGCTGGAATCAATTTGTCTGCTTGACCAGAAATCAAATAATCAATTGACTGCTAGGTTTGTTTTTATAAAGCTCCGATTTTGCAAACGCCACAAAACTTTAGCCTACACGTGAAATTGATGTTCTACAAACTAAATGGCATAATGGTGTGACAGATCTATGAACCTTTCTCTGGAATATTTTAGGAACTTGAATTGAAAAATAGTTAATTATATTTTTTAGTTTTCTTAGAGTATCTTTAGTTCTAAAGTTCTTAAATGGATCTTAATTTATTTTTGTAGATCCTATAATATTATATTAAATTTAAGAATTTCAATAAAATTTTATTCTAATACAAAAATTCTTAACTTACTTGTTAAATTTATGAAATACAAAAATAGTTTTTTTCGTGTGCAATCAGTTCTTATATAAGAAATCAATTCCATTTGCTTCAATAGTTAAGAACCGATAAGAACTTTAAGAACCCATAAAAATTAAGTTAAGCAATCCCATTAAAGATGTTCTTATTAAGTAAAATACATTTTTAACTCCTAAAATGTTTTGAAATTTTATTTTAATTTTTATAAAAATTTAATGCATTTTTAACTTTTATATTTATTGAATGTGATATGATTTAGTCTTTTGTCAAGGATTAAAAATATGTATTTTTGTTAAAATATAAGGACTAACAATATCTTAAATTTCTATAAAGATTAAAATCATATTTCAAAATATTTTAAGGGATAAGAAATATATTGTATCTTTCTAATTTTATTGAACTAAATCGTAGACCCATGTGATGTACAGGTGAATTATACGGAATGTAAATTTATTGTATGTATATGAAAATATATTGGTAACTTAATTTCTTTTATTGTTAAAAATAGGGTTTTTTTTTACCAATTTAGTGTATTTTGAAACAAAATTTCCTCGTTTGGTGTAAATGAAAAAGTTTTTCCATGAATGGGGTAAATTGACAATACCATTGTCGACACTTAGTTTGAAATTGACAATGGCATTGTCAATTTATTTTAATACAGTTTTTTAAGTGAAAATCGACAATGTCATTGTCGATTTTATAAAATAGGTTTTTTTTTTCTACAAAAATGAAAATCGACAATGGCATTGTCTACTTCTAATATTAAAAAAAAAAAAAAGACCAAAGTAGACAATGGCATTGTCTACTTCTAATATTTTTTTAAAAAAAACCTACTTTCATGTCTAAATGTTTAAATAATTACTTACTACCATTATAATAAAGAAAATAATAATATAAAAATAATAAAAATTAGAATATATTATTATACAGCAAGTGTTTTTTTAGTGTGTTCCACACCGAGGTGGTTATCTATTTCGTGCAGGTTGAACCCTTCTTTGTAGTTGATTTATTTGTTGTGGTCATCTATTTCGTACACGTACAAACTCTACATTTACTAAAATGAGCTAACTACTAATTTTATGTGGACATTGATGTCGAGTGTGTCCTTCACTTCGACAATATCCACATTTTTTTGCCTAACTGGACTAAGGATATCCATCTCATTAAATATTCTTCGACTTTTTGGCCTTCCAACAATTGTTTGTCGTATGGCAGGATCAGGCAACAAATAAATCAACCACAAAGAAGGGTTCAACCTGCACGAAATAGACGACCACCTCGGTGTAGAACTCACTAAAAAACACTTGTTGTATAATAATATATTCTAATTTGTATTATTTTTATATTATTATTTTCTTTATTATAATGGTAGTAAGTAGTTATTTAAACATTTAGACATGAAAGTAGGTTTTTTTTAAAAAAATATTAGAAGTAGACAATGCCATTGTCTACTTTGGTTTTTTTTTTTTTTTTAATATTAGAAGTAGACAATGCCATTGTCTACTTTCACGTTTTTTTAAAAAAAAAGTGAAGTAGACAATGCTATTGTCGATTTTCATCTCTGTAGGAAAAAAAAAAACTTATTTTATAAAATCGACAATGGCATTGTCGATTTTCACTTTAAAAACTATATTAAAATAACATTGTCGATTTCAAACTAAGTGTCGACAATGGTATTGTCGATTTACCCCATTCATGGAAAAACTTTTTCATTTACACCAAATGAGAAAATTTTATTTCAAAATACACCAAATCGGTAAAAAAGACTTAAAAATAACATAAAATCAGTTAAAAACATGCAATAAGTAAAATTAATAGACACTTATTCCCTTAGTTTTTTGTTTTTTTTTTTTTGAAAGGCAAAGAATATTATTGAAAAGGGGCTCAGACAGACAACACAAGATGTGCTATCAAGAGTGACCACATAACCCAAAGAATACATCTACATATTAGCCCCATACACCCCCTGCATAATACTGCTAGGCACTAAAATAAGATATGAAAAACATGTCATCTAACCCTCTACACTATGGCTTTCATCAGTTACTGCTACCTTTAATTTGCATCCTTGCACATGGAGCACACCCACGATGTGCCTACCTCACAACAAATGCCCCCTAGTATGTACATACAGTTCACTGATCCAACACCTACCCATTGCATCAGACCCACACCCCCACACGTGCTGCGCAACAGCACCACCACATCTCATAACATCAAATGCAGCAACATGCAACTGCACACTGCTTTGCCACAGGTCTGACCCTCCTCCCCACGACGCCCACTAATTATCTACCATACACTACAAAAATGTATATTGATTATCCCTGTACCTCTTCCTCCCTGGCCTCAGATTTCCGTGCTTCCTATTTACTCTCTTCTTGCCTAATGCTTCATCCAACCCTTAAGAAAATCACCCACGGTTAATGCCCAGTCCTGCACCGAGCCACAGGTTCCCGTGTTGTGACTTTGAAAGCTTCACTTAGCTCTTGAATTTGCACTGTTTTGTCACTAAACACTACCTTATCGCGGGCTATCCACACATTCCAAATTCCTGCAAACCATATCACTTGCCACCCCTCATTATCAACCCCTGAACCTCTTGGCAGTCCAAGACACTATTGGAAATGCCTCCGCATCTCATATTGCCATGCTGTAGCAAAGCCCAGTCACCTCGAACACACCAGCCAAACCCGAGAAACCTCCTTGCATCCGTTAAACAAATGATTTGCTTTCTCCACTTCCAGACCACACCCTACACACAAACAGCCATCCCTACGAATGATTCCCCTTCTGTACAAGTTGGCTTTTGTGGGAATTCAGTCTTGTAATGCTTTCCACGCGAATAAGGCCACTTTTGATGGGACGAACTTATTCCTCACCTTCCTCCAGCAAAATTCCGAATTTAGATCTAGGGGCACCATAACAGCCTTATATGCTGATTTGATCTTGTACTCACCTAGTCGGTCTTGCCTCCATCTCCATATGTCCCCACCTCCCAAGTATCCCTACCTGCCCCACCCTTTGTTCTAATGACTGAAGGATAGGTAGTTTCCATTGGAAGAAGTCTCTCCTCCACGCTCAGGTTCACACCCACCTCCTCCCATTCACCCACTCACCTAGCTCTGCCATAGTTGTCTCCTTATTGCTTGCCAACAAATATAATCTCTGGAATTGCTCTCTTAACGCCCCTCCCTCCACCAAGGGTCCGTCCAGAAGAATGAGTTTTGCCCGTTCCCCCCACCTTCTCAACTGACTCCCTAAACCACTCCGGTCTCATCCGTCCCCCTTTCCATTTAGTTCCCATACATCCCTTCTTACCCCTACCTCTCTGCAGCTCCTCCCTCTCTACTCCATATATCCCGGCCAGCACTTTCAACCACAAACTTTCCTTCTCCACTAACATTTTCCACCGCCACTTCCCTAGCAATGCCAGATTGAAGGCTTTGATATCCTTAATCCTTATTCCCCTACCTCGCTGTTCTTACACACCTTCTCTCATGCTACCCCGTGCACTTTCCTTGTATCCTCATCCCCTCCCCATAGGAACTTTTTAAAAAGAGATTCAATTTGAGATATGATAGCTGTGGAAGCCTTGAAGAAAGAGAGATAGTAGATAGGCGCGACTTTCAAGACTGACCTCAACAAGACCACCTTCCCACCTGCAAACAAGTGTCTGTGCATCCAAGACATCAATGTTTCCTGATTACATTCACCATAGGCTCTCATGTAACCTTCCTCCTTGGATTAGCCCCGATGGGTAAGCCCAGACACTTCACAGGGAAGTACCCAACCTTATAGTTTAGCACCATAGCAGCCTCCTTAAGCCATCCCCCATTCACATTAACCTCCACCAATGAACTCTTATGAAAATTGACTTTAAGGACAAACACAACTTCAAATAGTTGAAACACCGCCTTAATCGCCCAAACATTTGTCCATCTCTGTTCCTCTATAATGAGGGTGTCATTTGTGAACTGTACATAGGACTACTCAAGTCCCCGATCTGGATACCTCTGAACAACTTTAGTTTTATCACTTTTTTTAGCATGACACTCAAACCTTCAGCTGCAATAAGGAAGCGAAAAGGGGACAATGGACCACTTTGTCTCAGGCCACTACCAACCCTAAACTCCTTGGTGGGACTATCATTCAAAAGGACCAATACCGACGCCGAATGCAAACACTCCCCTATCCAACCTCTCCATTTATTCGAGAACCCCATCCTTGCCATAACGCCTTGTAGATATTCCAGTCAACCGAGTCATAAGCCTTTTCAAAGTCCGCCTTAAACATAACCACCTTCCTCTCCCCCCTTTGGGCATCGACCACAATTTCATTGGCTATTAGCACCCCATCCAAAATTTGCCTTTGTTTTATGAAAGCGGTTTGTGTTTCTAATATCACTAGATGTAGCGCCTTCCTTAACTTGTCGGCTAACAATTTGGCCAGCACCTTGTACATGCATTCAATAAACGAGATAGGTTTATAATCATTCACCTTTTGTGGGCTGTCCTTCTTCGGGATCATCACACTAAACAAGCAATTAGGCCCTCTTACAAGTTTCCATTTGGCATGGGACTCTTGTATAAATGCTAGAAAATCTGATTTGATTTCCTCCCAAAATTCCTTAATAAAGCCAAAGTTGACTGCATCAGGTCCCGGGCTCTTAGCACTTTCGCAGCCCCACATCGCCTCCTTAAATTCTGCCTCTAGGAAAGGCACAGTTAGTTGACGGCTTCTGGAACACCAGCTCTTCTAACTCAATTCTTGGCCTTTGACGTCTTTCAAAGTGTTTTTTTTTTAAGTAATCTGCAATGCCACACTTCAGCTGCTCCACCCCATCTATCTCAAGGCTTATAATCTCATCCCCCCACCTCCTCTAAATGCACCTGTGGAAAAATTTTGAATTCGCATCTCCGTCCTTTAACCAAAGCTGCCTGGACTTTTGCCATAAAGACCTGCATCTCATGTGTGACAGGCGCATGATCTTGGCTACGAATTCTTTACATGCAACCATTTCTAGCTCAAATGAGCCCACACTTTCGCCTTTTAGATCCCATCTCTTGAGCTCCACTGTTGCTGATCTAATCTTCTCCTCCAAGTTGCCTACATGTATCCTGCTCCAATCCCTCAACTTTCGCTTAATAAATTTTAGTTTCTCCTTTAGCTCAAATGCCCTCCATCCTTGTAAATCCATAGTCCTCCATTGCTCTTTTACAAAGTTTGCATACCCTTCCACATCTCACCAACAGCTCATCATCCTAAATGGTTTCTGTCCCCAGTTTATATCATTATTCTTTAGCAATACCAAGCAGTGATCAGACAGTCGCCCCATTGTACACAATGGGGCCATGCATTTAACTATTCTTTTGACACTAGATACCTGTCCAGGCGACTCATGGTCGAATTGTCTGCCTTGTATCAGGTGTTTCTCCTTTCCGTCAGTGGCAAGCCAGGTCTACTAAATATTTCACTTTAGTAAAATAAATATTTCACTTTTGAACTAAACCCTACTAAATTGCTTTTCAAACAGGCCATGCAAGCTATTAAATAAATTTTGTGACCTACATAAAAAACCCACAGTTAAAGAACATCCACAAAGCTTAAATGTAATGGATAAAACATATCACAACAATAAAATTGTCCCTAATGCCAATAAAGTAAACAATAGAGTAAAATATTTATAATTATTTTAGATAATAAATTAAAATAATTACAATTACAATTATTATTTATCTAATAGAGTAAACATCCTTTTTGCGTTATGGAAACAAAATATTTCTTTTATTTCCATATATAATTATTTATATATGAATAATTTATAGTTATTATTATTTATATAATATATAATAGATTAAAATACTAATAACTAAAATACTAATTTATTATTTGTTTAAGAATATTCTTATTTATTTAAAAATATTCGATATAAAATAAAATATCACAGAATTTTTACTAAGATAAATTAATATGAAATTTGTATACCACTTTACTTTCGTAAACAATTGAATACGAAATCATATGAAATTGTTGATTGATTAAAATCAGTCAACAATAAGAAAATTTGAATATAAAATATGAAATCCTAATATCACCTGTAACACCCTCAGGGGTATTATCGTAACTAGGTCTAGATTTCTAAGAATAAAAAAGAAAGACTTAAAAACATAGAAACAACGTGTGGAAGCTACTCATAAATATAATTATATATTATATACAAACAATACAATAAAAAAAGCATACATGCCTAATACAACTCATCTATCACCAAAGGTGTTGTATAAAATATAAAAAAGAATACAAAAACACAATGTAAACTAGGCTACGTCTTCTTGCATGTGACTCCAAACTCCATTTGCACATGTTTTCTCTTGTATCCTGAAAAAGTGAAAACTTAAAGGAGTGAGAGATAATGTCTTAGTGAGTGCTTTAAGGGTTTTATGGCTAGGTCTGACTCTTCTACTCGAACAACCTTCATCACTTATCTCTCATGGCTTAAGCCTCATTAGATCTCTCTTAATTCGCCATACCTATGGTCAGATCTATACCTCTTAATCTTCAATAATTCTTGTTAATTGCTCTCCCATTCTCACAACTATTATATTGGTTCAATATCTCATTCTTCACCTAAGAACTCTTTCTTACCCAAAATCCTCCCTAGTATTTAAACCCTTCATGTTTAGAATTTACTCTTCTTCCTTTTGATATTCAAAGTTGTCTCTAGGAGTCAAGTCTAAGGCTACAAACATTCTAAAATACCCTTGACACTCCCTTAACACTTACCTTAATACTCTCATTTTGTTCTCTCTTACTTGTCTTATACCTTTCTATTATGTCATGTGGGAATTCACCCTTTCTCTATCTCATTCACAACTATTATTATCCAACTAGAACCATCATAACACTATCATAAGGTCTAGCCTCTCACATATCCTTAAGGTAGCAAAGAAATCCTAATTACAAGCATACATTTATTTTACATTCTTTGCCTAGTAACTAGATATACAACTCGTTTTGTTTTATCAAACAAGAACAGCACATGTGCATGATATGATCACATATCCAAAACTTTAACACTTTATCACAAGACACAATTACATTTTCACATGTGTACACATTACATCAATTGCTCATGAACAAGGTCACATAGACTTCACACAATTACAACGTATCACAGTTCAACATATCATACTACAATAGGATGCATATGCATGCTATGTTCCTAAATCTCTACTCATGCACATGTGGTACCAACTTAAACATTTCAGAAAGTAGACTAGGAGTAAATGCACGACCATAAGAAGCGTCGTCGATATCGATGCCTTCGGGTTTCGCACCCTCAACTAGTATGATATCCCTCGACAACTAGTCAGGGTTACCCAGTTTTGCCAATACACCCCGGCTCTATGAGATCAACATGGACCATTGGAGTTTTTCTAACCGGATAAACCCCAAGGCTAGGGTTAGACAACTCATCTCGGCCTCCACTAGCCAGATTCCTACATACTTTCCTCATCACATAACTCAAATGTTATGATGCATAGTCATATACAATGCTTACAGCTTTTCATAGGCTTTTATCATGAAACATTGACATAAGTTCATATCACACTCAGTTTTCTCAAGGTAAATAACAATTACAAGTATAAACTTAACGAGGCATAAGAAAAGAAGCAACAATGAATTAATAACTACAAAAAAGAGTTCATAGGTACAAAAAATGGAATAACCAAGGTCGTATCCGCCCAGTGGGACAGGCAGGTTCGCCCAGTAGTCACACCAGGACCAAACTCGCTCGGCAGGTTGTGCATCCTGCCTGGCGTGTGCACGCTAGGACCAAGCACACCCAACGGGTTGTGAATCCTGCCCGACGAGTTCGCACGCCTAGCGAACAACACATTCATCCGGCATCAACGCGAAGTCTAATTTTTGAAAAAAGGTCGCCCAGTGGCTATCTAACTCAGCTAGGCAGATCCAAGGTATGAATTTTAATTTCTTTTTCTTATTATCTTTAGATTCTAAATACTCCAAATCAAATAATTAAATTCTCACTCACTTGTTCCACCTTGATAATTAGTTAATCTAATCTATAAACTTTTCACTCACTCACAATCTCCTCAAAATCCATTAAATCCCCAATTTAGGCATAAAAAGGGGAAAAGATAAATAGATAAACAAATCAAAACATAAAGGATAAGGAATGACACGGAGAGAGCACTCATCTTTAGGGACATGCAAAGCTGAGTTCTAGGACTTGGGTTCTCCGGTTTCTATTCCTCTTCTTTCTCTTCCTCTTCTTCCCCCTTTTCTCCTCATTCTCTCTACCTTCTTTCTTCTTCTATTTTGTGACGGCTAAACCTAATTCTCCTTCCCTATTCCCTTCTTATAACATGTGGGTGGGTATGTAGCTTAGTGGGCTTTAGTCTCCTATTGGGCCCTAAACGCTCTTTTGGGTTCTATGATAACTTTCCTACTAATTTTTAATACTAAGGTGTTAATAACAATAATAATAACAACAACAACAACAACAATAATAATAGCAATAAATATAATAACAACAACACAACACAATAATAATAATAATAATAATAATAATAATAATGATGATGATGATAATAATAATAATAATAATAATTGCTACTACAACAACAATAAATATAATAATAACAACAATATGAACAATAATAAGAGATATAATAATAATAATATAATAATAACAATAACTCTTAAGGCGCTTTTAATCCAATAACACATGA
This sequence comes from Spatholobus suberectus, assembly GCA_004329165.1. Classification (NCBI taxonomy): domain Eukaryota; kingdom Viridiplantae; phylum Streptophyta; class Magnoliopsida; order Fabales; family Fabaceae; genus Spatholobus; species Spatholobus suberectus. Next base: position 39,731,868 of record CM014730.1, read on the forward strand.
TACTATTGTTTGATTGAAGTCAGTCAACAATAGGAAAATTTGAATATAAAATACGAAACTCTAATATCACCAATTATTGCCTAGATGCGAAACCATACTGTAGCGAATTAATACCCTAGAAATCGTACAAAACTTTTCTTTTATATGTATAAAAATAATTACTTATATATGAATAATTTATATTTATATTTGTATAATATATAATAGATTAAAATACTAATAAATTAAAATAGTAATTTATTATTTGTTTAAGAATATTCTTATTTATTTAAGAATATTAGATATAAAAGAAAATATCATCGAATATTTTCTAAGATAAATTAATATGAAATTTGTACACCACTTTATTTTCGTAAACAATTGAATACGAAATCAATATGAAATTATTGATTGATTAAAATCAGTCAACAATAGGAAAATTTGAATATAAAATACGAAACCTTAATATCACCAATTAATGCCTAGATGCAAAATCCTAATGTAGCCAATTAATACCCCAGAAATTGTACAAAACATTTCTTTTATATGTATAAAAATAATTATTTATATATGAATAATTTAAAATTATTTATATTTATATAATATATAATAGATTAAAATATTAATAAATTAAAATAGTAATTTATTATTTGTTTAAGAATATTCTTGTTTATTTAATAATATTCGATAGAAAATAAAATGTCACTGAATTTTTACTAAGATAAATTAATATGAAATTTGTACACCGCATGATTTTCGTAAACAATTGAATACGAAACCAATATGAAATTATTGATTGATTAAAATCAATCAACAATAGGAAAATTTGAATATAAGATACGAAACCCTAATATCACCAATTAATGCCTAGATGCGAAACCCTAATGTAGCCAATTAATACCCCATAAACTCTACAAAACCTTTATTTTATATATTTAAAGATAATTTATTATTTTTTAAGAATACTCTTATTTATTTAAGAATGTTCGATATAAAATAAAATATCACTGAATTTTTACAAAGATAAATTAATATAAAATTTGTACACCACTATATTTTCATAAACTATTGAATATGAAATCAATGTAAAATTACTGATTGATTAAAATCAATCAAAAATAAGAAAATTTGAATATAAAATACAAAAGCCTAATGTCGCCAATTAATGCCCCTAAAGCCCTAATGTCGCAAATTAATGCCCAGAAACCCTAATATTGTCGTAGAAATCCTACAAAACCTTTCTTTTTTGTACATAAAGATATGAAATTATTGATTGATTAGAATCAGTCAATAATAGGAGAATTTGAATATAAAATATGAAACCCTAATGTCATCAATTAACGTCCTAAAAACCCTAATGTCGTCAATTAATGTCCTAAAAACCCTAATGTCACCAATTAATACCCTCAAAGCCCTACAAAACCTTTCTTTTATATACATAAAGATAATTTATTATTTGTTTGAGAATATTCTTATTTATTTAAGAATATTCAATATAAAATAAAATATCACCGAATTTTTACTAAGATAAATTAATATGAAAGTTGTAGACCACTTTATTTTCTTAAACAATTGAATATGAAATCAATAAGAAATTATTGATTGATTAAAATTAGTTAATAATAGGAAAAATTTAATATAAAATACGAAATCCTAATGTCGCCAATTAATGCCCCAAAAGTCCAAATGTTGCTAATTAATGCCCAAAAACCTTAATGTCGTCAATTAATACCCCAAAAACCGTACAAAACCTTTCTTTTATATGTATAAAAATAATTATTTATATATGATTAATTTATAATTATTTATATTTATATAATATATAATAAATTAAAATACTAATTTATTATTTGTTTAAGAATATTCTATATTAAATAAAATATCACTAGATTTTTACTAAGATAAATTAATATGAAATTTTTACACCACTTTATTTATGTAAACAATTGAATAGGAAATAAATATGAAATTATTGATTGAATAAAATCAGTCAATAATAGAAAATTTTAAATATAAAATACGAAACCCCAATGTTGCTAATTAATGTCCCAAAAACCCTAATGTCGCCAATTAATGCCACAAAAACCCTAATGTTGCCAATTAATACCCTAGAAACTCTACAAAACCTTTCTTTTATATCTACTAGAGCATGAACCCATGCGATACATGGGTAAATTGTAGAGAAAGTAATTTTTGTAGGACAAAACTTAGATATAATTTCATAAATATTTTAGTGTTGTTTTTCAATCAAAATTGAAGTTTTATCTTGATAATCTTTGGTGACCTTTAATAACAATCTTTATTACATGAATTACCAAGGTGAAATTCAATTCTGATTGGAGAACAGTACCAAAAATACCTATGAAACTACATATAAGTTTTGCCATTTTTTGTATGTATAAAAAAAGTATATTAACAATTTTGTTAATTTCTTATATTGCTAAAAAAGGATCTAAAATAAGTTAAAATTTTTGCAATAAGGAACTTAATTTACTATATTATTATAAAATAACAAAATATCAATTAAATATGAACTTATTCATTAATAAAAAAATAGAAGATAATTGAACGTGCTTATTTTCCAATACAAATATAAAGTTAAATTCCACATTGTATTCTTGAAATCAAGAAATAGATGAATTAAATTACATAACAAAAATAAGAAAGTTAAATTTAATTAAAAGAACTCAGATTATTCTATTAAAACCATTTTTATGGAGTCCATTAATTTAACATCCTATAAAAATATTGGAAATAAAATAAAGTGATTGAACGAAACAATGTAAATTTAAGAACTCATATTTAAATGATTAAATGTTAATACAATTTATATTAGATATCACATTTATTTGTATTAAATTTGATCTTATGTGATGCATGAATAAATTATGTGTGGGAAAGTTTTTTTTCAATTATTTTGAAAGACAGTTTACATTTAAACTTGAAAATAAAAAATAAATTAATATTTTTATTATAATAATTGCTTACTTTTTTTTATAAGATATATGGACATAAAAGACAATTAAGAATCACACCCATCAATTACTACAAATTCTCATAAACCTCATAAATTAGTCATGTATTTCATTTTTTGTTGATAAAAATATTAATAATAAAATAGTAATAAGAATGATATCATTGTAAAATGCATGAAAATTTTATCATTCTACTAAAACAAAGTCTTTTATAAATTAATTAGATGAAAAAATAATAAATAAAAAATAAGTAATGATTTGCTTAAAACTTATTAAGATTTTAAATATTAAATTTGCATGGAAAAATTGTAAATAGGTCTACAATGAATTGCCTCCCATGCCAAATTTTATTTTAGTTTTTAAATTAGTTTATTTACTAAAGAAAATATTGTAGATCAAAGAGACATTGATTAGCATCTAGTTGTTTGTTGATGGTAGAAATGTTTAATAGTAAAATTAACACAAATTTTTGTTGATTATTTAAAAATCAAAATTCATACTTTTCAAGAATTTTATTTGAAAATTAAGAATGATATGTCAAATGAGAAGACCTTATTAATATGAGAGTTAGATGATCAAGTGAATTTACTTTTAATTTGGCTAACCTCATTCTTAGCTTTATCGCTTTCGATAAGAGTTCAAATGTTGTGTAAGACGACATAGGATTGGAAGCACAATATTATCAAACCCTAAGATAATGGGGTTTTAATTAAAAAAAAAAAAGAAAGAAGAAGGATGTTTGAAGAAATTTGATCTAAAAAAAAATAAGAGGGAAAATATTGGAATATGAAGTGGTGCTACGGTGAAAGAAAAAGACAGTGAGTTGAATACAATAGTGACTTTTAATGACCTAATTAAATGGCACAATTATCATCCAAATTTAATTCTCAAAACCTAACTATTTAAAATAATTTTTCTATCAATAAATTTACCATTTAAAAATTTTCATACTAGTCCTACTTTCAAGAAAACACTTATAACATTTTGTAAAAGTTTAAAATTTTAAAAAAGCATGTATAAAAATTATTAATTATTTAAAATTAGTACTTTTAAAATTATTAATTTGACCCCAACTATTCTTATGTTCAAAAAAGTATTTATAACATTTTTAAAAGTTTAAATTTTTAAGTATTTGTAACAATTTTATATAATTAAAATTAATAAATTTGAATTTAATCATTTAACCCCAACTTGTGTTTTTTTTTTAAAAAAAATTAATTTGATATCATTGAATTTTAATTAAAAATAGGATCCAATGAAAGACACAATCTGCAATTGTAAGATTAGGCAAAGTGTAAATATGATTATGTGGACTTCCTAACCATCTGTTATCTACTGCCACGTATATTTACAGGATCCACCCTTTGATATTCTTGTTCCAATAGCACAAACAAAAAATTATAAAATAACAATAGTACACTTTTATTATAATCAACAAATATGTGTAAATGTATTATAGAGTACACTTCTCTTTCCCTTTCGATCTAGAGCCACAATCACCCTTTATACCCACCACTTACACTTAAAGACCAAAGAAAAAAAATCAAGAAAAAACAAAAAATAAAAAAGAGAAAGAGGAATAAGAAAAATAAAGAAAGAGTAAAAAGAGAAAACATAAAAAAAAAAACACCGCAACAACATGAAACCATCACCATGCCTCTCCAATTAATGTTGTTTGAAAACACAATCATATCTTCGCAACTGTGACCTATTGCAGAAAACCACCATCTTTGAACTTCTATTACCAATCCCAACATCATCACACAAGCCTCAGCCAAGAAAAGTTTACACTAATGTTATACACAGAAAAAACAAAAAAAGAAGAAGAAAAGGAACGAGAAAAAAATATCACACTAAATTCATGTTTTAACCTTCAAAGAAATGAAGGAAATGAGTATAAGAGCTTTTGTCTCATGTCAATTTATTATAAATCTCCTAATTTAGCTAACCTCATTCTCAACTTTATCATTCCCGGTAAGAGTCTAAATGTTGTGCAAGACGACATAGGATACGAAGCACAATGTTGTCAAACCCTAAGATAATGGGGTTTTAATTAATAAAGGGGGGGGGGGGGGATGTTTGAAGGGATTTGAACTAATACAAAAAAGAATGAGAGAGAAAATATTGGAATATGAAATCGTGCTACAATGAAAAAAAGAGACGTTGAGTTGAAAACAATAGTGACTTTTAATGACCTAATTAAATGGCACAATTACCATTCAAATTTAATTCTCAAAACCCACCTATTTAAAATAATTTTTCTATAAATAAATTTAATTTGTAAAATTTCAAATAACTAATATAACCTATTAAATGCAAAAAATTTAAAATGACTTATATGCCTTTAATTTGGGCGAGTAAAAATGTTCTATCAACCTTTCTTTTATATATATATATATATATATATATATATTAATCTATTAGAAAATAATTTTCATTACTAATATTAAATAGTATGCTAAATTTGGAAATATTCATCATATAATAGAATAATAAATTAAAATAAATTCTACTCCTTTATTACACAATATGTCAATTCTTACCATATTTAAAATTAATTCTCACACAATAGACCGAGTTTTCTTAAATTAAAATATTTATTTGATTGAAATTTATTAATCAAATAAAGGAGTTTTATAATTTCTATTCAATTGTGTAAGCTACCATAATGAATATTTAATATAATTAAATATTTTTAAATAACATGATTTATAATTTATAATTAAGAGCAATTACCTTAATTACATATATTTATGAATTACATTAATGTCTTTAATTTTACATTTTGAAATAATATACTTATCTTTAATTATTATAATATATAATATATATACAATCTTTTTGTAAATTTTCATTACTTGTTTTAAAATAATTACCTTTATTAAAATAATAATCATTACTATAATAATAATTATTATACTATATACGAATAGATTATGTATTAAACTATTATAATATATACTTTAAATATAATATAAAAGTACTATTTAATATATATAATAATAAGTTTTTATAATCAATTTCGGAGGTAATCAATATAATCAGTTTTTATTACCCTAAAATTCAAATTGATTTTACAATTTAATACTTGCAAAAGCCTAATAAAAATACTAAGAAATCTTATTTAAAGCTGCTAAAACCCTAATGGTGCCAATTAATGTCCCTGAAACCCTACAAAACCTTTCTTATGTATATATAAAGATAAAGATATAAAGATAAAGAAATTATTTCTCTTTCTCAGTCAATTTATTGGTTATTTATTTATTTATTCATTCAATTCTATGTAGCTAATAATGTGGACGTTTATTATTATATCGTTCAATTTTGTATTAAAATTTTGTGCTAAAATTATCTCTCACCCAGTCAATTTATTGATTATTTATTTATTTATTCAAATTGATTCAAATTCATTCAAATTGATTATTTTAAATTGAATCAATTCTAGTTAGTTAACAATGTGGACATTAATTTATTTATTATATCATTCAATTTTTTACTAAAATTTATTTTTAGAAATAATTTAATGTGTAATTAATATGAAATTATTAATCGATTAAAATCAGTCAATAATAGAAGAATTTGAATATTTTAGATTAAAATACTATAAATTTAAATAAATTTATATTAAATTAATATGTATATTATACTGGAAATTATTTATCAAAATAATTTAATATAAAATTATTGATTGATTGAAATCAGTCCAAGATAATTTCCTATTCGATCTAAAATAAAATATCTCCAAAATTTTACTCAAATAAATTAATAAGAAATTTGAACTAAAATTTATTTTTGAAAATAATTTAATATGAAATTATTGATTGATTAAAAACAGTTAATAATAGGATAGTTTGAATATAATGTACAAAAATCAATTTGGGTTTCTAAAATAATAGATTGTTGGAATTCAAAATTATCTCTCTCTCTCTCTCAGTCAATTTATGATTTAATAACTAATGTCTTTATATCTATAATTATTTATATATGAATAATTTAAAATTATTTATATCTTTATGTTTATATATTTATCTTTATCTTTATACTTGTATAATAACCCGTGCCAAGCACGGGTGTTAAATTTATAATTTTGTAATTTTTTATTAGTATAATTATTTATTATATTTTTAATTTTATGAAAATATCTATTAGTAAATATGTATATGTGTGTGTGTGTGTGTGTGTGTGTGTGTGTGTGTGTGTGTGTGTGTGTGTGTATGTATATATTTATAATTATGGATATTAATATAAATTCAAATAATTTTATATTCTCGTTTGTATATAACTTCGATTTATACATAATTTTAAGACGAGATATTAATGTTAAAAAAATTTAAAATTAAATTTTCTAATTAGTAGTTTTTTCTTTAAAAATGAGTTTAATAGGTATTTAATGTCAATGTAAAAGTTTTGCATAGTTAATTATTATATATGTTAATTTCAATTGCCATTTTTTTTTTTTTACAACGATGGATATTTGTTTTTTTATTTTTGCTCTACATCAAAACGATTCCTTTAAATTAAAAGACACTAATACTTAATTTCAAGGAAATATATAATGTGCCATAGTCCTTATATAGATTTTTGAAATATTTTGAATCTATCATTCCTGTCTTTATTATATGATACCAAGTATGAAGTACTACTTATATTGTTTTAGATCTTAATTACATTTTGTCTTAATCTTTTTTATAAATATATATATATAAATCTTAGAGAAAACATGCTATACACTGACAGTGTAAAGTAGTTTTACACTGTCATCCAATTACAAACTACCATTTATTGTAAGTTTGTTGACTTTTACAATAAATACTTTAAAAGTCATATTAACGGTGATTTCTTATTAGTTGACAGTGTAAAACTTTTTACACTGACAGTGCATGACCATTATACTCTAAATCTAATCTTAATACTTATACGAATTAAAAATTATACGTAATTATATTTTGTAATAATTGATTTATCATTTAAATCTCAATTTCTATTAGATAATAAAATAAGAGAGAAAGATAAAGCATCAATCAAATGAAAGACTAAGTAAATTTAAAAATACTTGAATAAATTATATTGATGTTTAAGTATATGTTTTTTGTTTGTTTTGTATGTATAATAATTATTTATTATAAATATCATTTTAAAATTTTAAACAAATTGAAACATTTGATAGCATTATGTAATATCTTGTTCCAAATAAAATATTCATGATATACCAATTATTGTTTTATTAAAGCATTCTTTTATTAATCATTATAAGATAATAAAATAAAAATTACTTTTAGAGAAAAAAAATGGGTATGGTAATGGTAATGATACACACACACACACACACACACACACACACACACACACACATATATATATATATATGTATGTATATGTACATGTACATATGTATATGTACATGTACATATACATACATATATATATACATATATATATAAAATTATCAATATCACTATTATTATATTAGATTATTTAATTTAATTTGATTAAATACACAATTAATTATAATATAATGGATGATTTATTTGTTTTATTAATTTTATAAAAATTATTTTTTTATATAAGCATTATAATTAATTTGCTGGTGATATTTTTTATATGAATCATATTGATTTTTAACATAAATTTGAATATATTGAGTATAAAATTATAAGAATACATCGTCTACAATTTAATATAATTAATACCATGTAAAAATGTTATTTTTTAATAATATGAATATGTTATGTATATTTTACACTTTGAAGAAAAATGATATATATCATAATACACTATCTAGTTATATGTTGAAATAAATTAGTTTTAATTCGATGTAATTTTTTTTCCTATATAAGTTAAAAAATAAATTTATATTTGATTTAAATTGAATCAGGTTGGGGGGGGGGGGGGTAGAAAGGGATAACAAATTATATTTTTTTACAACTTATTTGTTATTTTTTGGGTGGAGATCATAAATATCTTTCATTGGAGATAATACTACTAGAACCAGATAGGATCGCTATGCAAGACAATTATTATAAAATAACATATTTGTTATTTTAATTAATTAATTGATTTTTTTACTTTAGTTATATTAGATTTATAATTTGAGTGTGATGCTTTTGACTATAAATTACTATAATAGAATTTAATTTTACTTAAACCAAAATATTATTTATTACTTAACATTTATTGATTTGTTGCTATGAATTAAAATGATAACAATAATTAAAAGCAAAATATTTTTGAATGAAAAGGAATTATTGTGATGATAATAATTGACACATATGATTTAATAAATAGAATTTTTTTTTAGATGTTTTTAAATTCTAACAAAAAATTGATATAATAAAGAAATTATCATACAAAAATTATTAATACATTTAGCAATACATATTTTTTTGACATATGATGTGTGAAAAATAGAAATATTAGTGATAAAATTAATTTGTACAAAATGGTGTATATTTATGTGTGTGTGTGTGTGTATAGAGAGAGAGGGAGAGAGTAAGGTTATTTATGCTTCACTGTAAGATTTCTTTCTTTTTTTTAACTTTGTGAAACCCTCTTTTCTAAGTCTTTTACTCTGATCCATCTTAATAATTGAAATTGCAAAAACTATAAAATAATGTTAACGACTTAGCATGCAAAATAATTCAAATACTAAATATTATATTTTTGGAGAAATATTCAAATAAAATAAAAAAGATAGAAGATTAACTTAATTAAATAGGGAAGATAAAAAAAGATGAAACTATAAAACAAAAAATAAAACCCACTGGAGTTGGCTTAGTGGTGGGGGTTAGGATAGTATGCACAAGGTCTTAGCTTCTAACCTTGTTGTCATTGTACACCAAAAAAAAAAATCAATAACAATAAAAGAAATATACGATAAAAAATGAAGCAAATAGAAATAAAAAAAATAAAAGCTCTAAAGTTTGAAGATTACACAAATGAATAATCTTGAACAATGATATTTATAATGGAGTCATAATTGAAAGACACATTATAATAGAAGAAGTTCTTGCAAAGTTAGATGTTCAATTAATAAATTATTTATAATAATAATTAAATATATCACCTTAATGTGAATATGTTGCAACTTTGAATCAAAATATATATATTAATGTTATTAATTAATTTGAATCAAAATATATATTAGCTCTAATTACTTTAAATTGAATATTTTAAAAAGGAATGATTAAGTATTCAAATCATGAATATTGCTAATTACCTTAATTGAATACACTATAACTTTGAATCAGAATATATATTAATGATGTTTAAGGTTTTGCCTTGAACATTATTTAAATCATAGTCATGGAACCCATTAATTTACATTAATATATAATCACAATTTAATATTGAAATAATTTAAATGGATATACAATATTTTGATCAAAATTAATGGTCAATTATAAATTAACCGCCCATTTTAAATTTGGATATGTCAAAACATTCTTAAATTATCCTAAAATTGACAACATGTGTAATAATTTAATAAATAGTGTAATAATAATTTAAATGGAAATTTCTTATCGAAAGAAAATTTCCTACTAAATTAATTAGCATTTTAAATGACCTTTTGATTATTTTAAAAACAAATAAAATAACCTTTCAAACCTAATTCCATATTTATTTCCATTATGATCATTTTGCTTTTAAAATGATTTATTGGCCAAAATAAATTTCATATTAAATTACTTTCATAAATAAATGAACATTAATTTTTAATTCAAAATTAATGTCCTTTTTAAATTGATTGTCCATTTCAAATTTTGGTCCATCAAAATGCTATTAATTTATTTTGAATTGCCAACATTTAACATGCATATTGACTATAGATTAATAAAAGTTGATATCATTTCAATATCATTTTCTTTGCTTTTACACATTTAATTTAAAAATTAAATTAAATTATTTAATTTAATTATGTAATTTAAAATAATCTAATTATCTTTGTTTATTACTTTAATTAAAATATATACCATTCATAATTACCTTCATTACTTTATATCACAATATATATCAGTCATAATTACTATACGAATAGAATTATGTGCTTTAACATATAAAAATAGCATTTTTTTAATAATATTTAATAATTATATTTAATAAAAAATAATTATATATAACAATTTCATGTAATTATCTTAATTATATATTTAATAATTACATTAATTACATCAATAAATTTTTTTGACAAATTTAATAATACATTAAATAAAAATCTAAATTATAAATTATATGTATCACATGTCTCTCATCTTATTATATGTATCATGAATTCTATGTGTCATCATTTGCCATAAGCTCAGTTTCAGGCCCATGTGAGATGAGTATCCCATGACATCCGCAAATATGAAATACTTTATTAGACTATGGAAAATTTTAGTATTATTATTATAATTATAACAAAAAAATTAATGAAGCACTCACTAACCAAATAATTGGTGTCATGGTTAGTACAAAGAACCTTAGATATCGGGATAATTATCAACAAATTATTGGGAATAACATTATTAGCAAGCAACTTTAGTTTTGTAGCTATTTGAAAGTTGAGCTTGTATGAATGTTGGGTCATTCTATAGGAACCCTTACTATCAACTACACTAAAATTAAACATAACAGAGCCTTCTTTAACTAGTGTTTGGAACCTATACATTAGAATATTCCTGAAAGTTGCATGGATGCAATCTCCCTATAGAAGATGATAAACATTAAGAACAATAATATATGTAATTAGAAAATTTATTATCATTGTATTGTATCATATCATAGTAGGCTTTGCATTATGAACTTACATTATTTTGGTCTATGAGGACCATCCCAATAGAATATATCGACTTTTCATTTTTGTTGTTGTTGATGTTGCAAAAGTTTGACAACTCTGATTTCATACTAAAATTTCCACTAAAATGCTATTAATTCATATTAATTGGCCATATTAATTATTCATATTAAATTATTCATTATTAATCCATAATAATATGGAATTCTTGTCCATATTAAATTATTTCTGCAAATAAAATCTATATTAATTGTCCATTTGAAATTTGAAAGTAATCATCATTTTAGCCATTAATGGATATTTCCATTTTAAATTGAAGTAGCTACAAAAATAAATTTCACATTAAATTATTTTCATAAATCAATGTCATATTAAATTATTTTCGTCAATACTCATTCATTTTAAATTAATCGTTTAGTATAAATTTATTGCTTATGTGTTCCAAAACATAAAAATAAAAATATTGCTTATGTATAATATGGAATTTTTGTCCATATTAAATTATTTTCATAATTAAAATCCATATTAATTGTTCATTTGAACTTGAAATTAAGCATCATTTAAATTTTTAATGGAAAATTCAATTTTAAATTGAATTAACTACAAAAATAATGTGGAAGGAGCAAAAGTTTCTTGATTTCAATTTTTAATGAAAATATCTATTTTAAATTAAGCATCGTTTTAAATAGCCTAAATTAAATTATTAATTCATAATAATATAGAATTTTTGTAATGCTTTAAATTATTTCTATAAAGAAAATCTATATTAACTGTCCATTTGAAATTTGAAATTAAGCATCATTTAAATTTTTAATGAACATTTTGATTTTAAATTTAATTAGCTACATAAATAATATGGAATCCATAAAAATTTCCTGACTTAAATTTTTAACAAAATATCCATTTTAAATTAAACATCATTTTAAATAGCCAGAATTGAATTGTTAATTTATAATATATATATATATATATATTATCTATTATATATGTATAAAAGATTTTTATTAATTTTTTAATTAAAATATATAAGAAAATTATTAAATCTTATAGAAAATGTTATTAAAAGGTTTTTTTTTATTGAATTTTTAATTAGAAAATATAAGAAATTATAAGCCAAATTTAATTAAAATAGTAAAACATAGTTAGTGTTTCCTTTTATTTCTATTTTGGTTTAAAGTTTTTTTAACTTTTATATATATTTTAAGTTAGTCAAATATCAAGTTTATTTTGAATTGTTTCCTTAAAAACATTGATTTATATTTATAGCAATGTTGTGCAGTTACCATTTTTATCTTATATAAATATTTATTCTAATTCTCTAATATTTCGTGTCTTAATTGTTTATAAGTTATGTTATAATTATCCATAAATTAATTTGTATGCAAACAAACATGAGGTTGACACGTAAACAAAAAAAGGAGAGAAATACTCTAGTGTTGCCAAATGGGATGAGATTCTGTGTAGAATTGCTTTAGAAGTTGACATATGGAGCTTTCCTTTTATAGATTATTTTTAAATGTATATATAATAGATAATAGATGATAGATATATCTATATCATTAATTGGTGACATTAGGATTTTGTATGTTTTATTCAAATTCTCTTATTATTGATTGATTTTAATTTATTAGTATTTTAATCAATTATATATTATATACATATAAATAATTTATTTGTTTAATCTATTATACATTATATTAAAATACTAATTTATTATTTTTTTAAGAATATTCTTATTTATTTAAGAATATTCGATATAAAATAAAATATCACCGAAATTTTACTAAGATAAGTTAATATGAAATTTTTACACCAATTTATTTTTGGAAATAATTGAATATGAAGTCAATATGAAATTATTGATTGATTAAAATTAAAATCAGTCAGTAATAGAGGAATTCGAGTATAAAATATGAAACCCTAGTGTTACCAATTAATGTCTCAAAAACCCTAATGCCGCCAATTAATGCCCTAAAATCCTAATGTCGCTGATTAATGCTTCAAAAATCCTACAAAACCTTTTTTTATATATATAAAGATCGATTATATATTATATTAAAATAATAATTTATGATTTGTTTAAGAATATTCTTATTTATTTAAGAATAGTTGATATAAAATAAAATATCACCAAATTTTTACTAAGATAAATTAATATGAAATTTGTACACCAATTTATTTTTGGAAATAATTGAATATGAAATTATTGATTGATTAAAATTAAAATCAGTCAATAATAAGGAAATTTGAATATAAAATATGAAACCCTAATGTCGCCAATTAATGTCTCAAAATCTAATGTCACCAATTAATACTCTAAAAACCCTACAAATAAATATCTATTATATATTATATTAAAATACTAATTTATTATTTATTTAAGAATATTCTTATTTATTTATGAATATTCAATATAAAATAAAATACCATTATTTTTTTTAAAATAAATTAATATGAAATCTGCACACCAACTTATTTTTGGAAATAATTGATTATGAAATCAATATGAAATTATTGATTGATTAAAATTAAAATCGGTCAATAATAGGAAAATTTGAATATAGAATATGTAATCTTAATATTGCCAATTCATACTCTAGAAACCCTATTGCGGCCAACTAATATCCCAAAAACCTTAATATCGCCAATTAATACTCCAAAAACCTTACAAAACCTTTCTTTTATATATATGAAGATATCACCAAATTTTTACTAAGATAAATTAATATGAAATTTGTACACCAATTTATTTTCAGAAACAATTGAATATGAAATCAATATGAAATTATTGATTGATTAAAATTAAAATTAGTCAATAATAAGAGAATTTGAATATAAAATATGAAACCCTAATGTCGCCAATTAATGTCCCAAAAACCCTAATATCGCCAATTAATGCTTCAAAAACCTACAAAATCTTAGTTTAAGAATATTCTTATTTGTTAGATATTCTATTATTAAGAATATTCGATATAAAATAAAATATCATTGAATTTTTACTCAGATAAATTAATATGAAATTTGTACACCATTTTATTTTCATAAACAATCGAATATGAAATCAATATGAAGTTATTGATTGATTAAAATCGTTCAATAATAGGAAAATTTGAATATAAAATACAAAACCATAATGTCGCCAATTAATGCCATAGAAACCCTAATGTCACAAATTAATACCCCAAAAATCCTACAAAATCTTTGTTTTATATGTATAAAGATATGTTATTTTATTTTTTTAATAGCTGTTTAATTAAATTAAATTTCCTAATTTTTTAACTTAGTACAATTAAGTCTTGTGTTGTTTTTATTTTACTTACAACTTTCAATTTTTATTTAAATTTAGTAAATTATTTTAATTTTTTCACTCAAAATTTATTAAGTAAAATATTTAATTTATTTAAAATAAAAATAAAAATTATTTTTATTTAGTCTTATAGTGTACTAAATCACTTAAATTTTATTAATTTTTTTATTAAATTTCTTATTTTAAACATTTAAAGTTATTTTACATCTTGAATTCATCATAAATTTGGTATTATTTAAATAGAAAATAAGATGTTAAAAGTTACATTTAAAAAATAATTGATGAAAAGATAATACTTATTTAATTTTATAAATATAACATTTTAATTTTCTTAAAAAAAAATTGAGGATAAAAAAATCATATATAACTAAATTAGAAAGATAATAAATATGGCTTAATTTCACTTTTGGTATATCAAGTTTTGCAATTGTGCAATTTTGGTCCCTTGTGTTTCAATTATGCGAATTGGGTTCTCTAGGTATTGCAATTGTGCGATTTTGATCTCTTCACCAATCTTTTGTAAAATATTTAACAGAATTTATTAATGTGACATTAGATGATGAAGTGGCAGCTGACATATTGCCTAAGTCATATGCTGACATGACTTAATTGCACTTTTGATTTCTCAAGTATTATAATTGTGTAATTAACAATATATACTAATAATATTAAAGTTGGGATTAATAAATATGTTCACAAATAAATATTAATAAATGTAATTAATATTAATATGGAAGGCATTATTAATGTAAACTAATTTATATTTATTAATAAATATTTATGATATCCAATAAATATATACTAATATATATTTAGTATATTAATTTTTAATTTTATCAATATATATTTATTAATTTATTAACAATATATAGTATTATCTATTAATATTAGAATATAATTATTAATTTATATTTATTAATATTAATTTTAATATTATTTGTATATGATATTAGTATTTAAATAAAAAAATTACATATAATATTAGTATTATTTATTTAGTAATAGTAAATATATGTACAATTTTGATCACTCATTTAAGTTATATGTAGTATAATTTTCATTTATATATCAAAGAAGTTCATTAGGTAGTGATTCTAGTATTTTTTGTGGACTCTAATGTAAGGGTTCAAACCCTTGGGGACAATCACGGAAGATGAATTTTTTTTAATACTTTGATATGAATGTTTTGTCGTATGAAGAATAATTTTTCTATTATATTTCATAATATTAGCATCAAAATTATCATGCACTTCGCGATTAAAATCAAAGTTATTGAAACTATTTTATAAACATAGCTATAAAGATAAAAAAAACAAAATAATGTGAATAAAATTAAAATATTTATCAAAACATTTGATACTGTCTTATCTTTTGCACATATATTTACTACTACTAAATAAAAAAATATTAATATTATATATGCTAATAATACTAAAATTAATATTAATAAATATAAATTAAAAAACATAAATTAGTATATATTTATTAGATATTAATAATTTAAATTAACATTAATAAATATAGACTAATAATGTATACTCATAATAATAATAAAGTAATAGATATATATACTAATATTATTAAAATTAAAATTTGAGAGATCAAAATAGTACAATTACAATACTTTGGAGGGCAAAAAATGCACTTAAGTCATGTCAACATATATGTCAGTTGCCACGTCAGCTGCCATATCATTGATACATCATCATCCAGTGTCACATCAATAAAATTTGTTAAATATCTAATGGAAGACTGATGGGGGATGAAAACCACACAATTACTATACTTGGACGACCCAATTTGTGCAATTGGAACTTGAAGGACCAAAATCGTACAATTATAATACCTAGGAGACCAAAAGTTTAATTAACAACATGCGTGTGTGTGTGGTGTGTCTTTTGTTAAATATTTAACAGATTTTGTTGGTGTAGCACTGGATGATAATGTGTTGATGATGTAGCAATTGACATATATGTTGACATGACTTATGTGCACCTTTGGTGCTCCATGTATTGCAAATTTGATATCCTAAATTTCAATTTTAATAATATTAGTATATGGCTAAAGTGCAGTTTTGGTCTTCCAAGTATTGCAATTGCGTAATTTTGATATCTCAAAATTCAATTTTAATAATATTTGTGTGTGTGTGTGTATATATATATATTAATTTAATATTATGAGTATATATTTATTAATGTTAATGACTAAAATTATACAATTACAGTACCTGTGTGGGTGGGGGTGTAGATATATAGATATATAAAAAAATAGACATATAACGTGTCAAATGAAAATTTTTCTTATTATGAGAAATAGAAATTATAAATATGTGTCATATAATTATATATAAATCGTCAAAATTAAAAATTAATTAATAATCACATAATTATTTTAAAAAATTATATATATGCATATATATTAATTTTAATCATTCAAATATAATCTAATAATTTATATTTACAGTTCTAAAAACAATTATCTTTTCATGTGTACTTCTTTATAGGAATCAATAATCATAATCGAATTCAATAGTCGTTTCCTTCCTTTATCATTCTGAGTTGTTTAAATTTACACATTTGCCAATGCAATAAACCCGATTGTACGGAATAGATGACGTATTTTTATTGTTTTTTTTTTTTGATAAAAGTCTTTTTATTGTTTTATAGATAAGTTCAAGATTGAATGTGTATACTGGGGGAAAAAAAATGTAAGTGTATGCTATGATGACACTCAATTTTTTATTCAATTTTTATGTATTTTATTTATAGTACAAAATTTTAAAATAATCTGTCATTTGATATATTTATGTCATTATTAGACACAAAATATTAAAATTTTCAAATTAATATAGAAAATTTTAAATAATGTTAAAAAAAATTAACCTTTTTAAACTAATTTTGGATATTAAAAATAATTTAAACTAATTTGAATTTATTAGTTACTATATTAAATTTCAATTAGCATATGCTAATTAGTATATTAAATTTAGTATATTAAAATCAATATACTAATTCAAATCAGTATTATTTTTTCCTTAACTAATTATTAATTAAAATACATTTTTTTTTTAATTTATTTATACAATACTCAAATCTTGCAAATAATATTAAGTATGAAAACATCTATAAGTTAGTACTAAAATAGTATTATTAAATGAAAATTGTTATATACAAAAAAATATCACAAAGGTCTACTGATATTTACATTCTTAAGCTCCCTTAAGAACTTTCATGTAATAGTTTTGTTATATATACTTATACCAAAAATATTTGGTTGTGTTTGTCCATACTTGTGTGGTCATTGATTCAAGTATGAGAATCAACATTATTTTTGAATTTCTTAAATGTTGAATGTTTAAAAAATATGAGGACTAAAATCGACTAAGTAAAAATTAGGAGTCTATATGAGCATCCCAATTTCACATCAACATATCCATGTTAGCACTTGTTGCAACTAGGGTCGTGACAAGACTAGGAAACAATACTTAAAAACAAAGGAATCGCCACCAAGGTTTATTAGGAAAAATATTGGAAAAATCATTTAAAATAGAAAATGGTCTTTGTAACCAGATTTTGAGTTCGGGATTCAATTACATGTAGGAAAGGTGCTATCACCCTACGACTTATGTCATAAAGATGGTTACCTTTAATTAAATGTGCAAAATCAATAAAACTTTAAAATTATTTATTTTACCCCTTTAAGGAAAATAAGAAATATTTTTAGATATTTATTTGTTTATTTACCTATTTATTTATCAAGCTAATTTTATTATTAAAAGCATATTTATTATATATATATTTAAAACAATTTTATTTATTTATCTTAAATTTTATTATTTTTGAGATCAACAGAGTGGTCTTAGACCTACACATCTTTCGGTGTAATGAAGAATCAAACTCACATAGTTCTTTTGGTAGAAAACATTTTGTGTGTTGAAAGATTTTAATTTAAAAATTTTGAATTTCTTATTTACAAGGCTTCAGTGATAATCAAACAAGAAGTGCATTCAAAATGATTATCGCCACCTTTTAACGCTTTTGTAATACTCAAACAGGAAGTACATTCAAAATGACTTCTGCTAAACCCTTTTCTTATTTTTAATTGATTTGATAGTTTATTTTGATTTTTTTTGAAGATATTTATTTTGGAGGCTTTTAATTAGTTTTGTACTTGTTTAAATTTTTAAAAGAGTTTTCATGATAACCAAATAAGAAGTGCATTCAAAATGATTATCATTATACTCTTTAAGACTTTTATAATACTTAAATAGAAAGTGCATCCAAAATGGATATTACTAAACCTTTATTTTTATTAAATGTTATTTTAATTAAATTACCAATTAATAATTCAATAACTATGCTTATATTGGTATAGAATAAATTATTACACGATTAATGCTTATTTTAACCTATTAAAACGTTAACTTATTATTATTATTATTATTAAGACAAGTATAAAGAATGAAGCACGTAATTGGCAACTCTAATTCTACAACTCTTTCGAGTATGTGAACGTGCCTTTAAAGAAACAACTTTATATCAATCTCTAATTAAACATGTGAACTGAAACATCATGAGATAAAAAGAAAAGCAAAAAAAAAAAAAAAAAAACTCCTTATTTTCATTAAGGGTTAAAACTCAACAGCACCCAAAAGAGTATTGCCAATCCCAGTACCATACGAAAGTAAAGAAACAAAAGACACGCACTAATTGACCCACAAATAAACATACATGGATAGTAAATATCATCCAATCAAGAGTCAGAGACTAATTTCTCGAGTTACTGAAAATCCATTTAAGGAACTAACCTTTTTTAACAGATACTTTTTTATATATACAGATCAGGGATCAAACCCTTAATTATATACTTAAGGAGTATAATTATCTACCAATTAATGTATCCGACCCAAATACACGGTGTGGGATTGCCAAACCATTTCAGCAACGTGACTGGAAGAAAAAAAAATACCTAACACTGAAACCGAGATAAGCTACAAACCACTGGAATAAGAAATGCAATGGGCCAAAACATAGAGCCTTGCATAAAATGGACCACACGGGGCACCATGGGGCGTGATAACACAAAAACATGAGATCAAACAATAAATTCCTGCAATGAAGGAAAAAGAGAATACGGAAACGTAGCTAGAAAGCATGGTTGTGCTGTGTAAGACTGAGTCCTTGTGCGCAGGGTTGATGAAACTTGTGTTAGCGGGATGATATGATGAGCAAAGTTTCATGAGGCATATGATAGTACTGTCTTAAAGGATTTATCCACGTGATACGCACAAGTCTCTCAAAATACAACAGAACCTCCTAATTTTGGAAGAACGCACTACCCTATAATAGGGCGTGCAAGGAAAGGGGAATCGGCAGATTTATACTACAACAGGTCCACGAAACCCATTCTCTTGAGTGTGAGCCTCCTCCTCTTTACTAGTCATTTTGAAAGTCATTAACACATTTTGATATATACACATGTGATAGAAAACTAAACCAAGTAATGTCGGACTTATGCCTTTTGAAATATCTCATTAAATTCCACAACTTGATGGGCTCGATCGGTGTTGTGTGATGGGTTCTTTGGTTCAGCAGCTAAAGTCTAGTTGTGGTGGCATGGCGCTCAATCCGTGTGAGTTTCATTAGCGATGATGAGGGGTTAGAGATGAGTGGAGATAGAGATTAAAATGTGCTTAATGTGTGTGTTTGGGTGAGGAGAGTTTGAAGATATGTGTGCGTGTGTCGAAGGGTGAGAGGTGAGGTGCAACAGGTTTGTGCGAGGTCTATGGAGTAAAAATAAAAAGTGTGTGAAAAAGAAAGAAGGAGAGATCGAGGGTGAGGTGCTTGTTGTCTGTTGTTGTTGTGAGTAAGTGAAAAATGATGTGTGCTGTGTGTGTAAGGTGTATGTAGTGCATGAGAGTGCTGAGTCCTGTTTTTAAGAGAAAAGAGAAAATGGGGTTGAGCTTGGAGTTGGTAATGCTGCAGGAGTTGGTTCGTGAGTGGGGTATGTGAGGTACTCTGGTTTGAGGTGGATCCAAAGTGAATGTTTCTCATGACCTTGGTTTTGTCTGTGAAAAATCAGAGTAAGCATGTGTGTGTCATGAAACCGTAAGAGGGTACCGCGTGTGATTCGTGGGGGATCAAAACAAATGGTTGCTGCCATGGATTTTTGACTTGTGGTGAATCTGATAAGATGAAGAGGAGAGAGTGAGAGCTAAAAGAGTGTTTGATTAGAGCCTCTTTTTTTTCGGTGAGTGAATCTGTGCTCTGGGGTGAAGAGTGTGTAATTAATGAAAGAAAATGATGGCAAGTTCCCTGTGTGATGTGTTGCTGCAGCGAGTGTGATGAGAAGAAACCCAAGACTGAGTGTTGTGCTAAGGTCTGCCCCCCTCTCATACTTTTGCTTTCTTCTTTTTCTGTTTGTGCTTTTTTTCCTCGGGCAGGGAGCATTCACTTTTGCTCAGTTGTTTTGCATCCTTTTATCCTCAATAATCACCTTTGCCTCAATCGAACGCTTTGTTTGATAGAAAAAAAGAAAATAAAGAAGAAAAGTAAGTAGAAAAGAAGTGGAGAAACAAATAAATAAAAAATAAAATAAAAATAAAAGTTATTTGGTTGAAAAAAATATGATAAAAATTAATTTTTTGATGTTATTTAATTTTAAAAAAATAAAAATTATTACAAAAATATCTTTTTACTTTTATTTTATTTTATTTTATTACGTAACCTCCATATAATCAATTATACTAACAATATAATCAATTATATGGTAGTGCATAATCGATTAAAATAGACATAATCGAATATGAAAAAGACATCAAAATAACACAGTAATTATGTATAAATTGAGCAATTTGAGGCAGATTACCTTATTTCCTTTAAAATCTCCAATATCTAATCGATTATGTATAAGTTGAGCAGTATAAATTAGTTATTAGATGTAGCTAGATTCGATTATACAAATCTATTAAATATTATAAAAGAAGGTTTTATAATATGAAAAAATGTCACATGGTAATACAACATTCATTTTTTTCCGTCTAATTTTACATTTTTTTATTCATATAAATACATTATATATTATTATATTTAATTATAGTAATTAAGATGATTGTAATTAAGGCATTTATAATTAAGACGTTTATAACCTATTATATATTATACTTAAATTCATTAATTAAATAATTAAATCCTAAATTGATTTTGATTTTATATTGAAAGTTAAATTAAATAACAAGAAAATTAATTTTTCAAATTTTATTGAATGTTATTTATAATCACAATAATCTATTTTTTGTGATTTTGATCAATCATTAAATCTTAAATGAATTTTGTTACCTATCTATCTATCCACACACACACACACACACACACATATATATATATATATTATAAAAAAAAATTTGCCACATATTTCAATTTTATATAATAATGTAATCAATTTATTATACTTTCCTTTTTAAACAAAGATAATTATTATACAAATATATATATTTTGATTCAAATTTATTATACAATTATATATTATTATAAAATTAAGGTTATTACAACGAGTATATATTCTTATTAAATCATTCAAATTTATACATATTTTGATTTTATATAATAATATAATCAATTTATTATACTTTCTGTAACACCCTATGGGCATTACCTTATAACTATGCCTAGATTGCTAGGACATGGAAACTTGGAATATAAAACATCAAAGATATAAGCAGAAACTTAAACATAATTCTAATATAAAACTTATTACAAACTTTTGGCACAAGGTGTCGTACATCACATAAAAGAAGGATACATGAAACTAAACAAAAACTCTCATACATTGGGAGATACAGAACTCAAACATCGTCTCCACTCTCTACAAGTGGCTCCAAACTCCTCCTCGAGGATATCCATCAGCTGAACCTAAAAAGATATAAACTAAAGAGAGTGAGACAAAACGTCTCAGTGAGTGCTATGAGGAACTCTAGGGGTAGGCTGACTATTCTATCCTATTATCCTCCATTAACCTATATAGTTTTACGTCTTATTGAACTTCCAAATTCCTACCTCTTTAATTCTTATCCTCATAAACTATGCCTAAATTGGGGCTTGCTAATCTTCAATGGGCCTAAGCCTCTAGTCTTTTGACCTATACTAATCTTTCACATTAAACAACTCCCCTTCCAACATTTAGTTGAGGCTTCACTTTTTCTATTACTTTATCTAGACAATTTACTTCCTATGACACTAAGTGAGGACCGGTCTTTGCTTTCCTTACCTTTCTCTTTTTTTGCCCTTTCGGGACTTATACATAAACTCACTTTGGAGCAAACCCCTTGCGTACCCATTGGGTAGTACCTATACAGACCCTTTCATGAACTACGTCCTCACTAAGCACATAGGTTCCCTCGATTCGGCTTAGCTTAATCTACTTATAACTAGGCATACATATCCGTATACACATGACAGAGTCATTAGACATGCCCCACATAGACATTTATATCATACATCTTATAGTTTCCTCTTAATCTCATACTTATATCCTGCTCCAGCCCGAGTGGCCTATGGTCTTGTACTTATATTCTACTCTGACTTGAGTGGTCTTTGGTCTCGTATTTATATCCTGCTTTGACCCAAGTAGTTGGATCCCCTTCCATTGTCAACGTGGTTTTCTAAGCTTTTCTTCTAAAGTCTTACGTGTTTCCTTATATGGGGTTCTTCGTTATACTCACACAACACACAACACAACACAATGCACAATCACAAGGATAATACTACAACTACACAATCATCCATACAAACATAGCAATACATCAAACAATGTCACACATACAAGAAAAACAATTAACAAAAGCATCAGACAAAAAAACTTCTTCTTTGGAACTAGAACAGCCATATGCTGTTTATAGGGTCTTGCTTAGCGAGAGCCTTGGTCACTCAGCGCCACTCCACTTTTCTTACTAGATTAGCTCTTTGGAAACACTTTTGCTTAGCTAGCTTAAGGTCCCATTCAGCAAATCCTAATATTGCTATCTGGAATCCCACTCTCACTTAGCGAGGACTTTCCTCGCTCAACAAAAGACCATTGGGTTATAGACCTAGAAACTTGTGCTTCTCGGTCAGCAAGTCTTCCACTCACTGAGCGAACACCCATCCTAAACCTAGAAATTCATACTTCGCTAAGGGAGACTAGTGCTTGCTTAGCGAGATATGAGATTCTACAATTCGCAGCCCTTTGCAAATCTGCATTCCTATGGCCATGCTTAGCACCCAAATAGTCCAAAGCATACCAAATCATTCTTAGACACTTACATTATCTTTCTAATCACATAAACTACTCATTAAACCCTTCAATCATACAAATCTCTCAAAAACCCACAAATCTCCTTCCTAGGGTTCAATAAGGGAAAAAACGGAAAACATACAATCAAAGGGGTTAGGAAAGACAAAAAGGGAAGCACTCACCTCCGGGGATTGTCTGGGTCTGAGCTCTGGGGCCTGATTCTTTTATCTCTGGTCTCCTCCTCCTCCTTCTCTTCTCTTCCTTTCTTCTTTCTTTTTCTCTCTTTTCTTTTCTCGTCTATCTCT
Source organism: Spatholobus suberectus (assembly GCA_004329165.1). Taxonomy (NCBI): domain Eukaryota; kingdom Viridiplantae; phylum Streptophyta; class Magnoliopsida; order Fabales; family Fabaceae; genus Spatholobus; species Spatholobus suberectus. The sequence goes on from CM014730.1 coordinate 39,756,477, forward strand.
CCCTTTCTTATATAGCCCGTGCATGTGTGTGGGGTCTGGTGGGCCTCTAGCCTATCTTGGGCCTAAGAGTCCCATTTGGGGTCCTATTATCTTATTCCTGTAATATTCTAATATAAAGGTAACTATTATTTAATACCTATAGGAATTCTAGACTATAATTATATTCTTATTTCTATTACCCGAAATTGAGGATGTTACACTTTCCTTTTCAAACAAATACAATTATTATACAAATATATATTTTAATTCAAATTTATTATACAATTATATTATTATAAACTAAGATTTTGTCATGAAGGCAGTTTCGATCAATATATATTCTAATTTAAATTAATTAAAATGATTATGAATAATATATATTAATTAAGGTAATTTAGATTATTTTAAATTAAAGTAATTATATTATTTTATATTAATTAGGATAATTGCAACTAATATATATTTTTCTTCTTTTTTTTCCCTCCGATCACCCCTTGCACGCACTATTCTTATGTATTTGTTTTATGGTTGACTCTTCTGCAAAGATTTATCATTAATGACAAAAATAGGGGAAATATCATGGGTAAGTTTATGCCTATCTTTTCTTTCTTCATTATTTTTTCATCGCATTGTTCATTTTTTCATTGGATATTTCTATTTCTCTTTTTTATTTTCTCTTTCGACTACACCTTACATGTCCCATTATTGTACTTTTTCGCTCTCCTTTTTCAATGTTTGACAAAGGTGAAACGTTAAAGACAAATATGGGAAATTTTTTGGGTAAATCCATATTATTTACTAATTTTTAAAATTGTGTATTTTTTTTTTCAAAAATAGTGTTGTACCAATTCATTCTTTCATTTGTAACATAATGTCTTTTTTTATTGCCTTTTTCTTTGTGGAGAGTTTTAACGTTTTTCATTTTTTATTTATTTTTTGGTTGATTTATTATGAATTTGATTCTTTATTTAATGTGTATTAACATATTTGGACATTTTGATTATTTTGATTTACTTTATATGTTTTTTTATTTGGTTTTTTGAATTATGAGTTCGGTTATATAGTGAAAAAATATTAATTATCAATTGTTAAACATTTTTTAACATGAATGACTATATTGTGCAGAATAAAGGTGAACCTTTTATTGATATTTGTGATAAGAAAAACAACGCAATGGGTAATAAGACTGAGCCTTTAAGTAAGAGCACAACGTGAAAAATATAAAATCATATATTTTTTTTATTTACGAAAAGTATTTCTATTTTTTCACATATTTTATCTTTTGATCTTTTTATTTATTTGTATTTTTCTTTTAAGGTAAACTTATATTATTATTATTATTATAATTATCATTATTATTATATATTTTTTTAACAAATAATAGAGTTATTGTCACATATTACTCGAATGTTATTGTCATGTTTAAATTTTAACTTTTATAACTAGAGTTATGAGACACATACAACAATTCTTACAATAATTTGTATAATATTTTTTGTATCTATCTCTCTCTATCATATCATTTATTACATTTCAAATTTCTCCCCCTTTTCTCTCTTTCTCTCTGTTAATTGTAAATTTTGTTGTAAAATTTATTGTATAAGTATCATTTCTCTTATAAATATAAGATCTAATATCATTTTGACTTAAATCAAATCGAATTACAATTAAAATAGTATATAACCAAAATATCACAATTAAATCATAAAGAATATGCAAAAAAAAATAAGAAATTGAAAATAAGAAATAATTTGTAAGTAAATCATTTAGATTTTTAAATTAACATTTTATCAATTTTAATCTAATTGAAATTCAAATCTAAATCTAAATTACTTTGAATAAAATAGAATTTTAAAATAACATTAATAGTGAATTAAATTATGATTAAATTATTTAAATGTATTGAATTTATAAAGATAAATCTAATAATATTTTGGCTTAAATCAAATCAAATTTTAATTAAAATAATTTATACTCAAAATATCACAATTAAATTATAAAAATTATACAAACAAAATAATAAATTGATATTAACAAATAATTCATAAGCAAATCATCCAAATTTTTAAATTAAAATTTTATCAATTTTAATCTAATTCAAATTCAAATTTAAATCTAAAGCACCTTCAATTATAGAAACATTTTAAAATTAAAATAACATTAATAGTACAATAAATTGTGACTAAATCATTCACATGTATTAAATATATAAAATATATAAGATATAAAATCTAATAGTATTTGGACTTAAATCAAATCAAAGTCTAATTAAAATAGTTTATACTTAAAATATCACAATTAAATTATAAAAAATTATACAAATGAAATAATAAATTAAAAATAATAAATAATTCGTAAGCAAATCATCCAAATTTTTAAATTAACATTCTATCAATTTTAGTATAATTCAAATTCAAATTTAAATCTAAATCTAAATCACTTTTAATAATAATTTTTTTTAAAATAACATTAATAATAAATTAAATTATGACTAAATTATTCAAATATATATATATATATATATATATATATATATATATAACCTTTTTGTGTATTAAAAAATGAAAATTGAGATATAACTATATGATTTTGTACTTACAAATGCATTTAACTTGATACTTAAAATTAAATTAATTTATTTTTAGAACACACTCAAAATATAAAACTTATTCAAATAAATTAATAAATTAATAAACTTAAAATAATTAATAAACCATAAGTAAATTATCTAAATTTTTATAATAAATATTTAGTACTTTCAAACAATTACAAATCTACTATTACTAACATGGTTTGGTATGGTTGACAAATAACCATGCTTCTTAAGTATGTGGTCAGATGTTTGATTCCTAGGTCCATGTGTATGGAAGAACATCTATTAGGAGAAGTCAGCTCTTTAAATGGATCTCTGTACTTTGAGAGATTAATCTTTGACTTTTGGCTAGGGATACCTTGGGCAATCAAAAAAATATAAATATACTATTGTGAATAATGACACATTTTAACATAAAATTAAGAACTTTGTAATATAAAATAAGTTTATTTATTATTTTTTTTCTCAATAATTTAAATTTCAATATTTTATAACTATTGCATCCAATTTTGACCTTTATCAAGTTACATTATGATTATTAATACTATAAATCATGTAATTCGTAATAAATGTTTTACCAACATGTTTAATTTAATTTTAATTTTAATTAACTTGAAAATCGTTCTAAAAATATCATTATCATTATATATATAATTAAAATAATCAAATTATGCATGTTGATTTGTGAATGACACTAAATCTAAATCTTTAATACAAATTTATGTGTGTGTGTGTGGATTCATATATATGCAAAAATAACTAATTTCACGCTAACTAATTAAGAAAGTTAGTTAACATCATTTAATTTCACTAAACTCAATTAAACACGAATGTTTTCTAAACTAGTCCTTTATTGAAACTTGATATCATGAACAAAAAATGTTTATTAGAAATATAATTTCAATGAAATGAAGGTAATTTTGAAGATAATATCATTAAATAAGGTGAAATTAGTTAGATGTGCTTATATTTTAGACCATCAAATATCAAAAAAACAAAAATTTGCTTATATTTGAGGTCGGAGGGAGTAACTATAACATATTTTGCGACTATTCAATACGAAAATCATATGCATGAAATGCATGAACCACAAAAGTGACTTGACACCTATTTTTAAAATGTATATTAATTTTAAAAATAACAAGATATATAAAATATATTATGAGAAAAATTCATACTGTGTAAATTTGACGAAAAAGAATTTTGTACAAAATAGTGTTTTTCATTTGAGAATAACTATGATTCAATTAGCGATGTTCATAATTGAAACATTTAACCTTTCTTTTTTAAAAAAATAATTATTTTATTATAAATAATTTATTAATTCGATTTCATGTGCTAAACATAAGTGATTTTAAATTTTAACTTTTAATTTATTTTTACATTTTTTAATTATTTAAGTTCAAATATCAAACAAGATATTTAATTTTATTGTAAGAAATTCAATTTAATATCATAATGACAAGAAAGATGGAGAGATTCAATCAATTCATTACAACATAATTTTATATCATAATTTGGGTCTAATTATATTATTTAGGCTTATGATTTTAATTTCAAAATTTAATATCATGATTTTAATATCTCCACAATAAATGTATCATGATTTTAATATTTATGATTTAATATTACAATTTTAGTTTCCTAAAATAAATAAATATATTTAAAAAATAACAAATAAGAATTTGAAACATAAAATATAATCTAATATGTATGATTTCTTTATCAATAGTAATTATTTAAAATACTTTGAACATGAGGGTAATTTATCATTATTGAAATGTACAAAACATAATTAGAAATAAAAATTAAAATATATAAATATGTAATTTAAAATTTTACCCAAAATAAACTTATTTATTAGAAAATAAATAAGAGTTTAAAATAAATAAATAAAGATTATTTATAAATAAGGATATGCATATTGTCTTATTTTAATTGGGCAATTAAGATTAGGGTTAAACATATTTTTGTTCCCTATAAATATGTAAATGTTTGCTTTTAGTCTCTCGTTTTAAAATTGTTGACTTTTGGTCTTCTACTTTAAAAATGCGTTGCATTAAATCCCAGCCACTAACTTTGTTAATGTAATTAATGGTGATGTCACGTCAGTATTATACACCTGGACATTTTGAGTGACATGACATCTATGTGGTTGCCACGTGACATGTGTGTTTTTTTGTCCGTAGAAAATTTTCAAATTCTGATTTTAGTCCCTATAAACTTTAAAGTTTGATTTAGTCTTATAAAATTTAAAGTTTGGTTTTAGTCTCCAAAAAATTCATAACTTTGATTTTAGTCCCCATAAAATTCAAAGTTTATTTTAATATTCATAAAATTCAAAGTTTGATTTTAATTCTTAATTTATTATCTTATAGCTCAAGATGCAAAACTTCTTCAAAAACGAAAGAATTTAACCACATGTGTAAATAGAAATCAATATTTTATTTAAAATCAAATTTTAAAAAAATGCTTTATTGGAATGTAATTAAAAGTAATATAAATAGCACTTTGCACTTATATTATAAAATAAATACCTTAATGTTTGCTTTAATATACCATGAAAATCAAGATCAAGAATATTGTCTATTATATATTTATTCAAAATTAAAATTAGTGTCATTTAATATAATGGAAAGGCTTGATATAGGATAGTAAAATGTTCTACTAATATATATCTTTCTAAATTAAAATGATATAAGACATGTGTGAATATACAATTACTTGAATACAAAAAAATCACCATTTAGCCATTGACATTTTTGGTCGCTAAATGTTGAAATTCGGTCGCTCTTTCTATTAACGACTGAAGTGACATGGTCGCAAAAACCCGAGTTGCTAAGTCTATTAGTGACCGAACTAGCATTCGTCGCTGAGTTGTGACCGAAAAATTTGGTCACCATAAGAAAAATGGTTTGTTGCTATGTTTTTGGTCGCTTTTCTCACGAGACCAATTTAGCGACCGAACAATGCCCTTGCCATTTTTAGTTGCTATTTATAAAAATATTTTCACTAAAAAATGATTAGTAATTAAAATTTGGTCGTGAGTTAGTCGTTACAGTAGCGACTGAATTTAATATCTAAAATTCTATAATAGTTTAGAATAAATAAATATTAAAAAAAAATATATGTGGCTAAAACAGTCGCTATTTAGCGACTGAATGTACAACATTACAAATTCGGTTGCTAAATTGTGATCGGAATTCATTTTTTGCGACCATGTATTCGGTCGCTATTTGCTTTAGCAATTGAAAATTTTGGTCGCTAAATGCATTTTTGCAATATGTTTATATTGTTATTTGATAATTTATAATTTTGACTTGCTTAACAATTATGAACAATAAATAAAAACCTTAATCACACTCAATCTAAATAATATATATATATATATATATATATATATATATATATAGCAAATTGAAGAAGAAAGTGTTTCGATAAATCTAGTTTATGATAAACTACATAATCATAACTAATAAAAAGTACTAACCAAAATATCATAATATCAAAATAAATATGCAATCAATGGTCCACAGGTGTGTCATTAGCATAATCGTCAACATACCAACCAAAATATCATAAAATAAAAATAAACATGCAATCAGTGGTCTATGGGTGTGTCATCAACACAATCATCCTGAGCATTGTCAACATGGTGCTCAACAATGGTAGTCAATGGACTAGGGCCTGACATAAGAGACCTAATATGCAAGTGTTGTAATATAACCTTCATTTGCTCGTTTTGTTGACATATCTACTCACTCTATTGCTTATGATTATGCATCAATTACATCATCTTTTCCTTAAGTGTCCTCTCCTTAGCCTTCTGTACCCCAAGCTCAGCATTCAATTTTTGAATTGTCTCTTGCATTTCCTCTATCTGCTCTACCACTAGAGGTTAGGTAAAAGTAGATTGAGCACGTGTTGAGCGACTAAACCTTTTGCTTAATGTACCAATGCCATACACATTCCCCTTGCCATTCTCACCTCCAGTAGTGCCTAAATATATGTCATTATCGTTGACGAAGGCAAAAGGACAGCCATGTGCTGCTGTGCCTTCCTCTATGGTACGTTGTTGGATTTCTTCTTGACATTGCTGATATCTCTCGCAAAATAAAGTTGAATATCGTTTTTACAAATAACACTTAATAAACTTTAAAGTATAGTCAAAAAAGTAAAAAGTTTAAACTTATAGCAAGCTCGCGAGTTTTATCATTGACCCATGTTCCAGACTTCAATTTCTTCGTTCTCTCCACCACCTCCCAAGTAGTCAAAAGTCAACAGTCGATGAAACTCTTGAGTCTACTTAAATTTAAACACAAGTTAAAATTGTAATACATCCAATCAATTATATTGAATTTAAATCAATTAAGTAAAAATGAAATAAAATACCATTTTCTCATAGTGAGCTGTAGTGGATATGGAGCCACCACAGCAGGCTGAGGCTCCCTTATCAACAATACAGTTTGCCTTGGCAATGGAGCTTTTGTTCTAGAAAGCTTTAGAAGCCCAATGTTGGTCTAAGGCTGCTCAAACATTGGGTGAAATCCAAATCCCTTTATCCTAACCATTTTTAATCTTGTTCATCTCATTTTTTAAAATGCGTGAACCTTTTGTCTCAAAAATAACTTTGATGACCTGCTCCTGCTATAGATTCCAATTATACCCTTTCTGCATGAAAAGTGAATTAGGCAACATAATACAACAAACAACACATTTTAAATTGAACTAAAATTCAAATTACCTTAAACTTCCCAAACCACCTGTACCGAACCCGAAGGGATACCTTCTTCCAAGTTGGATACAATTTATCAAATTTTTGCTTGATGATCCGTGAGATGACAATGGAAGGGCCCTATGCTGGTGCAAATCAGATATTGTCAAAATCATATTTAAACATTGTTATATTAAAAATTAACCATTAAATTAACATTTACTTACTCTCCCTTTTTTGCTTGAAGCCAAATCCTCTGATAAGCCTGATGTCCAAACTCTGCACAAGGTGGGCACTTAGGTGTAAGTGAACCTTCTAGTGCCAAAGATGTGACCTCTCTAGAAGGGATAGTGGGAATCGACTCCTCTACAAGGGTGAGATTTGGTTCCTCCTGAACCATAGGAAGTGGGGCTCGTCCGACAATAGGAATTGTCAACTCTAAGGTTGAGATGTGAATGATTAAAGTGGGAGAGTTGGTGGTGGTTGGAGCTCTCCCACCAACACCACGACCTCTGCCACGTTAGGTGGTCTACGACCACCACCTTTACCTCTATCTGTCATCTGTATGTGAAAAATTATTACATATATATAACATTTAGGAACAAACAAAAACAAAGTGAAGTAATGGATTTTTAGTAAATAAATAACCCAACCTATGAAGAGAAAACTCAAACTTAGTCGTGTTTTCTACACCAAAAAATGTCACTTATCTTCCCTCTCATATTCACTACAAGTAATTATTACAAACTAGAGTCATGCAAATGTAAACAAATAATGAACATAAGGTATGCCATCAATTTTAAAGTATGAAGTACATAAAAGGTATTTGTATCATCGAAATCACTCTCAATCTCATCCTCACTTGATATGTATGCATCCTCATTTGGTTTGTCTAAGTCTATTTGATCTGGTAACTGTCTATCTACTTCTTTTCCATTGCCATTAACATTAACAAAAGAATCGTTAATGACATATGGCTTAGCATGTAGCAGTACTTGAAGCCTACAAGCTCATCTCTTGGTACGGAGCCTTTTGATTAGTACGGCCAACCAACCTCGATGTCCCTTAGGATATGTCGTGTAATAAACTTGTTCTGCTTGTTGTGCAAATATAAATGGGTCATATGCCTTATTATATCTCTGTGATTCCCTTATTTCAACGATCCCATACTTATTATCTACTTTTGTCCCAATATTAGGAGTATTATCAAACCAGTCACACTTGAAGAGAATTAACTTCATTAGTGGAAAGCCAGTATACTCCAATTGAATAATATCAGACAACAAGATTCTATAAAAATCAGATTCTAATTGACCATTGATTCCTTGTACATAAACACCATGATTAGAGGAGTTCGTGCCTTCACTCTAGAGAACAGTGTGGAATTTGTATCCATTTATAATATAAATAGGCCATGATTCAACTTTTCTCTTAACCCACCATGCTAAATTAACCAATAATGGATCTTGAATATTATTTTCAGAATTTAGAACCTAAAAAATGTAATAACTAACGTTATTCACCATATTATTATGGACAAAATAACATTTGAATAACTTATAAGGTGTTAACCTATATATTGTTTGAACCATGCAGGAAAATTTGATGAAATGTCTCGGTCAATTTGAGCATCAAAAGCAATAGGGTTAAGCTTCCTTAGAAAATTAGTATAAATACTTGAAAGAAAAAAATAGATTACTTAAAGTACACAACATAACATCATTAACATGTATAATTAGAGTTGTATAAGGATCGAACACCATCTTACTCTAGATATGGCTCAATCTCTTCACAATTTTGAAGAATGTACAAGTGAGCAGCTTCGAGGTCATGTTGGTCCAAAAAATGTTGTGGATTTGCCACTCGCTCTTCCTGGGTAATTAAAAATTGATATAGGAGGAGTAGATTAAGCACCTTTACCTACTTCAACATTACAAGGCATCCTAGTCCTTCTCGTTTCAATTTGATCAGGATAGTAAAATGAGGCAAAGGTAGATGTCTCCTCCACTAAGTAGGCTTCACAAATCGAAGCCTCTACCCTAGCCTTATTCTTGACGTTGTTTTTTAGGGAGTGTAAAAACCTAAAAAGAATATGAATGCACATTTAAAAAATGAAGAAAGATACAATGTAATGGTGTATAAAAGATTACCAATTTTATATCTTTCAAAAGGATACATCCAACGCTATTGGACTAGACCACCAACTCTAGCCTCGTAGGGTAGTTGAATTGGAAGATGCTCTATTGAATCAAAGAAGCTTGGTGGGAATATTTGTTCCAACTTACACAACAACACATGTATATTATCTTACATAACTCTTAGTTGTTCAACATTTAGTTTTGTTGAAGCCAGTTCTCTAAAAAAGTGGCTAAGTTTAATGATTGGCTTCCAAATAGGTTTTGGTAATGAGTCGAATGCAATTGTAAGCAACTGTTGCATGAAAACAAGACATTCATGGCTTTTCATTCCATGTAACTTTCCCTGTTTAAGGTCAACACATCTACCTAAACTGGAAGCATACCCATTTGGCAACTTTAGTTCTTTGACCCATTTACAAACAAAGACTCTCTGGGATTTGGTCAATGCATATGTTGCCTTTGGTTTGATATGTTTGGCATGACCAACGTCTTTCAACTCAAGCTCCTTTCGATTGCATATTTCTGCTAAATCCAATCGAGCCTTGTGTGTATCCTTAGTCCTACCATTGATGTCCATCACAATGTCAAACACATTCATAAACACATTTCTCTCAGTGTGCATGACATCAATGTTGTGAATAACCAATTTTATCAGAGTGCAAAAAATAAAAAATCAAGAGAAAGGAGATAAAAATAAGATTTTTTGAAAATTTGAAAAATAGAAGGTCAAAGAATCTGGGAGAATAAAAGAAGATAAGGAGGTTACAGAGAGTAACAGCCACTGAGCTAAAAACCAGGAGATCATGGGATAGTAGGGGAAAAGTGAATAGAGTGGTTAGGTTTGCCTATTTAACAGTCACATATCCACTTTTTGAAAAAAATTTAGCTTTCACGTAGTAGGGCTCTAAAAAAAAAGGAGTCTCATTTTCACTTTCTCTTCGGTGTCTCTGTTCACCTATTCATTGGTTCCTTTACCGATCACTCCAATAAAAAACCAAGGGAAAGAGTGTTTCAGGCCTTCTCACACGCACTAAAGCGACACCAGTATCGCACTCATTGATTGGTCTTTTCTACTTTTACTCTTGTTACATTCTGTTTTATTTTCATTTATACTAGTTGCTAGTATTCTTTACCAGTTTATGTTTGGGTTGTGTCGGTAACCTTAAGCCTTGTATCGTTTTAATTGATTGTTGAATAAATATGGCACAAGTTTCTTAATACCCCTAGAACATCTCCTTTGTTGAATATACATAATGAATGGGCGTATAGCATTGCAGATTATTGTTTTTTTTTTTTTTACTTATTAATATGATTGATGCTTTTGACCCTTTTCTAAAAGAAAAAATCATGTATATATTAATTTTGCTATTTTCTTTTTATTTCATTATCCTTACTTTCGTTTTTTAGTTGTTCACGTTTTGGACTCACCTTTCACGTTGATTTTCTTTTCTAATTAGTGTTTGCCTTTTTTTCTTTCTCTTTTTTTTTTTCCTTTCATTGCCTTTTTATTTATTTTTGTTTTGTTTCTATTCTATTTTGTGTTTACCTTTTTCTTTCTTCATGCATGTTGATCTTTATTTGCAAATTACAATAGTTTTTTCTTTAACCCAGTTTAACGCATCATACAACCTAGATGGGTGTTAGGTGTTACTTTGTTTTAAAGCTAACGTTTAAAAAAAAAAAGGGTAATTTTGATCTTTGCAAGGATTCATGACATTAACTAAGTAGTGAATGCTGTCTTTGATGTCATTTGAATTATTAGGGTTTACGAATAGCCATTTGCTATCATAAATCCTATGCAATATGGATTAAAATGAAATTGTTTTTTTTATAAATTCAATTTTTTTAAAAAAAATTAAAATTTATCCAAATATGCAACAATCAATAATGTTAATTGAATAGCATATACTATCTTTAACATTATTTGGATTGTGAAGGTTTAATAATTAGCCATTTGCTAGCTTGAACCCCTGTGCGAGGATTTTTGTTCTTCAAAAAATATAGAAAGTTTCTTTTCAATTTAAAAATAATCTTTTCCAAATAAATGTCCTTTTGAATTTTAAACTTTTCCCTTTTTTATAAATAAAAAATATATTTTCAAATTTTCTTTACCATGAAGATAAGAAGATAAAATCCTTTTATATATATATATATATTCAAATTTCAATTTGAAATTCTTCTTTTTCTTTAAAATAAAATCAAAATCAAATTTCCTTCTTATCATTGAAAAAATACAAAATATGAAAATAAAAAATCACAAAAATATTCTATTTTTTTTTTGGTAAAATAAATATTTATAAAGTTACATAATTTTGTGCAATTAATTAGAGGTACCATTTTTTAGCTTGCGTTGTAGGGTGCTAATACCTTCCCAACATGTAATCGACTCCCGAGCCTAACTTTGGTTTCAAATACCATTTTTTAGGGTTTTCCAATGTTTTTTCTTAAAATAAAATATTGGTGGCAACTCCATTTAAAAATTATTTTTGCGCCGTCTTCGTCATGACCCCGGTTGCGACAGATGGTGACTCCATTGGGAGATTTGAGAGTCAGGCCTACATAATTAATTGCGCAAAGTTATAACTTTATAAATTTTCATTTTACCCCTCTTTGTTTTCTTGTATATTATGTTTCTTTTGATGTAAATAGTTTTTTTTTTTTGAATTGTACATATGCTTGGTCTTGACATTAGGATAGAAGACTTTATTTCTGTATATATATATGTGTTGTTTGTTTCTTGTGTAGATTTAGGTAGTTGTTAGGTAACAGGTTTGTATGTTCCCTACACACACTTTTTTAGGCTCTATACCCGAGCCTATGCGAGCTTGGGAATAGGAGGTGCCTTAACGGTTGTTATTGAAGGGCTTTATGATCACTTGGCAGTTGTTGAGTTATCGCTCAAGTTGTTACAATATCATAGGTTAGTCATCTTGAGAGTGTATTTTACCTACTTATGGCTATTTCATGTGCTTGGTCCTTATCTATGTGATAAGGGCAATTTGAGAACCAATAAATCTTTAGGAGTCTAGATCCACCCATGAAACCTTGCACTAATACATGGACTTAGTGACCTTCCAAAATTAGAGTCATGACCTTAGGAATATCTCACCCTAGGTTTTTACCTTAATAGGACACATGGGGAACGTACTCTTTTTTTTTCCTTTCCATTTTGTACATATGCACCATAACATGTAGTAGTAATGACATGTAAATATTTTCATGCATCACATGCATTTTTCTTCTACATCTAATGTCATGATCATCAGTTTAGGCATTATAGTACCTAAGTTTTCTTTCCAGCATAGATCAAAATGTTTATGCATGCATTTCAAAAAAAGGGAAAGGAAAAAGGGAAATAAAAAGAAAAAAGTGAAAAGGGGGTTCATGCATACATATTACATTTTAAGAACATAGTAGGTTGCATTACTCCCATTTAACTGTGTTTGTCTCATCTCGTGTGTTTATTTCGTTTTAGGAGTGGAAAGATTTGATAGTGTTCAATATGGAGAAGATTCAAAGTCATACTAGCAATGCATCAGGGTTCACTAAAAGCATTAGGATTATTGTGTTGAATAATGATCTCCGAAGGGTGACTGAGATTCGCCGAAAGATGAGCAAGGAAGTTTGCTTGAATTTTGAAAATAAATATGGCCAAATTTTAGATTTGTTGTTGATCTCAATTGAAACACAAACACTTAGTGTTCTAGTTCAAATTTGGAACTCAGACCTTAGATGTTTCAAGGTACCCAACTTGGATCTTGTGCCTATAATAGAAGAATTTGACACAATGCTAAAGCTACCTATCAAAGAGAAGGTTGGGGTTTACCTTTATAAAGGAAGTTATGTATCAGGAAGAAAGATAGCTGGGTTAATTGGCTTGCCGATAGATTGAGCAGAGTTTGAAAGTAAGGGATCGATCCAAGGGTGGAATAAGAGTTTTCTGGAAGACCATTTAGAAGCTTTAGCTGAAAAAGAAAGTTGGGAATACTTTAATAGGACTCTGGCATTGCTTATTTATGGGTTGATTCTATTCCCATTCACTATGGGCATTGTTGATTAGATGGCTATAGATGTGTTCTTTGTCTATGAAACATGTTAAGTGAATCTTGTTCCAGCTATTCTAGCAGATACTTTCCTTTCCATGGAAGTATGTCACCAAAAGAAGAGGGGGTTGCTACGATGTTGTAATCATTTGCTGTATGTTTGGATCATAACTCATTTGTATGCATCCAATCATATGGGTTACATGCTGGATTTTAAGAAGCTTTCATCATATTCCAGTGAAGAAATAAGAAGCCACAAAATGGAAGAATGATTTCTCAAAATTTAATGCATAACATTTTCCATGGGTATGCCTTTGGTATCATCCTAAAAGTACAATCTTTAGCTGTGGGAATTTTCAAATGTGCCATTGATGGAACCAAGAGGATGTGTAGCATACACCCCAACCATGGCTCTTCGACAACTCAAATGGACTCAGGTTGTGCCACATAATGAGGAATTAGGAGGACTGAGTTTTCAACATGTCTTAGGTGATGTTAATGGGCAACAAGCAGAAGTCAGAGCAGCTTGGGAAAATATTAGAAGGAAAGAGGAGATAGAGCTTGGAAAACCTTGTGTGACTGCCTCACTTGAGTATAAAGAGTAGAGAAAAGCTAGAGGAGTTCCTACTCCGATTCCCAAAGAGGCCCTACATGGAGAGGATTCATCTCATGAGTCCAGCCAAGCATCAACATCCTTGATTTCTCAATTGGAAGTTATGAAGGCTCAAATGAGGTTGATGGAGGAAAGAGAAGAGTGTGCAAAGACAGAAATAAAAATCCTTAAAAGACAATGCAAAAAGAAAGATAGGGAAATAGAGCACTTAAAAGATGAATGTGCTAATGCTATAGAGACTCAGTTCATGCAAAAAAGGCAAAGAAGGGGAAGGAAAAAGAGACAGAAACAACCTTGTCCAAAATAAAAGAAATGCAAGATAGAATCGAAGCAATGGAGAAGGAGATGGCCAAGATCCAGAAAGAAAAAGAAGTCTTAGAGATAGATGACCAAGTGCAACAACAAAGGATGGAACGCATACAAAAGACCTAACTGAGACACACTTTGAAGCAGACAAATGGCAGGAATCTGGCCAAGGATTATTTCAATACAATCTTGAAGGCAAGTCAAAATGAGGAACGAGTGGCAAAGCAAATTGATGAGTTGACATTGGAGAAAGACAAATTAAGGTCCGATGTTGAAGGACTGCATCTGGTCGTTGAGCACCATTGTGAAAAGAAGACGGAGTGGATGAAGACATGTGAAGAAATGACTGATTGTGTCTGACACCATGCTACAAACTTGGCAACACATGTCCATGAGGCCAATGAGGAGATCAACTCAAACCCTAAAATAAAGCTTCCTTGGAAGATCTTTAAGCTTGTGAAGTATTGTCAAAATCTAAGTAGGAGCATCATGTAAAATGAAATGCAATATCATATGCTTATTGTAATCCATTCTAAACAGATGTTGTATTTCAAAATTTGAAATGAAATAAAATGATGCTCTGTGCTCATTATTGACTCTATTTTAGACATTGTCGATTGAGGAGAGAATTCTCCTTTGGATAATTGTCAACCACATTTTTATCTTGAGATGATTGATCCTTGATTGGAATGTAGGGTACACAGTGCATTGCTAGTAGATGAGACCTCATCTATTGAGGAGTGAATGCTTCCTTAGAATGAAGGTTAACCACTTAGTGGCCTAAGAAGGAATGTGCCTCTAATACCAATATATGAGGAATCTCTTTTAATAATATTGAACGTTGCAATCAAATCTTTTCACAATTGATGTTTGTATCTTTTTTTCTTTTATGCTTATAATGTTTTTATACAGAGGGTAATAAATCAAGAAGGAAAAGTGCTTCCCTGGCATCCCTATAGGACACGCTCCTAAGCAAGGATCATGGATGAGATAGAACAATGCAATGGGGAGCTACGGAGTGAGGTCAATCAGCTAAAGGAGCAAATGGCGCAAGTTCTAGAGGCACTACAATATCTGGAAAGGAAAGACTCAGAGGGGACCCCTGTAGTGACCAAAGAAGGACCATTAGTCACTCCTACATACCCACCTGGCTTTACCCTAGTCTATGCGCAAGGATCAATGGCACCACTAACTCTACATCTTAACAGACCTTTGCAACAAGTTGATCCTCAAGATGTCCAATGGCCACCATATGGCTTACTGCCCAACTATACACCCCCAATAGCCCTAGACTTGTCAGAAAGCAACCCACTGCCCACTAAGCCGCGACCTACCTAGCCACAAGGTTTGTCCATAAATGCTGTCGAGGCCCCAACCTCTTCTGACCCATAAATCACTTCTCAACCACAAACTACCATCCTTGCCACCTAAGGAAATGTCCTCAATTGTTACGCCACTACTAATCCCCATCAAGGCACAGAAGGATTTTAGCCAACACATGCAAGTGAGTAGGTTCAGTCCAAAGAAAAGCTCCAAATGTTGAAGGAAAGACTAAGGGCTGTTGAAGGGAGTAGCTACGACATTAGGGAGGCTGTCGATCTCTGTTTGGTTCCAAATGTAGTAATTCCTCCCAAATTCAAAGTGTCAGAGTTTCATAAGTATAAAGGAACCGCTTGTTCGAAGAGTCATCTTACTATGTATTGTACAAAGATGGTAGCCTATGCTCGTGATGATAAGTTGCTTATTCATGTCTTCCAAGACAGCCTAACTAGGGCAGCTTTAAATTGGTACATGCATCTTAAGTAAGCCCATATCCACTCTTGGAAAGATTTAGCTTATGCTTTCCTTAAGCAGTACAAGTATAACATCGATATGACCCCAGATAGATTTGAGTTACAGAGCATGTCAAAAAGGGATAATGAGACATTCAAAGAATATACACAGAGATGGCGAGAAGTTGCAGCTCAGGTGAAACCTCCCTTGTCCGACAAGGAGACAGTGGCCCTATTTATTAATACTTTGCAAGCACCATTCTATGACAAGAAGATTGGAAGCATCTCGTCAAATTTTTCTGATATTGTTGTCATCGGAGAGAAGGTGGAGAATGGCATGAGGAGTGGGAAGATTACTCTTAGCTCTTCTATTAGCATAAAGAAAACCTCAAGCGTGATGGGGAAGAAAAAGGAAGGAAAAACCAATGCAGTGACATTCAACTCCCCTATGATATCCAACTTTAGGCCTCCTTATTTCCTTACCCTTTACATAGCCTACCCCAACGTTACTACCATCTCACAAATCCCTCATCCTTAACCACCCAGCTTCACCTACTTCACCCACAACACCTACTACAAGACCACCTTAATCTAATCAGCCACGGAACCAAAACCCTAACCAAACAAGACCACAAAACACGTAAGACCAAAAACCAGTTGAATTTGACCTTATGCTCATGTCTTATACTGAGTTGATGCCTCTCTTACTTCAAAACTTATTAGTGGCACCTTGTCCTATGAAACCTTTAGAACCACCATATCCCAAGGGATACGATGCTCATGCTAAGTGTGATTATCATGTAGGTGCTGTTGGTCACTCCACAGAAAATTGTAAAGCTTTAAAGTTTAAGGTGCAGAATTTGATTAAGGTAGGGTGGTTGAATTTCAAGGAGAATAGCCTTAATGTTGGGAGTAATCCTTTACCAAGCTATGGAGGACCATCTATTAATGTTATTGAAGAAGGTGTGGAACAACCCATGAGAAGAAGGGTAGAGGATGTGAAGACCTCGCTAAGGACCATTTTTGGAGAAATGTGCAAGTTTGGTATGATTAAGGGAAACTCTAACAAATATATGGGATGTGGATTACACCCTAATGCAGATCATGTGATAGAAGAATGTGACGACTTTAAGAAAATCTTGCAGGACTTGATGGATAGGCAATTAGTGCAAATAGGATGTGATGGAAGTGATGTATTGGCCATGACCCAACCTCGGCCATCCCAAAACCCTTGGTTGTACACTATACTAGGTACACAACCACCTCGACTCCTAGTGGGCTGAAGTTTATCACAATACAGGTACTGAAGGCCTTCCCTTACAAGGATAATAAAGCAGTGCCATAGAGGTATAGGTGTGGAAGTGTGTGTTGATGGCTCTGGTGAAAAGTAGTTAAAGAATGTTGGTGAGGAGGCTCCCAATGTTACGAATATTGCTAGGATTGGCGGTATAACTTGAAGTGGTTGAATCTACACTCCTGATTAGTTAAAGGTCAAATAGTCCAAAGAAGTAGTGAAAGACAAAGAGAAAGGAAAAGAAGTGGTAGAGCATAAAGTCGTTGATGAGGAAGTGATAAAAAGACAGGAGGAACAAAAAAAAGAGGTCTCTGACGAAGAAGCTTGTGAGTTTTTTAAGCTTATAAGACAAAGTGAATACGTAGTAATTGATCTACTGAACCGGACCCCTGCCAAAATATCACTTTTGTCACTAATGATGAATTCAGAATCCCACAGAAAGATATTATTGAAGATATTGAATGAGGCTCATGTCGTTCACAACATTTCTGAAGAGAAATTTGAGGGTATTATTGATAATGTCACTGCTAATAATTACCTTACTTTTACTGATGAAGAGATACCAGTGGATGGAGCAGGGCACAATAAAGCCCTACATATATCGGTGAAATGCAGGGACCACATCTTGGCAAGAGTTCTAGCTGATAATGGTTTCTCATTGAATGTGATGCCTACGATAACTCTAGCAAAATTGCCATCTGATGAATCGTACATGAAGCCGAGCACCATGGTAGTTAGAACTTTTGATAGGTCTCGCAGGGAAGTGATTGGGGAAATAAGTTTGCCTATGCAGATCGGTCCTATTACCTTTGAGCTAGTATTCCATGTGATGGACATTACACTAGCTTATAGTTGCCTTTTGGGAAGACCTTAGATTAATTATGCTAGGGTTGTGCCTTCCACGCTTCACTAGAAGTTAAAATTTATTGTTGATGACAAGCTGGTCATTATTTCTGCTAAGGAAGACTTACTGGTTAGTAAGCTTTCATCCACTCCTTATATTGAAGCTACTGAGGGAGCTTTGGAGACCTCATTTCAAGGGCTTGAGATTGCAAAGGTCATTTATGCAAAGGAGGGAAAGGCCATCACCAAGCCCCATTCGTCTAATGCTTCCATGATGGTGGCAAAAGTCATGCTTGAAAATGGGTATTAGTGTGGTCGTGGACTGGGAAGAAATGCACAGGGTCTGAGTCAATTACCTAAGCTGATTGAAAACAAGGACCGATTTGGTTTGGGTTACAAAACCCTTGAAGGCAGATAAATAGAGAGTTACGTATGGGAAAAGAGAAAAAAGGTTACCCAGGCTGGAGAATAGGGAGCCAAAGACTAAAGGGGTCCCCATATGTGATCTCCAAGAAAGCTTTTGGAGTGCTGGGTTCGAGTTTCCAAGCTTGATAGTTGCTATTGAGCAAGACATTTCTGAGAATGAGCATGTCAACTTGGTTAGCGCTTGTCCGCCAAACACTGAGCTCAACAATTGGGAGATTATCGAGCTTCCTATGGTTTTCAATTCAAATTTAAAGTAATTTTGTAATGCTAATCCTATTGCTCTACCCAAGGCTTTAGGATATTTTCTTTGTTGAATAAGGGCATATGTGTTTCCTTTTAGTATATTAATAAAATGCACTTTGAATTTGCCAATAAATATCCTCTTTTCTTTTCTTTTTTTTTTCCTTCCTTTTTCTATATATATTGAATTGCTTTGTCATTCCTGGCCTAAAATTTAAACAATGCAGATGTGAAAATAACCCGCTTGATAGTGATAATGCTAGTGTCGCATCAAGTAGTTTTAAGTGTCTCATTGATCAGGCTAACGAGGAAATTGAGGATGATTTGGAGCCTTCTCCAGAGTTATTAAGGTTGGTGGAGCAACGTACCAAAGAGATCCGACCTCATGAAGAGTTAACTGAAGTGATTAATTTGGGGACTAAAGAGGAGAAAAAGGAAGTAAAAATTGGCACACTCATGAAGAAAAATGAGCGCAACAAATTGATAAGGCTCCTACATGATTATAGTGATGTCTTTTCTTGGTCCTATCGAGATATGCCAGGACTTGATGTTAGTATAGTGGAGTATAAGTTACCATTGAAGCCAAAATGTACCCTAGTTAAGCAAAAGTTAAGGAAGACGAAGCTAGAACTATCTCTGAAGATCAGGGAGGAGGTCAAGAAGCAATTTGATGCAAGTTTTCTTGTCGTGGCTAAATATCCACAGTGGGTTGCTAACATAGTCCCAATTCCTAAGAAAGATGGGAAGGTTCAAATGTGTGTTGATTATCAAGATCTAAATAGAGCCAGTCCAAAAGATGATTTCCCGCTGCCTCATATTGATGTGCTAGTAGATAATATAACCCAACATTCATTCTTTTCTTTCATGGATGGCTTCTCAAGATACGATCAAATCAAGATGGCTGAAGAAGATAGGGAGAAAACCACATTCATCACACCTTGGGGCACTTTTTGCTACAAGGTCATACCGTTTGGGCTAAAAAATGCTGGGGCAACATATCAAAAGGCAATGGTGACTTTTTTTCATGATATGATGCATAAGGAGGTTGAGGTTTACATAGACGACATGATCTCCAAATCAAGGAGTGAAGAAGATCATGTAGTTCATATGTAGAAACTGTTTAAGCGTTTGAGGGAGTTTAAACTGAGGCTGAGTCTAGCCAAATGCACTTTTGGTGTCAAGTCTGGTAAGTTGTTAAGGTTTGTAGTCAGCCAAAAGGGAATTGAAATGGATCCTGATAAAGTATGGGCAATCCTTGAAATACCACCTCCTCACATAGAAAAAGAAATGCAAGGATTCTTGGGGAGATTGAATTACATTACCCGATTCATATCCTAGTTAACAGCTACATGTGAGTCCATCTTCAAATTGCTGTGCAAAAATCAACTAATGGGGTGGAATGATGATTGCCAAGAAGCCTTTGAGAAAATAAAACAATATTTGCAAAGTCCCCCTATTTTGGTGCCACCAGTCCCTGGAAGGCCCCTCATTATGTATTTGACGGTGTTTGATGGGTTTATGGGTTATATGTTAGGTCAATATGATGATTTTGGAAGAAAAGAGTAGGCTATATACTACCTGAGTAAGAAGTTCACTCATTGTGAGACCAGATACTCATTGTTGGAGCGAACTTGTGCCTTAGCATGGGCTGCTCATCGCTTAAGACAATATATGCTAAGTCACACTACGTGGTTGGTGTCTAAAATGGATCCGATCAAGTATATCTTTAAGAAGCCCGCTCTTACAGGAAAGATTGCTCGCTGGCAAGTTCTTTTGTCAGAATATGACATTGTGTATGTAACTCAAAAGGCAATCAAAGGAAGTGCGTTAGCAAATTATCTTGTACACCAACTTGTGGACGATTATCAATCGATGCAGTGTGGATTCCCTGATGACGGCATAATGGCGTTGTTTGAGGAGAAAGAGTTATCTAAAAATGAAAGATGGATCATGTTGTTTGACGGTGCTTCCAACATACTAGGCCATAGGATTGAAGCCATATTAATCTCCCCAGAAAAGCAGTATATCCTAATCACTGCTAGGTTGTGTTTTGACTGTACAAACAATGTGACATAGTATAAAGCATGCACCTTAGGGATACGAGCAGCGATAGAATCAAAAGTAAAAAAACTTAAGGTTTATGGTGACTCAGCCTTAGTCATTCATCAATTGAAGGGTGAGTGGGAAACTCAAGATGCAAAGTTAATTCCTTACCAAATCTACATTAAGGAATTGATGGAACAGTTTGATGAAATTACTTTTGATCATATCCCTCGAGAAGATAATCAGTTGGCAGATGCGTTAGCCACTTTATTGTCCATGTTTGCGTTAAGCGAGAGTGAGGACATGCCACTTATAAAGATCCAACATCGTGATTGGCCTGCATATTGCCATTTAGTAGAGGAAGAATCATATGGAAGGCCATGGTACTATGATATCAAAGAGTATATCAAAAGTCAGGAATATCCACCTGGTGTTTTGGAGAATGATAAGAGAACCTTGAGAAGACTGGCGATGAGCTTCTTTTTAAATGGAGAGGTGTTGTATAAGAAAAATCACGATATGATGGTGCTTAGATGTGTAGATGCTACTAAAGCACAAAAAATCGTTGAAGAAGTTCATGAAGACTCCTTTGGCACCCACACAAATGGGCATGCCATGGCAAGAAGGATCTTAAGGGCTGGTTATTATTGGTTGACCATAGAGACTGATTGTTTTAACTATGTGAAGAAATGCCACAAGTGCCAGACCTATGCTGAAAACATTAATGCTCCACCAACATCCCTCAATGTTTTGTCATCACCTTGGCCATTTTCGATGTAGGGGATGGATGTCATTGGTCCCATCAAACTAAAAGCATCAAATGGACATCACTTCATTCTTGTTGCAATTGATTACTTCATTAAATGGGTTGAAGCTGCCTCATATGCCAATGTAACTCGGAATGTGGTGGTAAAATTCATCAAATGGGAGTTGATTTGTCATTACGGTGTGCCAAGTAAGCTCATCACTGATAATGCAACCAATTTGAACAACAAGATGATGACATAGTTGTGTGCTGACTTCAAAATTCATCATCATAATTCTTCTCCATATCGCCCGAAGATGAATGGAGCAGTGGAAGCAGAAAACAAAAATATTAAAAAAATCATTCAAAAAATGGTGGTGACATACAGAGATTGGCATGAAATGCTTCCATTTGCTTTACATGAATATCGTACCTCAGTTCGTACTTCAACTAGCGCAATTCCATTTTCCTTGGTATATGGGATGGAAGCAATCCTTCCAATTGAGGTCGAAGTTCCTTCCCTAAAAGTACTGATGGAAGCTGAGCTAGAAGAAGCAGACTAGGTCCAAACTTGTTTTGACCAATTAAATCTCATTGAAGAAAAAAGGTTGAATGCGATCTGCCATGGCTAATTATACTAGAAAAGATTCAAGAAAGCATTTGAGAAACGGGTGCACCCAAGGCAATTTCAAGAAGGATACCTTGTGCTTAAGAAGATTTTACCATTTCAGAAGGACCATCTTGGTAAATGGGCCCTAGATTATGAAGGACCTTATGTAGTTAAGAAAGCATTCTCAAGAGGAGCCCTAATTCTCACAAACATGAATGGCAGAAACCTCTCACACCCTATGAATTCTGATGCAGTGAAGAAATATTATGCTTGAAAAAGAAAAAAGAAAAATAAGCTCGCTAGGTCAAAAACCTAAAAAGGTGATCTAGGAAAAAGTTAGAGCGACATGAAAAAAAAAAGGAAAATAAGCTCAATAGGTCGAAAACCTGAAAAGGCAATCTAGGCAAAAGTTAGAGTGACCTACTGAGTTGAAAACTCGAAAGAGCAACTCAAACAAAAGTTAAGGTCAAATAATGACTTGCAGAGAATGGCCTGGCAAAAACAATGGGGCAAATGACGTGTTTGAATTATCAACTGGGGCAAATGGCATGTTTGAATCCTAAACAAGGGCAAATGATGTGTTGAAGGCATCAACTAGGGCAAATGATATGTCAAATTTCATTTTCTTCTTAAGCCTATTAATAAGCAATCAAGGTTACTGATATATGGTACTAGCATTGTCATCTGGAAGGCGTCATTCAAACTGTGAAATTCCTCCACTTCCATTTTGTAAATATCTTGATTCTTGCCAATGTCTATTGAACATACCATTCTCTTTTAGCCATACAGTGATCATCCTTGTAAATATTTCTCCCTGAGTTGAATAAAATTGTCTTGTTTCCTTCACTACTTGTCAATTCATTACACATTTTGATAATAATATGTTGAAAGGAAATATGTATTAACATAACAAAAAAAAATCATCAAAGCATTACAGTTACTTTAATAAGTTTTAAAAGCCACAGTACCCTCGATCAATTCTCAATCTATGCTATAAAGCGCAACCAAGGAAATAATGTTGCTTTGACTAAAATTTTGTAGCAGCCTAAGGGTAATCCAGTGAGATATACTCAAATGTAGTTCAAGAGATAAAAGGAAAGTTGATTGAAACTTCTCGCTCGTCCATGAATCCTAAGCAGCGTGAAACTAGAAAGAACGGGATCTCGAACTCTCTTGAGAAAATCAAAGCAAAAATGAAAGTTTAGTCTAATAGGTTTTGTGGCTCATGACATTTTGCGTCATGGCATTGCGTTTCATCTGCTTTCTTTTCATCCAAACATTTGGGTCCTTAAAGCCCATGACTCAGTTTTCTTAGGTCTTCAAGCCTATAGTGTAGATCCACTAAGCCCAGCACCTACTTGGCACGCTTTAAGCTAAGTACCTACCTAACACACTTTACTTTTCTGTTTAAGTCTAGTACTTACCTAGCACACTATATTTTTTTGTTTAAGCCCAGTACATACTCGGCACATTTTACTTTTTTTCGCATCAAAGCATGGAACCTACCCAGCACTAACATCCAAGCCCGGAATCGACCTGGCATCTGCATCCAAGCCCGGAACCTACCTGGCATCAACATCCAAGCACGAAATCAGCCCAGTATCTACATTCAAGCCCGGCATTGGTGTGGCACTAGCACTCAAGCCCGAAACCAACCCGGCACCAGCACCCAAGCCCGAAACCTACCCTGTACAAGCATCCAAGCCCGAAATCGGTTTGGCATCTGCATCCAAGCCCGGAACCTACCTGGCACCTGCATCCAAGCTTGGAACCTGCTCGGCACCAGCATTCAAGCCTTAAATCAACCTGACATCGACATCCAAGCCCGGCACCAACACTTAAGCCCAGAACCTGCCTGGCATAAGCATCAAAGCTCAAAACCTACCTTGTACAAGCATCCAAGCCTGGAACCTACGCATCACCAGCATCCAAGCCCGGAATCGGCCCAGCACTAGCACCCAAGCCCGGAACCTGCCCAGCACTTGCATCCAAGCTTGGAACCTGCTTGGCATTAGCATTCAAGCTCGAAATCAACCTGACACCTACATCAAAGTCCGGAACCGACCCAGTATCAGCATCCAAGCCTAGAAGCAACTTGGCGTCCACGTCCAAACTCAGAACCAACCCGGCATCGGCAATAAAGCATGGAATCTATCCCGCATCCACTTCAAAACGCCTGTACTTGCTTGGCACCTTGTATTGGGCCTTCGGATAAAATTGATTAACTTCTTTACTCATCTATTATTATAATAATTTGAAAAAAAAAGCATTGTTATTCAAATTATTTAATAAGAAATAAGTACAAAGGGGAAACTGTGAATAACCAAATTTATCCGAGTGCAAAAAATAAAAAATAAAAAATCAAGAGAAAGGAGATAAAAAATAAGATTTTTTGAAATTTTGAAAAAATAGAAGGTTAGAGAATCTGGGAGAATAAAAGAAGATAAGGAGTTTACAGAGAGTAATGGCCACTGAGCTAAAAACCAAGAGATCATGGGATAGTAGGGGAATAGTGGATAGAGTGGTTAGGTTTGCCTATTTAATAGTCACATATCCATTTCCTAAAAAAAAAAATTAGCTTTCACGCAGAGGGCCTCTAAAAAAAGGAGTCTCATTTTCACTTTCTCTTCGGTGTCTCCGTTCACCTATTCACTGGTTCCTCTATCGATCACTCCAATAAAAAACCAAGGGAAAGAGTGTTTTAGGCTTTTTCACGTGCACTAAAGTGGCACCAATATCTTACTCATTGATCGGTCTCTTCTACTTTTATGCTTGTTACATTCTGTTTTTATTTTCATTTATACTAGTTGCTAGTATTCTTTTACCAATTTACGTTTGGGTTGTGTCGGTAACCTTAAGCCTTGTATCTATTTTAATTGATTGTTGAATAAACATGGCACATGTTTCTTAATACCCTTGGAACATCTCCTCTGTTGAATATACATAATAAATGGACGTATAGCATTGCATATTATTGTTTTTTTTACTTATTGATATGATTGATACTTTTGACCCTTTTTAAAAAAAAATTACGTATATGTTAATTTTGCTATTTTCTTTTTATTTCATTATCCTTACTTTCGTTTTTTAGTTATTCACATTTTGGATTCACCTTTCACATTAATTTCCTTTTCTAATTAGTCTTCTTTACTTATTTTTCTTTTTCTTTTTTATCTTTTTTTTCTTTCATTTCCTTTTTATTTATTTTTATTTTGTTTCTATTCTATTTTATGTTTACCTTTTTCTTTCTTCATGCATGTTGATCTTTATTTGCAGATTACAATAGTTTTTTCTTTAACCCAGTTTAACGCATCATACAACCTAGATGGGTGTTAGGTGTTACTTTTTTTTAAAGCTAACGTTTAAAAAAAAAGGGTAATTTTGATCTTTGTAAGGATTCATATCATTAACTGAGTAGTGAATGCTATCTTTGATGTCATTTGAATTATTAGGGTTGACAAATAGCCATTTGCTATCATAAATCCTATGCAATATGGATTAAAATGAAATTGTTTTTTTTATAAATTCATTTTTGTTTTTAAAAAGTAAAATTTATCCAAATATGCAACAATCAATAATGTTAATTGAATAGCATATACTATCTTTAACATTATTTGGTTGTGAGGGTTTAATGATTAGCCATTTGCTAGCTTGAACCTTTGTGCGAGGATTTTTTTTTTCAAAAAATATAGAAAGTTTCTTTTGAATTTAAAAATAATCTTTTCCAAATAAATGTCCTTTTGAATTTTAAACTTTTCCCTTTTTTTATAAATAAAAAATATCTTTTCAAATTTTCTTTACTGTGAATATAAGAAGATAAAAATCCTTATATATATATATATCTTTTCAAATTTCAATTTGAAGTTCTTCTTTTTCTTTAAAATAAAATCAAAATCAAAATTCCTTCGTATCATTAAAAAAATACAAAATGTGAAAATAAAAAATCACGAAAAAATTCTATTTTTCTTATTTTTGGGTAAAATAAATATTTATAAAGTTACATAATTTTGTGCAATTAATTAAAGGTATCATTTTTTAGTAGGCGTTGTAGGGTACTAATACCTTCCTTACACGTAATCGACTCCCGAGCCTAACTTTGGTTTCAAATACCATTTTTTAGGGTTTTCCAATGTCTTTCCTTAAAATAAAATATTGGTGGCGACTCCATTTAAAAATTATTTTTGCATTGTCTTCGTTGTGACCCCGGTTGCGACAAATGTTATGACATAGAAGTTGCGTTCTCCAATAAGGCAACCTCCAAAATATGTTTTGTTTTTTCCAATTATGTTTAACACTATAACAAGGAAGATCTTCTTCTTTTTCTTGCGACTTATTGCAAAGCGATAAGTATGCAACTCTATTCCAGATATCAAGACCAGACTAACGTGGAGGAGCAAGTGAGGTCTCAACAACCCTCTTATTGAATGCCTTTTTATTCCTCCTATATGGATGATCGAGAGGAAGAAATTGGCGATGACAATCAAATTAAGAGACCTTGTGGTTGTGTTTAAATGTGATTGCCTTTGTTCGTTCCATACATATGGGGCAACCAAGTCTCCCAGCAGTTGTCCAACCCGACAACATCCCATAAGTTGGGAAGTCATTGATAGTCCACATCAAAGTAGCTTTCATCACAAAGTTCTACCTCAATGACACATCATAAGTTAATATGTCATCATTCCACAAGGTACATAATTCATCTATGAGCAGTTGCAAGTACACATCAATCTTGTGCTTTGGATTTGATGGACCTGGAATTAAGATTATCAGAAACATAAATTCCCTCTTCATGCACATCCTAGGGGAAAGATTGTATAGAATTAAAATAACTGGCCAACAGGAGTAAGTTTTTCCATATTTACCAAAAGGATTAAACCCATCTGCATATAACCCTAATATAACATTCCTAGGGTCTTGACTAAACTCTAGATGCACTCCATCAAAATGCTTCCAAGCTTCATCATCAGATGGATGACACAAGACAGTCGGGTCCATCTGATTCTCACTATACCATCTCATGTGAGATGCGGTGGCCATTGAAGAGTACAATCTTTGCAATCTTGGAATGAGCGGAAAATACCACATTTTTTTAATAGAAATCTTCTTTTCGACCCCCTTCTTGTTGACTATCATGTACCGATCCATTCCATAACAAAGCAATTTGTTATACTTTTATCTAAATTTTCACTATAATACAACATGCATCCTTTTAGGCAATAATCAATTTTCAAAGAACCCAGACCCAATTTTTGCACTGACCTCCTAGCATGATAAAAATTATTCACCATTTTATTGTCTTTTGGCATCGTCTCGCCTATAAGTTGGACCATTCAATTAAAACACCCTTCTGACATATTATAGTCAGATTTCAAGCTTAGAGCTGCCAAAGAAGCTAACAATTCTGAATGATTCTTGCATCTTTGCCACAACAGTGTGCACAATTGCAAGCATATCAAAGAACTTCTGAGCTTCAGGATTAGGATTTTCCTCCATGCATTCTGACCCAATTACTCGGTCTTATTCTATGTACTAACCAATTGAGGGTCCAACATGATCCATGATCATCTGCTGTAAGGATTAAATTCTACCCTTCGCTCACCACTTTTGTAGTATGAACCTTTAACCATCACTGGAGGAAACTGTGGTAACTCTTCACCGTGGTTTGTCCACCAGTAATAATTAGGCATGAATCCATGCTCATAAAGATCCCACCCCGCTTCATCCACATACTTGAAAGCTTTACATTTGCATTTGTTGCAAGGACATCTCAGCTTTTCACCTTGCATTTTAAATTTTTCCTGACTAATAACAAATTGTAGGAACTC
Source organism: Spatholobus suberectus (assembly GCA_004329165.1). Taxonomy (NCBI): domain Eukaryota; kingdom Viridiplantae; phylum Streptophyta; class Magnoliopsida; order Fabales; family Fabaceae; genus Spatholobus; species Spatholobus suberectus. Next base: position 39,784,661 of record CM014730.1, read on the forward strand.
GGCCACTCTTTCTCTAAACTCATCTATCCAACGTTTATTAGCATCCAACCTCCGATTCTCAAGAATCTCCATTGATGCAAACTAGTTACAATATATTGTATCGACAAACAAGTCTTTATAGCAGGAAAACAATAATTATAATTATGAATATGCATACAATTATAACAACATGCATACTATTGATCTCCTTCTCTTTCTCCTTCGTATCACAAGGTGTGGTCCTATCCCATTCGAGAAGAAACCTTTTCGACACTTGTTTAATAGTTATTTCCTTATACAAATGTCTCATACTTAACGAAATTTCAGTAGCATTCCCTTTGGTCTCCAAGTACATGACTTAAACGCGATGACACTTACCGCACTCAAGTATGCACCCAGAGATCAAAAGGAAATGTATCGCATCGAAATTTCGTCAATTATATAAGACATTTGAACAAAGGGATATCTATTACACAAGTGACGAAAAAGTTTTTTCCCAAATTGTCCAATTTGGACAATTCAAGTTTCAATACAACGAGCACACACACCTTGACCAAAGTATTTGTACTTATTAGTATTGAACCTCAAATGAGAAACTAATGCTTTGCTAAGATATTAACAATTAAACTAAATTTAAAGACACATTACAGTCATAAAGTATTTCAATTCAAAACCTTCAAATTAACACCACTAGTAACAATAAAGAATAAGAGTGTATTTAACCTACCTTAACTCCAAGCAAATTGCGATTTGTATAGAACGTAAGTCCAAAACTCGTGTTAGAAAGGAACAATGAAAGGCACCAAGTACTGTGAGAGAAAAAATTAACCATGTCAATGTTTTATGTGGGAGCAACTTTAATAACATGACATTAAAGAAAATAGACATCAATACTAATTTAAATGCATTCAAACAAGAAGGTGGAAAATGTCCAAATTCATATGAATCTAATGAAATAAAATTACATTTAGAAGTTGAAATAAATTATAGTTAAGGATATTCAAATTGATAATAAACAAATTCAGGATATTCAGTATGAGAATAGCCTTAAATTCCAACTAACCTTTATCAAATAAGTGCTTGACAACCAAATACTCTTACTAAGTTCCTTTTTATTAACTAAGAAGCACTTGTAAAGCCTACTGAATTGTAAGCCAGTTTTGCTGAATTTAAAGTCTCAAATTCCTTTTTATTAAAGCATGTGAGTATACATGGCGGCCAACATTTAAAATGTACAAGAAAGATGGTTCTCAAACATATATAAAAGACTACATAAATTAAATAGATAAAAATTGCTATAATTTCCAGCCTTTCACCTCCAAGAATTATGCTCTAATACAAGCTTAGAAGACTAGCAGATTGTTAGATCGGCTAAAACTAGCATTCCTAGTAAAGTAGCTGTTAAATTGTTTAAAAATTAAAATGAAGATGAATGTTTCATTGACTGCAACATCTGACAAAAGCTTTAGAAGACAACCTTTTGTTGCTAGAATCACCTACGCAAACAAAAGCTTCAAATAAGGGGGAAAAAATTGGTTCAGGGAAATAAACTTATATAATACTTCTAAAGAAAATTACAATATATATATATAAACCTATATAAAAGATTTATTGTTTAGATCTTAAATCGTAACTTCATTTTTTATATGGGAAAATAATTTAAAAATATATAAAAAAAAAAAAAGGTTTATTGGTACCGTTATGACTCAAGTTCAGAAAAACCTATAAGAATTAAAAATTGGGTTTGTTTTTTAACCCTGACTTCCAGCCCAAGAAATTGGATCCATTGACTTCCTTCTTATATTATTATTAATTTTATTATTAATATTGTTAATATTATTATTGATATTAATAATAATAATAATAATAATAATAATAATATATTATTATTATTATGGAGAATGGACGATAAATAAAATTTTAAAACAAACTTAGAAAAATTAATATGGTAAGTAAAATGTCACGTCATTATGAAATCATCACCATCACTTGTCATATTGAGGATTTGAAATCAAAAGACATAATATTTAAAACAATTATTATATTTATAAGAATTTAAAATATTTAATTGATTATTTGACTTTAAAACTTAAAATCAAAATATCTAATATTCTAATAGTTAGAGTCAATTTCTTTTCTCACTTTTTTAAATTTAGATGATCACTCTCTTATCTCAATTGAATATATTTAATACTTTTTGAATATTTTTTAATGTTATGTTTGTGATGTTAAATTAGTTACTAATTTTTGAGACAACATCAAAATTTGACTTTGACTTCTCATCATTGTTGAGTAGTCGAATAAACTTATAATAGATAGTATTAGGCATTCGACTATTTTAATTTTTGAGATTTTAAAAATTCATTGTTAATTTTTTAAATTATCATAAACAAAAGATTCACAAAATCAATTCAAGTTTAATAACTGTTCAGGAATAACCGACACAAATTCTTCTAATATCTTTTAAAATAAAAAATAAATTCATTTAATGATTAAAAGGATTATTAAGAGAATAATATTATCAAAGGAGTTATAAGGATTTTTTTACCTCTTTACTTATGAATAATAACTCCTCACCACATCTGTTTTCCACGAAAGAACCTACCCTCCTTGCAAAGTAACATGGAAAGGTGTGTGTTACGCATCCAGTTAAGAAACAACCGATCAAAGAAAGGGTTGGGTGGTTAGGGAAAATGAAAAACTACCATTAAAGCAGCCCAAGCAAGACTTACTATATCCATGTAAATTTTGTCTCCTATCTCTATCAATATGAAGGAGTTTTTTAATTATTGTTCCAAATTTTTCTTCTATTATTTTCTTTTGTATTATTCACTAAAAATACTATAATAATATTGGAATTGCTGGTGCAGAGCAAACAAGAAGGATTCTGGGCTAACACCATTGACGAAGAACTAGAATCCATTCTATTAGAACATCTAACAAGTTTTTGTATATGATGTGAGTAGGATCACTTAACCATGCCTCATAATTGGAAAAACGAGCGACCATGAAAATACATGTCACTCAGCCAAAGAAAGATGATAGAGAGTTGACCGATAGATCTACCATTTCTTGAAATATATCTTCTGATTCAAAATCATGGTGTAACTTGTATCCCTGCCTATTTCGGTCATGGACTAGATGAAATAAACCCCAAAATGGATTTTTGTTCAAGAATGAAATCTTATTGGAATTGTCCAGTTCATCCTTCGGAACCATATCACATCCCGGATATGATGAAATAGTAGGATGAATTGAGACATTATTTTGTAAGTACATAAATGGTTCGATCCTTTTATTTTGATTTCTCGAACACAGAGATCCATGAATCGGGATCCTAATGCATATAGATACAAATGGTCCAATGGGAGCAAGAATTTTCAGGAACATTTGGACTATTTCATTTCTGAGCAGAATAGCCGTTTTCAAGTAGCATTCAATCAATTACATATTAACCAATATTCGATTGATTGGTCTGAGGTTATCGACAAAAAAGAATTGTCTAAGTCACTTTATTTCTTTTTGTCCAAGTTACTTCTTTTTTTGTAGATTTTTCTTATTCATCTACATTGGGAAAACTGTAGTTTGACATGTATTAGAAATAAATAGATCTACCCCATTTATCCACCAAAAAGAAAAAGAAATACAATTGAGAGGTAATTAATAGGTTAATTAAACCTACTAAAGATAGAAGGGAGGTTTTGTGATAAACACTACCAAGATATAACTCTTGCTAGATTATTAACAAAAGAGAAAATAAAATATTCTCAGTATTTTCTTATGGTCTAACCAAACTAACATACCCAAAGCAGAACAAGCAAGACAATAATATACTCCTTCAATCTAAACAACTTAAGTCCTCTATTAAGTATTACCACTGCATAAAATCTCATATATTCCAAACACCCTATTCAAGAAACTACCTTAAATACATCTCTTTCTTATTCTCGCCACATCAATCTCTCATTCCCCTAAGAAGCCAAGGTCCATTAATTACTTACAACTCTTTTAATTACAATTCCAACCTTTATAGGTTCAGAGAGTTTGCTGAGATTTTGAATGTGAAATTCCATGTTATGGGTTCTATTCTTTGAAGTTGTGTCACTATGGGGAACACATTCTGTTATTTTTCTAATGTCGCAAATTATTGATTTAATGAATTAGAGGGAAGAGCAAATTTAGATATGCCACTATGAATTAGAGGATGCACTCCCAAGTTTGCTTTTGAAAAGTATAAGTAATTAACAATAACATTAAAGCAGCTCTAATGTAATACCTTTATTTTTGTATATTAAATTATTCTATATTTATTTTTGGAAAACCGGATGGAAATCTCAAAAATTTAATCCCTAAAGTTATGTTTATATTAATAAATAGTACTGAGTTTATATTTTTTAAAAAAAAAATTGGAAACAGAGTTCAAAAATTTGTAAAATGACCATTTCGTCCCAATAACAGAATTAATAAACAAAAATAGTTAGAAGTGTTTAAAAATTATTTTAAGTCATCAATGTACTTAGAATAATTAATAATAATTTTATAAATTTTTCGAGAATTCATTGAGATAATTTTTGTAAAATGACAAAAATACCCCTGTTGACTACGGAAACCAACCAGAGACTATTTGACCTCAAAAATATTTTGAAAATTTTATTATAAGCATTTTTCATTATAAAAATTTTATTTTGAAAGAAAATTAATGAAAAATATAGCAATCCTATTTCAATTTTTCAACTATTTTTCTAATATTTGACAATGTAATTCTGAAAATTTGGGAAGAAATTTCAAAATTCTAATCCCCACCATTATGCTCAGAATTTCAAGGGCTATTTAATCGTGATTTTTAATAATTTTTCCGAGACGGAGTTCGGAGAAATAAAAAAATGACGATTTTGTTCCTATTTCTCAACATTAAGGGCTGGTATGGAAAAAAGATTCAATTGAAATTAAAATGTCAATTTGATTTTAGAATCATGTCATATATATTAAAATATAATTTTGAGAATTTTCTGGGAATTTTCTAGAATTTCTGTGTAAAATGACCAAAATATCCATAAGTGTTTATTAAGCCTAGCCAGAATTTGTTTGACATCCAAAACGGGTGAAAATGATAATTTTAGTTTACTTATGGGTAAAATATTTAATTTATAATTTTTATAAAAATTTTGGTATTTATTGAATTAAAATGATTTTTTTATGAATTTTCTAGCTTAAAAATACAAAATAAATATATATAATATGAAATAAATTAATAAAAATTAAAATTTATTATTAGAAATTTATTTTTAATGAAAAATAATGTATTTGTCCACTTTTGCATTAAAATGCATTATTTTGATATTAAAAGCTAATTTTTCAAGTTTAGGCGATTTTATCGATACCGGTTAATTCACCTATAAATACAATTTACACAAAAGAGCTTGAGGACAACTCATATAGCATGTCCCCAAGCCTAGGAGGGGTGATCCACCACCTTAAATGGTGTATGTGTCCCTAAATTGGATTAAAAATAAATAACAAATAGATTTATGACATAATGCATACATAATGGATGATGTAAATTTGTGAACACCTAACCCCCCCCCCCCCCCCCCCCCCTCCTTCTTCTATAAATAGGCCACAAAATTTTCAGATTTTCACTCAGCTCTTCCTCTCTCAAGCTAGCCAAAATATTAGAGAGCTTCTCTCTCTAGAAAAAATTTTCTTTTACTTTGTTTTTATACTAAACTTTTACTAGTTTTCCAACAGTTAGTAAAGCTCTCTTCCTAGGAGCATCAACAATTCCATCATCTTCATCAACCACCTTAGAGCTAACGGGGGAGTGAGGTTGGTTCTAAATTATTGTTACTTTGCACGTTGGAAGGAAGGGTTTTTTCCTAAACCCATTTAGGCTTAAGTTTATTATTATTATTATTATTATTGTTATATTGTTTGACGTTAAACTTTAATTTTTGCTAAGTTGTTACTCTGCTCAAATTTAAATTATTAAATTATACTTTAAATTACACTTGCTAAGTTATTACTCTACTCAAATTTAAATTATTAAATTATACTTGCTAAACTATTACTCTACTCAAATTTAAAAAATTAAAATGTATTTATTTAGTTGTTATTCTTCCAAAATTTTAGTAATTAAATTATAATTACTATGCTGTTATTCTACTAAAATTTTAGTAATTACTAAGTTATTATTCTGCTAAAATTTTATGTGATTACTAAATTGTTATTTTGTCAAAAGTTTGGTATTGTGCAATTTCTACAACATAAAATAGAAATATTGATTATACTAGTGCTCAAATTAAAAGAGACCAGTTAAACCTTTGTTTGAAAAGTTATGAAGTAATAAATTAGTGAGTAATGTAAAGCGAGTGACATATTGTGGCATGGCACCATGCCAGATAAGCTACAATTTCGTACGTTGAGAATGAAAGGTAGGGACCCATTTACGGAAGTCTTGGGGGTAAGCATCAAGCGGTGAAAGTTCCAATGGCCAGGGTAGCACCCTTGAGCCGAGATATTCGCCTGACCAAGCTCAATAACCTCGACAACTGCTCAGCATTCTAGGATTGGTTTGAGAGTATACCTCTATAAATAGATATCCTAACTGTTATTTTCCTTAATGATGATGAGGACTGTACCATGTGATGATATTGATGAAGTATATGTACTCCTAGTCACTTTCCCATTTTGTTGAAAACTATTACCCACTAATGGGAAGTATGGATCCATACCTAATGTGATGATACAAGTTAGAATGAACCCTAGGTTGCATTCTATTATCAACTATGTTTTTATCTGTATTTTACGATAGAATTCCTACCATAAGCACTGCCACCAAAAAAGGGAAATAATTAGACGGTAGTAATCGCATAAAGTATTGTATACAATCAGATGCAATAGCAACATTTTAAGGTTCACAACTTTTGATTTTCTATTTAACAAATATGATAACGGATGAAGAGAAAAGAAAAGGCATCATTAACATTACCTTTTTTCCTCTTTTAAACCTTTAATAAAACTATGTTTCTTGCATTTTGAATGCAGATCAGTAAGAAGGCCACTGAGAAATGATTTCACTTGTTGCGGTGGAAAACAAGAAAAATATACAACAGAGAAATACATCTTAAAAGGGGGAAAGAATCTTATAGTATAAAAACAACAGCTTCCTACTAATCATTGAAAACAATATTTTTCTTAATTTTTGTAATGACTCTCTGTCGCTACAGTATTCCATGCAATCTCATACATTAGTAAGATATCCAATAATAAGAAATCAACATGCTATATAAAATATATGTATAAGATATAAAACAATATGATATATAGGCCCAAAAATATAAAACCACAGGAGATACAAAAACAAAGCTCCCTATAGTTGGTCAACTATACAATACATAACAAAAGGAAAACCAAAAGGATCCCTTCAAAAGATCCACCCACAAGGGCCTTCAAACTCTAATTGGAATCCTCCACCATCATCTGTGGGAAGCCGGGTCTGCTGAAGCTTCACCCTCTGCTCCCATGCCAAATGACGTGATCATTACAGTCATAGCAACACACATAACCACAACCAGCAACAACAGTAACCATAGCAAAACAACACAAAACAGCAAGGCAAGGATAAGCTTACAAAATAACAACAACCATTCATATATAATTTATATCATCAAACCATCATTTGCCAAATTGAAATCAAATTCATCAAGAATGGGTTACATACACCACAATCCAACACCCATGCTTACACTACCACATGTCAATGCATTAATGACACGACTCTCGAGAAATTTTTTACATTTTGGAGTCTTACCCTCTACCATGGCCTTCTAAGCACCATTTAGGGATTGCCAAAACTATAATCAATGGATAAGCTTATGGTTATCAGGATAAATGAATGTGGGTGGTGGTATACCACGACACAAGGCCTGCACTGCCTTAGCCCCTTGTGGGATTACCCATCCATTCATCCCCTAGGCGCATCTTTCAGACTGCACTTCTTATCCAGGCACTAGGTTGGAGGCCCGTCTGAGCCGCAGCTCTATTCACCCCTAACTTTCATGCCTACCCGCATACAGCATGAGGCTCATACAACCTCGGCCAACAACATATGCATGTATGCATAAGCCACAATAACAACAACAACTCAACCATAATCATTCATCAATATCCATATATATATATATATATCACATCATCACACCATGTGGCCTACTCAGCATCATCTGTGGTCTAACAGTCACCATCAACCCTATGCAAGCCCAATCCAGCCTCTTGCACGGTCAAAAGATAAGGCACTATCCAAGCAACACATACTTTATGAAAATTTTCACATAGCACTGGAACCTACAACCCCTGTGAGAAGTCTCACCAAAATAACATAACATATCCAGTGGAAGTTCTATCTAAACAACCTTCCACCCAACTACCACTTTTTAACAATTTATCAAACAAATCCACAATAATAATAAAGAAAAACCACAAAACTATTTAAACATCCAATTATCTTAAAATATAGATTTGACATCCATAGGAGTCAATAAAGTTATCAACAAACAACAAGAATAATAATAAAGCAAAGAAAATTCTGTTTTTCTCTTGTTGAGCACGAATTTCGTCGCTAAGCAAATGATTTAAAGAGAGTCATCAACATCTGTCGCTAAGCGAGATTTCCGTCGCTAAGCAAATGACTTCCAGCAACTAACAATATCCGTCGCTAAGTGAGCATTTCCGTCGCTAAGCAATGAATCCGTTGCTGGGCGTGAGTGCGATCCTTTTGCTTGAAATTCAACAACCAACAACCATTCAATCAACACCGAACATCACAAAATTTTTTGTTACTTCTAATACCTTTCTAATCGATTATATAACAATTTTATCCATAAATCATCAACAAATCTCAAATCCCCTTTCTAAACCCATTTTGTATCAAAATCCACATACACAAAATATTCACAAAAATCAATTGATTCCAAAGCATTAAATCAACATATTAGCAGCCACAAACACAAAATCAACCAATAGTAAGCTTCCCTTAGCTCTAAAAGTCTTCGAATTTGAATTTAGGTTCTTTGAGAAATTTGTGTCTTGAGCCAAAACCTTCCATAGATTTGTTCCTCCTCTCACCCTAAGCATTGAACTAAGCTTGGAATCCCTTGACTACACTTAATAACTTGAGAAATCTAGAGAGGGATAAAGAGATGAAGAGAAGAGAGAGAAAGAGAATGAGAGAATGGGGAAACTTTTCCCCCTCTCCTCCTTTTATACTCAACCTCCCGAAGCTCTCACACGAACTTTTAGCCAACTGAGGCCCAAATCTCACCAAGCCACTCCCCTTATTTCGAAATTGATTTAACTCGGCTATTTTCTCTCAAGAACCCAAAATCACACTCACAACACACCCACATTGGCTCAAGTACATATTTTAAGTTTCCTAAATTCAAACTAGAATTTTAAACAAACAACACACAACTATCACCACATACTACATACCATACATAACAACAATTCATTTATTTCTTTTAATCACCTAGATTACATATCAAATTTCCACTTTTTAGTTATTAAAACACTTAATCATGCATTAGGAAAAACAAGATGTTACAATTTTCATAGAATATCAAACCTTACAAAGTCATGGGTGCTAAAAAATTGGACAACAACTAAGACACTTAGGACAAAGACAGAGACGCGAGAGAGATTTGAGAATGGGGATTACGAATTAGGATTTAGGGTTTTCGAAGTGAGCTCAAATTTGGGATTAGAATTTCAAAGAGAGAGAGAGCAGGACATAAATAGCGGGATATGTGAAAAATTAAAAAGTAGGCCTTCAATTTCATTCCCAAAGTATTACTCTCTTTCCTAATTGGTCCTTAAAGTAATAAAATTATATAAGTAGTCCTCTAACTATTAGAAATCATAATAAGTAATCCTCCAAGTATTAAAAAATCCTTCAAATTAGTCTCTCAATATTAATAAAAAAATACTAACTCAAGGACTAAATTTATAGATATTCAATACTTGAAGGACTAGTTATATAATTTTATTACTTTAAAGACTATATAAGAGAGCGAGCAATACTTGATGAACTAAATTGATGATTTATTCAAAATTAAAAGAGAAACTCAAATATAATATGTCAAAAATTAAAAGATAATAGAATTTATAAATAAGTAAAAAATAATAATTAAGAAATGTTATATAAATAAATATTTTTATTTATTTAATATATATATATATAATATAATAAAATGATTTTTTTCCTTATTAATTAAACATTAATATACTTTAAATTACTATTTATTAAAAAATTAAGAAAACATAACTACAAAAAATTTAGAAATTAAAATTTGAAGGGTAGAGAACATGAAAAGTCTAGAAATATATACATGAAAAGTCTACATATAATAACATTAATTTTAAAATATTTTAATAATTTAAATTAATAAATTAATTTGTAATAATTTATATTGTTTGAATGAATAAAAAAGACATTTAAATCATTAAAATATTTTAAATTTAATCTTATTATGTATATTGTACTGTTTATTATTGGAAAATATTGAAAAAATATAATTTGTCAATAATATTCATATCCATCATGTACTACATATATAAGATTTGAGATTATATATATATATATATATGTATATATATATGGGTCAGGATCCATTGACACTAGGTATCAAAGTTAGTCAAATTACACCTTCAATAACTTTTTATAGAATGCATATTTAACCAATCCAACTGTTGAATTTGATGTTTTTATTAATTAGATTAAGTATACAAAATTTCATACAATTCCAAAATTATTTACAAATTCATCACATTACTTTATTTTAACATACAATATGATATTAAAATATATGTAAATATTCAATGTTAGATAGCATACCTAGAAAAGTCCAAATGATGTGAAATTTGATATACATGATCATGAAGATAATATCACACAATTTAACGATTGGATTGGTTAAATTTGTAATCTACAAAAAGTTATTAAAGGTGTAAGTTGACTAACTTTGATACCTGGTGTCAACAGATCCTGACCCTATATATATATATATAGGGGACAAAATCCGTTGACACCAAGAGTAAGTCTAAATATTTACACCAAATCTTAACCAGTAATACAGATTAATCTTATAGTTTATAATATTCTAATATATATAGTAACTCTAACATATTTTTTGAAAATCAATTAGTTATCTTTAATCAATCAATTAAATTACTTGATATGATTTAGTTGATTGTTTGATTAATTTAACTTTTTGCTTTAATTATTTATGAAAATTATTAACAAATTTCTTTTTTAGAAAAATTTTCGGTAATAAATAGTAAATTATGTATGATTATACTAATTCTGACATTTTTATCATAATAAATCCATTAATTTTTAATTTAATTTAATTAATTAAATCATATGAGTAAATTGTTCGTTTCATCAATTAATTTTTTTTGCAATAATTATTTAAATAAATTATTAACATTCTTACAAATCTTTTCAAAGATAAACAGTAAATATATATATATATATATATATATATATATATATAATTATGCTAATTTTGAAATAATTTATATTAATTAATTAGTTAATTTTCTTAATTTTAATCAATCAATTAAAACACAGGCCTCTATTAAATCAAATTTACACAATTTGTTATCTGTATTAAGTCATTTTGTTAGTAAAAATAATAATAATAATACCTCTACAAATTATTTTCAAAGTTAACTTACATAAAAACAAGTCTTCCACTAAATTATTACAAATTAATTAATTGATTAATTACTATAAAATTTTATTTGTATAAAATATACTGATTAATAACTCAAAAAATTGTAAAAATTTTATTAGTATAAAATTAAAATACTAACTGATTAATTCATATAAAATATGACTTTACACAAATAAAGAATATGGAAGTATTATATATTATTTACTACCGAAATGACTTTACAAAAATAAAAACTTGTGTAAATTTTATTTAATAGAGGTTTGTATTTTAATTGATTGATTAAAACTAAAAAAATTATGAATAAAAAAGTAGAATTAATCAAAAAATAAAAAAATAACTAACTAATTTGTGTAAAATATGTTAAAAATAGCGTGATTGTACATATTTTTACTATTTATCATTGAAAAGAATTGTAAAAAACAAATTAATATATTAATAATTTATGTAAATAATTGTACAAAAAAATTAATCAAACAAACAAATAATTAACTCAATAGATTTAATTAATTAATTTAATTAAAATTAATAGATTTATTGTGATAAAACATGTCAAAATTAATATATTTATATTTTTTAATATTTATCATGGAAAAATTGTAAAAAAAATTAATTTGTTAATAATTTTCATAAATAATAAAAGTAAAAAGTTATATCAATCAAACAATCAATTAAATAAATCAAGTGATTTAATTGTTTGAATAAAGACAACTAATTGATTCTCAAAAAATATATTACAATTACTATATATATTAGGATATTATAAATTGTAGGATTAATTTGTACTAACGGTTCAAATTTGGTGTAACTGTAAAAAACTTAAACTTGGTGTTAATAGATCCCGTCCTTATATGTGTGTGTGTGTATTGTTTGAATGAATCAAAAAGACAACTAAATTATTAAAATATTTTAAATTTAATTTGTCAATAATTTTCATTAATTATTAAAGCAAAAAGTTAAATCAATTAAACAATCAATTAAGTTAGATAAAATGATTTAATTGATTGAGCATAGTAGATCTAATGACTCAATGTTTTAATTAAAATATTAAAATTAAAAAATAGAATGGCGGGTGATTTTTTCCCCCTGAAAGATGAGTTTAAATGCATTGAAATTTTCTTTTCTTTTCAGGAGTGAATTTTTTGAGAAATTAAAAATGGATCCAGATTAGAATGTTTAGTTGGTTTTAAGTGTAGATTGTAACACCTTAATAAACAACACCTTTATATATACATTTTTAATAATCAGAGTACGGATAATATAAATAACTGAGTATAAGATTATGACATTTGTAATGTCATTACTAATACATTTGCTTTACAAACTCTACATACAACCCTAATATAACATAATTACATATAACAAAAGAGGAATATTCACATTAGAGAATAATTACACAAAAGATTCCATCCATAACTCAATATTCTTCAAAATACATAAACTATATCCTTTCAGTACATCAATTACAAAACATGATGTCTTCAAGGTTAAACTTTAGCTGTCCTCACCTGTCAATTTAGAACATAAACACTAAACTAATGAGACAATGTCTCAGTGAATGCTAAAAAACATGCAATAAAGTTAATGGAATTCATACATAAATAAATCATAATAAACGTCAAATTACTTTCCTCAAACATACACTTTTCATTGCATTCTATTATATACATAACCTTTAAATTTACTATTTTTCGTCCTGTGGCAAAATATTGAGCTCAAACTTTCAAGGAGCGTCCCTCTTGTTCTTATGTCGTGATCTCTTATTTATATATCTCTTCGGTCCGAGAGGTTTAGCCACTGACCTTTGGAGAATAGGAAGTGACAGAACCCGCCCATTCACCCAAAGAGGGCATGTTAGTCTTATGCATGTTTTCCTTTAATTACAACTTAAATACATTACGACCTCGTATTTATATCCCCCTCCGATCCGAGGGGCTTTTCAAATACAACTTTTGGTATTTATAGAGTCTCTTATTCTTTTCAAATTCAAAAGAGACCTTTTGTACATGACATTATGTAAAACATATTCTCATAAAATCATTAGTTATATTGAAAATAATAGACATGTATTAAATCATGCATTTAAAATTCACATTTTGTTACAGGGGTTTAGTGCCCAACAACATATTATTTTCGCTCAATGACAACCTTGTCGCCCAATGGGATATTACTGCCGCCCAACAACATCCTCGACACAAACATAGGTATATGGGATGCGATTTTCAATCCCTTGGCTATTAATTACAATACGACCATTCCAAAGCAGTATAATAAACTCATAAATACTTATACACATTATTTAACCGTGAAATATATCATAATAACTCATCAATCAGACAAATCACCCAAAAACCCAAATTTCTATTATAGGGTTCAAGAACCCTTAAACCTTTAATCCATCACTCCTAACTCCAAATCAAGTGAGATAATGGAAAGAAGATGAATTAGAACCACTCACTATTTGCTTTTAGAAGTGGTTGGATTCACTCCTCCCTTCTTCTTCTCCTCTTCTTCTTCTTTTCTCCTTCTTTCTTTTCTTTCTCTCTCTTCTTTCTCTCTTGTGTGTATGAAGTGAGGGTTTGTGTGTGTGAGTGGTCTTGAAAGGATCAAAACCCTTATTAGGCCTAAACGACTTATTGGACCTTAATGGTTATTAGGCCCATTATTATATCTCATATTATGCAAAACACTCATAAAACAATATAAAAGAATATTATTTATGTAATAATAATAATAATAATAATCTATTTTTGAGAGATGTTACATAGATGATATGGTGTGGGAGGATGCACCAAGATCAATGCATTACACTGGCTATAACTATTGATTTTCCTATGTCTCTTTATATATTAATTAGTTTTAGTTAGCATTGGCACCTTACCCAGTAGTGTTGGGGGTGCCTCCTCATTCTACCACTTTTTTCATCAAAAAAAAAAAATCACACAACAAGTTGTATATTATAATTTATATCTAATTTACAAATTGGATAACTTAAATTAGTATTTCTAATAAAATATTATTTAGAGACTATATAAGTTAATTACATATATATATATATATATATATATATATCTCTCTTTCTTTTTCATAAGTTATACAACACTTGACTTAGTTTCAATGAAGTCCATGTGATACGGTGATGTTTGACCCAAGCCTAATGAAACCTATGTGATTCAGTGATGTTTGACTAAGCTCGATGAAGCCTAAGTGATCTAGTGATGATTTACCTAGACTTAATGAAGCCCAAAGAATCCAATGATGTTTGACCCAAGCCCAATAAAGCCCACGTGATACACTTATGTTTAACCTAAGTCTAATGTAACCAAAGTGATCTAGTGATGTTTGACCTAAGCCCAATGTAGTCTAAGTGATACAATGATGTTTGACCTAAAGAAGCCTAAGTGATACAGTGATGTTTGACTCAAGCCCAATATAGACCAAATGATAACACAATGTTTGACCCAAGCCTAATGAAGTTCAAGTGATATAATGACGTTTGACCCAAGCCTAATGTAACCTAAGTGATATAGTAATGTTTGACACAATCCCAATGAAGTTTAAGTGATCCAATGATGTTTGACTCAAGCTCAATGCAACTAAAGCGATCCAGTGATCTTTGACTCAAGCCTAATGAAGCCCAAGTGATATGTTCAACTTAAGCCCAATACAAACCAAGTGATACAACAATGTTTAACCTAAGCCTAATGAAGCTTAAGTGAAACAATGACATTTGATCCAAACCTAAAGTAGGCTAAGTGATATAGTGATGTTTGACCCAAGCTTAGTGAAGCCCAAGTGATCCAATGATGTTTGACCTAAGCCCAATACAACTAAAGTGATCCAATGATGTTTGACTCATGCACAAGGAAACCCAGTGATACAGTGATGTTTGACCCAAGCCCAATGTAGTCCAAGTGATACAGAGATGTTTAACTCAAGCCTAATATAGACCAAGTGATACAATAATGTTTTTTACCTGAGCCCAATGAAGCCCAAGTAATATAAATATTTATGAAATATTTCAAAGTCTCTCTTTGTCCCCCCCCCCCCCCCCCCCCCCTCTCTCTTTATATATATATGGGGCAAGATCCATTGACACCAAGTATAAGAGTTAGTCAAATTATACCTTCAATAACTTTTTATATAATGCAAATTTAACCAATCCAACTGTTGAATTTAATGTTCTTATTAATTAGATTAAGTATGAAAATTTTCATACAATTCTAAAATTATTTAATAGTTCATTAAATCACTTTATTTTAACGTACAATATGATATTAAAATATATGTAAATATTCAATATTATATAACATATTTATAAAAGTCCAAATGATGTGAAATTTGATGTACACAATCATAAAGATAATATCATCAAATTCAACGGTTGAATTGGTTAAATTTATATTATACAAAAAGTTATTCAATGTGTAATTTGACTAACTCTTACACCTCGTGTCAACGGATCTTGCCCTTATATATATATATATATCGTTTATCATAAATCTAAAATATAATTTATATATTCAAATATATTTATTTTTTATAAATTTTAATTATAATATAATTTATATATTCAAAAATATTTATTTATTATAAATTTTAGTTATGTAAAAGTTACATTTATCATGTGCATTGCATTGACTAAAATATTATTTATAAATTTTATGTATTTCAAAATACTATTAAATATAAAGATTTCAAAATATTTTCTATATAATATATTATTCAATATAAGTATTATAAATTGTTTAAATGATTAATATTAAATTATATTTTATACTACTAAATCAATTTAACATAAAACAAATTTAATATTAAAATAACATAAATTCAAAATTAAGAAGTGAATGTCATTAAGTGAAGAAAAACTAAATGCAGATATTTAAATTCATAAACTGAGATAATAATTATTATTTAATTAATTAAATATTAATTTGAATATTGAAGAAAATAGTTTTTTATTTTTATATAATTATATTTTATAACAAGTTAATATTTTTAATATAAAAATTATAAAAAAATATTTATTTTTTTCTTTTCTTACATCTATTTTTTGTTTTTTTAAATATTTTTTATTTTGGGAATTTAGCGACCAATTTTTCTCAGTCGTTATTTGACATACATTGTTACTTTATTTTAGTGACCGATACATATTCGGTTTCTATTCCACATTTTAAATTAGCCTTTTAGTGACCAAATACGAGAGCCACCGCTATATTTACATCTTTCAGCGACTAAATGTAGTTCGGTCACTATTTTGTCAACTGATTTATATCATTTAGCAATCGAATGGTCATCAGTCGCTAACGACACTTTTTGTAAGTCTCTTAGCAACTGTTTTATATTCGGTCGTTGAGATTTGGTAGCTATATCGGTAGCTATGTAGTTGCCGAATTATATATTTTACAAAAAAACTAGTTAGTGATTGAAATAGCGTCGCTAATTCCACATAGGGACCAAAAGTTGCATTGTTGCTAAATCGGTCGCGTTTAGCTACAGTATATTTTGGTCGCTAAATTCAGTGGCTATTTTGATTTTTTCTAGTAGTTATATATCAATATAACTACTAGAATATATATATATATATATATATATATATATATATATATATATATCTACTAACATTTATTTTTAAAAAATTAAAAATAATTTAAAACTATATTAAAAATATAATAATATATAAGATTTATAAATTGTAAACACCCCGTACAAGGTACGGTTTATTAAACTAGTTAAAATAAAGATATAGTCAGATTCGTAAAAGATATTGCATACACATAATCGATTATATATATAGCATAATTGATTATGTGTTTAATCAGGCAAACTTCCTCGCACTTCTGCTCAGGTTTGAGGGGATAAAAATGCATGGGTCTCACCAAAATTTTAAAAATTTTGACCCCACTTCTTTCCTATGAAATAAACAAAAATGGTATATTTCTCTTCTCTTCCATTGTCTTCACTTTACTTCTTCCTTTACCAAACACAGTGCAACTCTATTTTTCAAATTCTTTTGTTTTGGCGTAGGTTACCTTGCGTGAAGGCTAGGAACAAGGCTACGTTGACAACGACATTATTGATCCATTACTATCTCCATTTTCTTTTTCTGATATGTTTTCTCTTGCAACTTCAGACCGTAGGTCATACCACTATTACAAAAGGTCACCATAGATTAAACTTCCTTTTCCATGACATATGCTCACAGCCCATCAATTGCACCAAAGTGTGAAACGTCTGATATATTTTTGTTTATTTGTATTTTTTATTTTAGTCATTTATTTTATAATTTTTTGTATTTTTTATTTCCGTTATTTTTTAAATTATTTTTTCTTCTTTTGTTATTCTAAATGCAAATATCTTTTTTTTTTTGTATTTTTGCATTTTATCCTTTGAATTTATTTTTTGATTTGTTTTGATTTTTGCATTTTCATCCTTTTTCTTTTTTTGGTATTTTTCAGATGAAATTGGGTTTTCATTTTTTGCATTTTTATTTGGTTTATTGGATAAAATTGGGTGTTCACAGTACTCTACTATCATGTTAACATTTACGTTAAATATTAGATGTCAAGTTAACATATAAACCAAAATTGTACCTTTTGAAAATACTAGGATCAAAATCAAGCCATTAAAATTAAGGGATCAAAATTGCTGAAACACTACACCATAGGTACCA